>JAGXOD010000084.1:30000-47500 GCA_020368025.1 Brachyhypopomus occidentalis | reverse complement strand
TGCATGTCTAGTCAATAAATGAATAACGGCAATGTTTTATACCACAGCCCATGTTTTACAGCGTAATTTCCTGCTATTCACCGTGTAATTTCCTGTGCAATTATGGTGCTACGTCCCCGTATGAATTTGTACACATAAAATACTTTCCTGCTGGATTATGGTTCTGTAACGTTTAGTAGGTGGAGGCTGGATGCAACTGTGGAAAAGCAACACATGCACAAACCAAAACAAAGTGGTGACGGAGAAAGAGGAGGGGCTAAAGGGAACCAAACACAAGATAGACAGGTGGGGGCAGAGCTAAACGTGATGGGTTCCTAAATATTCAACAAGTTCTTAAATCTTACAACAGGTGAAAACAAAGCAATGAAGTAAAATACCATATCAGACACTGTAAATGGGACGTTTACTGCACAATGTCCTGGAACTTAAGGTGGTGTTTAAATTTTTGGTGATCCCTTTAGAAGTTCCTATATTTCTACATAGATTTGAGCTAAGACTTCATTAGATTGTTAAACAAGTCCTAAAATTAGATACTGGAAACTTAACATTTCCAGTAATTGTTATTATTATTATTATGAATTGTTGGATATTGGCTAGGAAGAATCGGCTTGGAAGAAAGAACAGGTTCATCTTGGTAATGTTGGTGTGTTTCGACCCATGAACTGCTTGCTTCACGCACTTTTTTTCACCAAATTTCTGTTGGATTACGGTCAGGACTTTCACTTGGCCATTCCAAAACCGTAACTATTCTTCTGTGGTAGAACAACTGGTGCTTAGGGTCATGGTTTTGTGGATTGCTCCAAACTCTAGAGATGGTTTTCCAGCCTGATAACAAACAATTGTCCTTCCCAGGCTGTCAGAAATCGCCAGATTTTGTTAGATCTCTGTTCTTTAAATAAAACGATGCTCACTCACACCTGAAAGTCAGATTGGCAATATCTGACACACATTTCATCTTCAAATAATCTGCAAATCCTTTATGTTCATGTACATTTGCCACTCACAGATAAGAAATACTTGATCATTTTCCTTACTAAATAAATGACGCGGGCTCTGACAGAATATGTTTGTCTCTTTTGTTTGACTTGCTTCTTTTTATCTACTTTTTGGACTTTTAATATTAGTGTTAAACTGGTGTTAAAAGAAACTTAAGTTCAGCAGAGGAGCATCTCTGCACAAAGGGGACTTACTATACTCATGTCTTCTGCTTCCTTGTTTGATTTTGGATAATTCCAGGTCAAGAAATGGCTCTATTCTTTTGACTATGGTGTTTGTCCAAGACTGCAGCTGCTGAAGGACCATCATAACAAGGTGAGTGAAGTAGACAACGTGCCTCTCACATGCACAGACATGTATTGCTTGTACTGAGCGCTTATGGCTTAATACAATAATGTAATACACATATTTATATCTCCAATAATAAGTTGCGCAGGGATTTATAAAAATATTTTATTCATTAATTACACAGAAACCTCAAAGCAAGTGGCGTTCTCCCATTCTTACTGTATAATTACACAAACGAGTTTTTTTTTACTAAAATAATATTCATAAAGATGATATTTTCCTCACAAAGGCATAAGTGGTCCTTTCTCTCCTCTGTTTTGTTTACATCCCTCCATCTTTGTCATAAGAAAATGAATGTCCACGATGATGTAGGTGAGCTAGAAAGAGAGAGAGAGGTCATTAGTTGGTACGAAATCTCTCCAAGTGAAAATTCATCCAAATATTCTTGTACCTAAGAATGAATGGAGATGTAGCACATGCAACCTCTAATACAATCTTCTGTAATTTCAGCCTGATTAATTCACTCAGTTTGCTGCTGGATATTTTGTTGGCTATTTCAACTGAAGGCGGGAACATACTCACTATTGTGCATTAGGTCACTTACGTAAGAAGTCAGACTGAGTGTGTGCTGGTATCTGGCCGATATCCAAAGACTCCTTAGAACCTGTGAGATGATAGACCCTATGAGACTATCCACAATACTGGTTTTGGGGAGTATATATTTGTGGGACATAATTTTTTAAATGTAATTTTAAACATAAAATTCAAATGTAAGGAAGTGACTACTGCCCAAACATATGGTTTTCCCAATGAAAGGTTACGATGAACAAGTTCAGAGACCGCAGAAAAGCGTTTTCGTTGATCAGCTACCTTCCCTTAACGCTAGGATTTCATTTCACTTCTTCCCTTCTCAGTTAGTCATGTGGGTTTTAATTCAGTTTAGATCCAAGTGCAGCTACTTGGACTCATTTAGAACTTTCGGTAGCCATGATTAATATTAAATGTGCTCGTTTAGATGTGCGGGACGTTTGCGGCCGCATGAACTCTGATAGAATAGCCTCTGCAGGACATTCGGGGCTGCGGCTGCTCGTCCTTCTGTGTCCCGTAAATGTCCGAGGTGGGAGGCGACCTGGTGTACAGGACTTTTTAAATAATTCAGAACCTTTCTCAGGATTTCCTCTACTTGTCATTCTCTCTGGGTCTACACACCTTCACCTGCCACTGTGCCATCAAATATATCATCCTCTTCATCTTCATCCACTGAAATATTTAACACACCACACACACACATATGCACACGGTTTAGGCGTCCCAGAATATCCATATCCAGTTAAAATATCCACATTTTAATATTGTTAACATTCGGTTAGGACATTATTCAAGTAAGATTAATAAACAAATATACAAGTATTAATACATGAATATTAATAGTACAGATAGTAAATCCTACCAGACGTCTCGTTAATTGGGAAGAGCCCTGAGGAAACGGAATAAATGGAGAAATGGATATTGTGGAAAACACAGTGATTCTCACACACACACACACACACACACACACACACACACACACACACACACACACACACACACACCTTCTTATACAGTATGTCCACATGAACCCTCTCTACACTTAACCAAATATGGGTGAACTGGCATTATGCCAAGAAGGTCTTCAGAAACAAACTCATTTAGCATTATTTGAGCAACATATATCAGCCAGAGAGACGTGCCTCAGGTTGTTGAGGGCAGCTTACCCAGAACCCTGCAATAAAGTATGTGTGGAGTGAGTTACATATCGGCTCCAGAGTGCAGTTCAGTCTACAACATGTGCAGTGAGGATTTCACATGAATTCCAGTGCCGTCTGTACAGTGTACAGTGTGGTTATTTGTAGCTATGCACCCAGAAGTTCAGTCCAGTTTATAGGGATGCTAATCCTGTCCAGGTCTTTCCTCTATCCCAGGACCTGAACCTGGTAATCAAGAGCTGCTGATCTCACTAGCCAGGATTTTACGGGACCTGGAAGACGGTGAGTCCGTACACTGGCTGGGGGTTCTAAAGGAGCGGGTTCAGAAGTTCTGTAGAACTGCTGACTGAGGTGCCATTAAGGTGCTAGTTCAATTACCCTACTGCCTTACCAGCCATGTCAGATCTGTTTCTTCTCAACAAGAGCAACAGCTTGTCCTGTCACCAGCCATTTATGGTTAAGATCACCGTCCAAAGCCTAAAGGGCCCTAGGGAGGCTGTTTGATCTACACTTCAATGCTGGCATGGCTGATTACTACAAAGGCCAGAATGTGGGATTTGGGACGTGGCCCCCTTCTTATTTTGTGTTTTTTTTTTTTTTTTACCTCGTGAGTGATCTGCCAGAGTCTTCTCCATGAACAGCACTTCATCTGCGGACACACCCACACCACGAGAGAGACGCTTTAAAGGCTGCCAGCTCTAATAACAGTAGCAATAAGGCAGGCTCTCCCTCTGCCGAGAAAAACCCAACTCTAAAATCCCACTTCTGAGGAGGGGAAGAAACACATCCGTGCAGTCTTCTCACAGAAACCTCAAGGTGCTTGGTGTTTATTCATTTAATATTGTTTGTTTTACCTCTGAGAGCTGTAAAATGTCCAGAAAGGGTAGGGCAAAGCATTGGGCTTCTTTTATAATAAAAATGAGAATTTGTGTGCTGGTTTCACATCCACAGAAGTTGCAAGTTTTTTTTGTTAGCAAGGATGCATTTGTTTTCACTGTGTGCAAGTAGGAATGTAAACAATGCAATGTCTGCTGGTAGGCATGCAGACACACACACACACACACACACACACATACCTTCTGTATGGAAACCATCTGGCAAATCACCTAATGCTAAAAAACAAAATAATAAAAAAAGGCATTAGAGGACTTTGACAGGACTCATGAATGTGTACACTGTGTGTATGCTCAAGCAGTGATAATATAACAAATCATTTTAAATTTAAAAATAAAATAAAATGAAACTAAATAGGTGGCCTTTGAACCGCTTATGTCATACATTGTGACCCAGCTTCAGAACTAATTATATCAAACAGTGGCATGTTAAAGTAGCCTTAGAACTGCTTGTCATACAGTGTCATTGTGACCCAGCTTTAGAACTGGTTACATCAGTGACATGTTAAAGTTGCTTTGCTTATGTCATACAGTGTCATTGTGACCCAGCTTCAGAACTGGTTACATCGTACAGTGACACGTTAAAGTGGTCTTAGAACTTACATCACATAGTGCAAGTTGAAGTGGCCTTAAAATCTGCTAATATCACACTGTAACATGTTGAAGTGCTTCTTTCATTTTTGACTAACTCACATTTAGTTCTTTGTTTAGAAAACCTTCCTGGCTTACTTGCTGTGGTTGGGACAGGTACAGCCTGTTCTAGAGAGAGAGAGAAAGACAAAGAGAGAGATGGAGAGAGGGGCAGAGAGAGTGCGAGAGACATTGAGGGCATTTAAGTCCTCTTAGGTGAAGAGTGGTATTTCCTTGTGGTTGTTTTTGAAATGGATGTGAGGTTGTAGCACTTACTGTGACAGGAACTCCTGTGTGTGTACACCTGAACCGCAACACTCATAAGGACCACTATGACCACAATCAGTACCAGAAACAGCCACACAGTGGCAGTAATGCACCACCGCCTCCCTGAAAATACAACGACGAAGGGAAGAGACAATGAAGAGCATGCATATAAAATTCGTCACCTAACGAATGTCTATTAGCATTATTAATTTTGCCTTATGTGCATTGGTTTTACAGTCCAAATCCACAGCAACATAATCATGTCTGAAAGGCTTGTGGTTTTGAAGCATGCTAGCTCTTAGCCTAGATTGATGTATTGCGGTGATGTATTTATTAGTGGTGAAGTTGAAATATAAAGTCTCCCCCTTTGCCAGAATCAATAGGGAGGATAAAAGATGGCTTTGGCAACCTTTCCATTTGATTTCTAAAGAGAGAGGGGGGGAGGGGAAAGGGGGGGGTGGAATTGTAATTGAATGTGTAGGGAGATCAGGTGACCACCATATCCCTGACTAAAAAATGCTGAAGTTTTAAAGGACGTGTGGTCAGGAGACTCGAAGCTCAAGAGGTCAGGGCTTGATGAAGGTGCCTTCTGAACGAACCTTATTTCAAGAGTCAACAGATAACCACAGTTTGTTTACTGTCAACAAAAGCAGTGTGGCCTTAAAATTTCATGGCATGTCTTTGGCAAGTGTCCTTTGTGTGTGTCCGTGTGTCCCGTTATTTATTTATTTATTTTTATGTTTATATGCGGCAGCACTGCATCATTCATACATAGTATAATGGTGATTTTTAAAAATTTGATCATTTTTTATTCCTCATATTTTTAACCCTTACATTAATGTTATTTGAGTTATCACTGTCCAGCTTGGAGTGTAACATGCAGCAGATGCCCAGCAGATGGGATGGATCTGGAGAGTTGTTTTTTTTTTTTTTACCTACATTAGGATATTAAAGACCCTGTAGGGCACTTGTAAAAAGTCTCAGAGCCTCTCTGAATGTTTCATTAGGAGAAATGTAGTGTAGTTCAGGTGCCAACCAAACTGCCCGCACCACCCCCTAGTCTACATTCAGCTTAAATGAGAACAATTGATGGACCTGTTGAGAAGCAGGCGGGTTCAAGAGGTCACACACACAGCTCGGGGTCACCGAGCACTTCACAGTGTCTCACCTTTCCTAGCAGGTGTCCTGGGAACAACTGTTGCTGGGTAGTGAAGGAAGCACTGGCTTCTCTTCGACCTGTGGGTGTGGCTGGAGGCGGAGTCATGTTGTTCTGGCAACGGCGCAGTGCTGGACTCTGCTGAGGAGGAGGGCGGTTCCGAAGGCATGACGGGTCGGGACGTGTTTGGTCCCGTGGGCAGCTTGCGGGCCTCGTCTGACGGACGGCCGCAGCAGTGGACCTGCGAGACATTCTGGAAAGATCCGGAAAGCAGTCCGTTCCAGTTCACGTGGCTATGCATGGTCACGTTCCAGCTCACGTGGCTATGGAGGGTCATGTTCTGCAGAGATAGGTTCATCACCTGGAGACTCAGCACAACTTCCACATCCACGCCTGGAAGAACAATCATAATCATAAAGGAAAGGCTATTCACTATACTCACTACACTCACTATACTCTATACTTGCTATATTAATTTATTCACTATTCTCACTTTATTCACTACTCACCACTTGACATGATGCTGTATTCACTATACTCACTATATTCACTATATTCAGTATACTCACTATACTCACTATATTCAGTATACTCACTATACTCACTATATTCACTATATTCAGTATACTCACTATACTCACTATATTCAGTATACTCACTATACTCACTATATTCACTATATTCAGTATACTCACTATACTCACTATATTCACTATACTTACTATACTCACTATATTCAGTATACTCACTATACTCTCTATATTCACTATGTTCACTATGCTCATGATATTCATATAATTCCACTATAAATCTTTTGTGGACTTTAGTCTTGTATCTAAGCTCTTTGACCCCAAAAATGCACAAAGTAGAGGAATCTCTTGCTAGTTTATTAATATGCATCTGCCATCAGAAACAAAATAAACATGGAGTTTGTAAACACATTACTTTATCACACCTGAGAGTGAGGCATTGCCATGGAGACTCTGCAGGTCTGTTTGGGTTTCACACACAAACCAGTCCTTCACCAGCTCATCCTGATTGGTTGAGTTCTTTAGCTCCTCCTTACACAGAGGTCTAGCTCCACCCTTATTCTGAAACTCTAAAGTTGTCTGCTCACAGTCCTGTCCATCATTATTAGAACCACGCCCACTTGTAGTGTCACAGGGGTCAAAGGGCAAGCAGGAAAACTGGATCTGTATCACTGGAGAGAGAGAAAGGCTAATTCAGAGCAGTGAAAGACTTCGTCTTAAAAGATTGCACACTGCAAACATATTTAAACATTTTTGAGTAATAACTAACACATACACAACCACAAAGACAAATCAGAAACACATCCTGTCAGTACAGAGGGGGATCGTCACCGTCAGTGTCTGTAAAACGTCTGTAAGCACAGAGCATTAAACTCAGTAGACTTTAGTTTTTCATTGGCACAACTCTCACTCCTCCTGACCACTAGCTAAACAAACACATATACACACACACACACAGTGTGTACACTCCGTAGGGAGACTGAATACCCTGATGAAGGGTCTAGAGGTCACAGACAGATGGCTGTGTTGATAATTGTGTGCTGTGTCGTCTGTTGACCTGTCTGAGACTTTTGGTCCTTACGGGGACTTCTGACTACTGAGGGCTTTTGGGTCCTTTACGTTTTGCTTCTTTTTTAAGTATTAATGTAATTTTTTCCCACTATATAAACCCTGTACTTACAGCATGGTTTATATACAGAGAGTCTAGGTGTTTTGAAGGGTCATGAGACCAGTTTATGCATGGTCAGGTCATCCAAATGACCTGTGCCCTTCTGGCATTCTGCCTTACCATACTTACTAATCACTGGCTACACCCCTCTCACCTGTAGCTGTCTTCTGTTTACATCCGTGTACTGGGTTCAGTTTGGGAAGACTCTTCTCTTGAGTACTAGCACACACACGCCTGTCCATCAAGCCACCGTTTTCTGTTTTTAAGACCTGATTAGAATTTTTTGACAGTCCCTTTAATTTTCTGACCTGCTACACATTGTCTGAGTCTCTGACTGTTTTATAACCCCACGATTATCCATCCCTCCAGAAAACTGCTACTCTGCTACTCAAGATCCCCAAGGCTACTTCTGATTTAGGTTTCCTGCATATGATGCCTCATCAATAATGCAAAAAAAGAAAGAACACTAAAATATTTTTTTTTATATTTGCATTTGCATAAAATAAACAACAACACCCCCCCCCCAGCCCTTTACAGAAAATTTTGTGATGATCACACGGTTTCTGACACGAATGCCTTTCTGCCCCAGAGTTATTGATCCACACATCCAAACATCAGAAGCTGCTTACCCTTCTACTGTTTCTGCCCATAAACATGCCTTTTCTATTGATCTGCAGTTGGCCAGACTTTCCAGGGCAATATATTTTTTGCTTGGTACACAAAGGCTGAAATTTAGAAATTCCGTTTGAAGCCTGTAGACCTGAAGCTTAGATCTGTTGATACTCCTTTTTTAACCCCTTTTCGTGTTCAAAGAAATGTGTAAGATTCTATGAAAAATTATTTGGATTTTGTTGTGGTTGGTATATGATGGTTGGTTTGTGTGTGTGTGTGTGTAAGGAGACCTGTGAAGATTCAACAGGAGAAGTGTAACAGGATTAATAATGTCTGTCTTCATCTGCATGTGCACATATGTGTGCGTGTGTGTGTTCTAAAGCGTGTGCACGTACGTTGACGTTTGTGTTGACGAAACCGTACTTTTGTACAGACGCGTGTTTGGTAATCACAAAAACACAATGTTCGGATGATAAGTGATGGACATTGCTGAACGTCATACAGGATGTGTGGTTCTGGCAAACACACAACCGCACACACACACACACACACACACACACACGTGTGAACAACGCCACCCCATGTCAGACGTGTTGAGTAAGTTTGTAACACTGGTCACTTCCAAAGCGACGGTCTCCGAGATCAGCAGAAGCCGGCGTGAAAACATCCTCTTTTACGGCCATTCAAAACTTGCCAAATCAGACCTTTGAGTGTATTGACTGGGCACATAACAATCAGTATATATTCTTTACTGAGCTCTGTCAGTAAATAAACATGCATTTGTGCAACACGTGAGTGTTTGAAGTTGAGTTTAGAAATGCCTTTTACTGCAGAGTCATGCCTTTATAAATGCCTTTTATTGTAGAATCACCAAGTTCAAAGGTCATTTTTGCATTTCATACTAATATGCCCAGTTATTATTGACGGTTATGGACCCTGATAACCTCTGAAAGGTTCATTACAACCATCAGGAGAAGCTTACGGTCACGCCGTAGTAAACACCATCATAGTAGCTTACGGTCACGCCATAGTAAACACCATCACTGGTGTATTTCTAGCAATGGCTGCCATCTACAATCAACCTGTATGATCAATTGTGACACACACACACACACACACACACACACACACACTCCTCACCTGTATGAGAAGGGAAGAACTCTGGCAGGCAGACGATGAAGGCGAGGAAGACGAAAACGGCGAGTTTGGCAGCTGTCGTTCTCGTCATGGTAACCACGCGGGCGACTCACGAGTCCCGCTCACGTGTAGTCATGCGTGAAGGTCAGGACCGGGACAGGTCCCACTCGTGTAGGTCGTGAAGGGGCCAACTCCTCCGAGGTTCTCAGAAGTCCTTCTGCCGAAGAGCACGTGGCTCGCTGCACAAATGCTGATGTAGACTCGCCACTTCCTGCCTTCCTTCCTGCTTCTGCTCTGATGCAAATGATCGAGAGGAACAACCGAGAAACAGTTTGTGTGTGTGTGTGTGATGTGTGTACTGTATTTGTTTGTGTGTGTGTGTGTGATGTGTGTACTGTATTTGTTTGTGTGTGTGTGTGTGATGTGTGTACTGTATTTGTTTGTGTGTGTGTGTGATGTGTGTACTGTATTTGTTTGTGTGTGTGTGTGTGATGTGTGTACTGTATTTGTTTGTGTGTGTGTGTGTGATGTGTGTACTGTATTTGTTTGTGTGTGTGTGTGATGTGTGTACTGTATTTGTTTGTGTGTGTGTGTGATGTGTGTACTGTATTTGTTTGTGTGTGTGTGTGTGATGTGTGTACTGTATTTGTTTGGGTGTGTGTGTGTTGTGTGTGTGTACTAGGTTGTGTGTTGGGTGTGTGTGTGTTGTTGTGTGTGTGCTAGGTTGTGTGTTGTGTGTGTGTGTAGGTTGTGTGTGTGTGTAGGTGTGTGTAGAAACCTCCAGGATCCACTGGCTGAGGCGAAGGCTGTGGTCACACTGCCGTAACTCCAGCTCTGTAGCAGGTGCCTGATGAGGTCATTAAACCCAGCAGGAAGCAAAGTCTGCTCTAAACCCGTTTTACAAAATCCGTTTGTTAGCTTCTGAAAAATGTCACACAGTAAATGCTATTACTATATAGCATTTCTATATTAGAACTATATATATATATATATATATATATATATATATATATATATATATATATATAGAGAGAGAGAGAGAGAGAGAGAGAGAGAGAGAGAGAGAGAGAGAGAGAGAGAGAGAGAGAGAGATTATTATATTAGAACTTGGCTATAGGCATTGTTATAGCTTCTCACCCCTTTTGGTGGATGCTGCATTTGATCTTCAAACTGATATTCTAATTATATTGATGTATGTAAATTTATGGCCACTTGAATTTAAGTGAACAGAACATAGCCAGAGGATCTTTAGGATAACGCACTCTGCAAATATATGCTACCTCCTCTCATCTATTATTTCTCTGTCATACACAAATCCCATCCTCTCCTCTCCTCCCCTCTCATCCCCTCTCATCCCCTCCCCTCTCCTCCCCTCCCCTCCCCTCTCATCCTCCTTCACTCTCACTCTGTCTCTCCTCGGTGCTGCTCCAATGCGTCTCACACCGCCGAGCACTGTTGGCCAGAACCAGAAGGACGTCTCCCGTGGCACTCGAGCGTGTCCGAGTGCGGGCGCGCCGGCGGCTGGTTATCGCGGACGGCCGAGGTGCGGCGCCATCTGGGAGCTGCGGGGCGATCGCAGGGTCTTAGAGCCCGCGGCGTTCTTATCTGTATCTGCCAGGAGGTTGACAAACCGCCTGCCAGCGCCGTTCCACTTCCCAGAGGACTTTCACGCGGCCTCCCACTGTCACGCTTCCTTCTGCGGCTTCATTCCCAGCACACATCACATAGGCTTGGTGGCAGCGCTATGCGTTTGTGTATAGCAGATCCATATATATAAGAAGCATGTTGAGTAGCATTGGGTTGTATTCTGCATAAACTGTATGTTTTATTCATAAGCCTCAACATATATAGAGTTATGTGTATGCAATACGCTAAACAAAAGTCTAAAAGGATAATGAACAATTAGGATAAAGCCAAACAGGCTAATTGTATAAATGTTATAGTCTGTCTCTCTATCTCTTGTTGTTATTGGTGGTTTGTTTCATGAGGGCATGGTAAAATTATAGCATATGTATTATAGGCATGTAACAGTATCCCACTGGTTAGTTCCCAACGATAATGCTCTCATTAATAGTATAGAGACTATGATCACTTATACAACTCCATAAATCCATGGAATCAGAATGACAGAGAGAGAGAGAGAGAGGCTCTGTTCGAAATAGCCTACTACATACGGCATACTGCATACTGCACTCAGTATATACTGGATACTGCATACTGGTCCTCGTAGTAGTATGTAGTACAGTTTCCAGTATGCGACAAAAGCAAAGCATACTACGGGGTCACGTGAACATAGCGTTGCATGATGGGATGCAGTACACCACGAAGATAGCTCTGTTCGCGTACTGGAATATTTTGCGGAAGTAGTATGTCATCCGGGGATGTTTCGCATACTCTAAAAATTATTTTTATTCGCATACTGCATACTGATTTGGGGCCCAAGCAGTACGCCAGTAGTATGTAGTAGGCTATTTCGAACAGAGCCAGAGAGAGAGAGAGAGAGAGAGAGAGAGAGACAGAGACAGAGAGAGAGAGAGAGAGAGAGAGAGAGACAGACAGACAGACAGACAGACAGAGAGAGAGAGAGACTTGACAGTAGGCCTGCACACGAAAACTTGTTTGGTCCTATACTGTCCACAAGAGAAACACAGTACATGGTGTAAGGTGACGCTGCACAAGAGCCCGACCGGTCACTCAGGGCCCAGGAAATGCACTGTAACCAATGCACGTAGTCTCGTAGCTTACAGACATACAAGGCTTTGCGTGCGTCTATTATATAGACTATACTACGCTACTTTGTTTGCAGGCAACAGCACAAGAATAATAAAAAAATTAAGTTAAAAAAGCGCAGGTCCCATAAGTGGAAACAAGTGGATTATTATTATTTTTTAAATGTTGCACGAACGAATCCCCTCGTTCCAGATTTGGCTTCAGGAAAGGATGCTAAGATCATGAAAGCCCCTCTATTCAGGTCCCTAATCCACGCCTTTTTCGCCAAAAGTGCATCACGCGGTTATCAGTGTAGAGAAAGCAGCCCCAGTGCAGGAGAGCGTGTAACTCGTCACGTAAATGAACCGAGTTTTGCGAATTAAGCGATAAAACCAGCAATTAATCCCACCACCACATGAAGGTAAGCAGGTTCGCTTCATGTTATTGAGTGGGTTTTGTGTGACTATTATAACATAAGGGGTTAAAAAGCAGAAGCAAAGAGACGGTGTATGCATTGAGTTGAAGCCTAAATAAGGAAACGAATCGCCGGTCAAGAAACGCGATGTGCGCGGGCACAAGACAGAAGCAAGCACGGGGTTGGAATTGGCCTCGGGTGCGCGGACTTGATGTTATCTGTCAATCTTTGAAACAGGTCAAAATATTTTTCTACTCCCGGCATTTCCCTAGGTGTCATTTTCTATAGTCGACTGGCCGTTGCAAAGACTTCGTAAGGAACAAGTGGTGTTAAAACGCGCGTTCCCACAACAAGGGGGCGAACTTGCACATTAACAGCTGGTTACACAATCCTTTACTCCGATAGACCGACCGGCAGTCTAGGGTCCGGCTCAGTGTAATTAAAAGAGATGCGTTTTATTTTCACGTGTTTCACGCATTAAAGTTCACGATGACAGGGTAGCGACACCAGAAATTGTGTGATTATATGAAAACAAAATGTAGGCCGGTGTAAAACCCGAACATATAAAATGTTTACCTACATTAACGTGCGTTCACAAGTTATGTGACGACTTAAGAGTTTTGCGTGGCACGTGTCAGGTCTGCACACCAGCCGTCAGGGGTAGAACCTCAGCCCTCAGGGGTAGAACCTCAGCCCTCAGGGGTAGAACCTCAGCCCTCAGGGGTAGAACCTCAGCCCTCAGGGGTAGAACCTCAGCCCTCAGGGGTAGAACCTCAGCCCTCAGGGGTAGAACCTCAGCCCTCAGGCAAAGACTTGACCATAGACGGCACCTGAATTAAGATTACACATCTTTGCTTTGAGTCATTTGCCTTCGTTGAATCATGTTAGAGCCATCAACGTATTTTAAAACGCAGTATAAAAGTAATTGTTTGATACAGTTTGCAAATGCGTAAAAGCAGTGTTGCTATGAAGACTTAAAAACAAAGTCTCGCGTTAGTGATTTCAGTAACAGCCTCATGTAGGCTAACTTTACAGTATGGAGACAACTTTTGCTTTTCACCCATCTGTGTTCAAGCCTCGGGCCCTGAAACCTGAAAGCAAGTCACAGGTTCCTGATCTAACACCAGCTCTCATTAGGTAGAGCTCTTCTCTCACATTTGTCACATGTGTTAACGTTACGCCCGCTGTGTGGGGGGTTTACCCGTAGCTAGTGGATTTACCCGTAGCTAGTCCACACCCTGCTGCCAGTAACCCAGTTGTGCAACATCTACCATTTCTGCCTGAATGTTTCAAGGTGCTTCTCCCTCCTCCTCCATCTGGAGAATATCAGCAAGCTTGGACCGCTAACTGTTAGCACGTTAGCAGACACCCGCTGCCGGTCATGTCCCTTATCTTGTTGCTTACTCTCTCTTGGGGTTTGTAGGGCCAAACCGAGCAAGCCCATTATGTCATGAAGACTGTTCAACTTGGGTGCGTCACCCGGAGCTAAGGGAGGTGGCGCTCGGGGGGCGGGCCAGGCCACGTCCCGCTCCCCGGTTTGCGGTTCGGTGCCAGGCGGGTAGCGCCGAAGCCCTCTGTGAGCTGAGGGAAAGCGCGTTAGAGCAGGGAGACCAGGAGAGGGCGCTATCTGTGGTGAGATGTAGGAGTTTGGTTTGGGGAGAAAGGGAGGGAGAAAAAGAGAGATAGATGAGTGGATGGGAATTAAGATCTCTCTCTCTCTCACTCTCTCTCACACACACACATGGCTCAAAGATGTGTTCTCTACATCTCCCACACATAGGCCGTAATGGCAGTTCCTGTATTTTTAATCAGCCTATAACTATGACCCTACACTAAATATAGAATGGAGGGAGCGAGAGAGAGAGAGAGAGAGAGAGCGAGCGAGCAGAGGGTGACAGGGGCAGGAGAGCCAGCATTGCCACGGAAACGTGCTCGGTGTTGGTGCGTTTGTTTGTGATTGGTTTGTGTTTGGTCCCTCTCTGTCACTGTAGCCATAGAGATTCCTCTCACGCACAGCCACACAGAGGCCTGAACAGATGATCTGGGATAAGAGACGGTGCTGCAGGAAAATGCCCCCCCCCCACACACACACACACACACACACACATACACACACACAAAACACTCCTCCAAACTCAAAAGAGGGACATGTTGTCAAGGACAAGAGCTGTGTGGTAGCATGCTAGTGGCAGACTCAAATGATGCAACAAATGTTTTTTTTTTTTATACGACTTAATTACATGTACATTTTTTCATTTATACACGGCAGCGAAATGTGCTGGCTGCAAAAATAAACTATTTTACATTCGGGTGGTGCAGTTGACTGGAAAAGCACCAGGATGAAGACACCGACCTGATACTAACGGGTTCGTTGGTAGCAAAAGTCCAGCTTCGTTGTCATTTCCGGCCTGTAAATGTTGTTGGTTTTCCACAGTGTTTGACAGTTGTGCTTGGAGCGTCGGTGAGTGTCAGTAGGAACGCTACATCTCTGCCACGCCCCTCCGCCACTGTGCGTGAGGACACACTGGGCTGTGGTGTTGTCGACTTGCTTCTTTAAACGGTGAACTTGGGACCCATTTAGTTTGGCTGGAGCAGGGGTTATGACAGAGGACCATTTAAGGTCGTAGACGTCTTCTCCTGTGTGAGTCGGTCACCTTAGGGTCTAGAATGGTAGCGAGCATTCTGGTGATGGTGATAAATTCTGAAGATTGCAAGCCTGTTTGTTGTAAGTGTGTTTGATACCCTGCCTGGGAGAATAAACCACTATTGTAGACACTCCGTCTGTCTCTCTGTTTCCCAGTAAGTTAACAGTAAATGTCAAGCTCTGAAATGCATTAAAAACAGTTTCTGTCTCAATGGAGAGAGTGCTAGATATGTAATGGAGGGGCAGATAAATAATGAATCTGAAGACAAGTTTCTTTTGGAAGCAGGAATGCAAAGTATTAGACTATTTCACCACATTGAGTGCTGCAGTGAAGACATTTAGAATTTAGAACAATAGCTATAAAATATAATGTTCATATATATACATAAATAGGATAGAAACAGAGTTGAACAATACAATTACAGGAATATTCCTGTATGTGTGTGACCGCACTGCCCTGGGTAGCACTCTTCTGGATGGAGGTCTTGGATGTTGTTCCTGGGATCTAATGGATCCACATCCCAGTCTGGGGGACACGGTCCCTAGTGCTCATGTTCCCATGGGAACCACTGTTGCCTTCACCTGCCGTAGATCTTCTAGATCTTCTCTCACCATGTCGGGCTGGTTAGCCATTATCATCTTGTCAGTCTGCATTGGGACACACCACAGGATCGTAGCTTGGTCATTCTGCACCACCTACGTTCTACACCACCTACGTTCTACACTCCCTACGTTCTACACCACCTACGTTCTACACCACCTACGTTCTACACTCCCTGCGTTGCCGTGATTAGTGTGTCGTTCTGTCCACCAGCCCACCAGACCTTCCCAGTCAGCCACTGGAGGGATCCTTCCATATCAGCAGCTCCCATATATACACTTTAACCAGTACAGTCTTCAAATGTCAATGTCCAAAATGAGGGTCCTCAGTGGGTCCATCTTGGGGTGGCAGTCCGGCTCACGTGTCAAGTCTCTGGGGTGGCAGTCTGGGTCACGTGTCAAGTCTCTGGGGTGGCAGTCTGGGTCACGTGTCAAGTCTCTGGGGTGGCAGTCTGGGTCACGTGTCAAGTCTCTGGGGTTGCAGTCTGGGTCACGTGTCAAGTCTCTGGGGTGGCAGTCTGGGTCACGTCTCAAGTCTCTGGGGTGGCAGTCTGGGTCACGTGTCAAGTCTCTGTGGTGGCAGTCTGGGTCACGTGTCAAGTCTCTGGGGTGGCAGTCTGGGTCACGTCTCAAGTCCTCTGCTCTCCTCGTCCTTGTGTACATTGGTCTAGCGTGATTGTGGGATGGTTTGTCTTATTAGTTCATATAAAGACTAATTAGTTAAGATTCATTTGTACACTTAATGGCCATTTGCTAAGAATAACTGAGTAACTGAAATGCTAAGTTGCTGGCTGATGCTATTAATTAACGATTAATAGGAGTGCTTAAGAGGTTCAATAATGTGGGCCTGTTTCCAGGACATGGATTGAGCTTAATCTGGGCTAAATTGCAGTGATAATAGTGGATCACCATGAAAAATTCATTGTATTATATGCTTAGTCTTAATCTGGTTCTGGGAAACCGACCCTGTATCTCACAGGACATGAAATATAAAAATGTAAATCTTAATATATGGCCTGCAGACATTACAGACACAGTCTGCAATCTGTGTCTGTGGGTCTGACATGAACATTAATGCTACGCTGCTTGGCCCCTGACTGGTGGTTGGTTGAGTGACTGGTTGTCCTCGTCTACTGGCTGATCTGATTGGCTGGTTGTCCTGCTTGACTGGCTGATCTGATTGGCTGGTTGTCCTGGTGGTGTTATTTGCCACAGGCTGGCTTTAATAATAAATGGCATGAATTTTCCTTGTAATAACTTGTCAGGTGTTCTCCTTTAAAGGGTATATTTGACGTGTGAGTGTGTCCATGTGTGTGGGTGCATCTGTGTGTGAGTGTGTGCGTCCGTGTGTGTGTGTGTGCTTGTCTGTGTGTGTTTGTGTGTCTGTAAGTGCTGATGTGGTCAAAACTGTCAGAAGCTCTGGCACTGAGGCAGTGATGGTGTGAAGGTGTGTGTGTGTGTGTGTGTGTGTGGAAGTACAGGAAGTCCATTTTTGGGCTTTGCCCATTGGTCTGGCTGATAGTGAGGGCGTGCACCGCTGATGATCCCGACGACCGTGGCGCTCCTTGACGACCACACTGATTTGGACCAAAGGGGGTGGGGTTAGAGGTTTCCACACTACAGTGCATTGATGTTTGCATGGCGTTGCATGTCTGCCACTGATGAGCACACGCGTGTCAGTAGGGGGCGCTGCAGCCGTGTACAGGCAGA
>JAGXOD010000084.1:0-25000 GCA_020368025.1 Brachyhypopomus occidentalis | reverse complement strand
TTCACGGATCTGCTCGCCAGATGCGAAGGCAGCTGCTTTAGATTTAAAACAAAGAGGCATCCTCAGCCTAACCGCGAGGTATTTGTGCAGTCTTCGTCTGCCCGTTGGCAGTGTTGTATAAATAGCAAGCTCTAAGAATTCACGGACGGGAAAAAAGTAAAGAAAGCCATTTCCTAGATTTGCGATGTGCAACTTTTCTGACACTGCTGTAAGCTACAAGCTACATTCTTGGATTTGCGGTGGTTGTTCGGAGTGTAAATCGTGCTTTACGATCAGCGCATGAGCGATATTTTCCCAACTCGGAATTGCACGGCGAAGATCTTGGAAAGCGAAATGGCGCATGAATGTTCCAGGTTACTGGCTGATGATTACACATCTTGTTGTGTTTCCTAAACTAAAGAGTTTCAATTTTCCTTCAAGAACATTTCGTTGACTCTCAAAGACTACAGTTTGGCCACTTCGTAGATATAAAATCTTTTAGAGCATCTGGCCTAACGGAGAAGCGTCTATTTCTGTGTGTATGGCGTATGGAGCCGTCAAGATAAAAGGTCTTGCCATATTTCGAGAAGCCATTATCTGTCTGCGCTTTGATGCCCAAATGCCACTTCTGAGCCAATCAGCGCGATGCTGTAACGTTCGCCGCTCCAAGGGAGCCTGGGCGAGCGAGACAGTGAGCGATGGCGCTCGCGCGTAACTTTGTTTCACGACCTTTAATGTGACGGGATTGCTGAGAATTGCCGTGCGTGCGCGTGACATGACGTGTGTTGCCATGTTTCATCCTGTCCGTGTCATTGAGGCTTTGCTCAAAATCCCGCTCGAGAGCTTACCGGTGCTGGGCTGTCATGACGAAAGCGCGTGCACGTGTGTGTGCGCGCGTATATTGACGAAGTCACAGAATTGAAAGGTGCATAATTACCTGTCATTGTGTCTGAGGCACACACACACCCACACTCAGCGTGCAGCAGCACTGTGCTTGAGAGGTGTGTGTGCAAGAGAGAGAGAGACAGAGAGAGTGCGTGTGCGCATGTGAATTCTACTAAACCACCAGGTTTACCGGAAGAGTAAAACCATTTATCACATATGCAGCAAATATATTTGAGTGTATTTGTGGATGGGTGCGGATGTGCATACACACACACAGACACACACACATACACAGACAGGCAGACAGACACACACACACACACTGATGGTTTGGAAGGGAGCTGTGTGTATGTAGGCCGCTGTGTGAGCGTGTAATGCGTGTGTGTCTTGAGTGGTTGGTGTATGTGTAGGTGTTTTTGTGGGTTTATCTGTGAGTTACGCTGACGATATTTGACACCTTAGCAGAATGTTTCTAAAGTCAGAGAGGGAGACAAAAGACGTCAAAAAGAGATGAGTTAGAGGAGTGTGTGTGTGGGGGGGCAGGGACATCAGTGTGTGTGTGTGGGTGGGGGGGGCATGAGTGTGTGTCTTATTTTTTCTCTGTTCTTTTGCCTTTGCACCATCTCCTTAATTTACCCTGGTGGGCATCTCTCTCTCTCTCTCTCCCTCTCTCTGTCTCCCTCTCTCTCTTTCTCTCTCTCTCACGCTTGCTCTCTCTCTCTCTCTCTCTCTCTCATGCTTGCTCTCTCTCTCTCTCTCCCTCTCTCTCTCCCTCTCTCTCTTCCCACCACTTCCCACCACTTCAAATTAACATTAAAAGCACACAGTATAGTGATCGTTTTGGAACCTACGTCATAGCTGAACATATTGAAGATAAAAATATCAGTAGATGTGCATTGATTAGAACAACATGGATAGCGGCAGTACGACCAACCACAGTGACCGCCCTGCCACAGCGAAGAGCACAGGAGCCGCCCTGTCACAGCGAAGAGCACAGTGACCGCCCTGCCACAGCGAAGAGCACAGGAGCCGCCCTGTCACAGCGAAGAGCACAGTGACCGCCCTGCCACAGCGAAGAGCACTGGAGCCGCCCTGCCACAGCGAAGAGCACAGGAGCCGTCCTGTCACAGCGAAGAGCACAGTGACCGCCCTGCCACAGTAGAGGCAGTTTGAAGAGGTCGTTAGTGTAGACGTTTTTTTGGCACTAATCCTGAGTGAAGAACACTTGAATACTTTTGTTTATTACTATTAGTTTTTTTTATAAACAGATCCAACGACATCTCGTTTCATTATTCGAGGCACAATTTTTCCGGTTATTCCAATAAAATACTTAACTGCTGTGCAAGGGTTATTGTATGACTTTTCCAGTGTAGAAATGTGTTTGTGTTGGTGATGGCCAATGCCACGAGCAGAGGACGTGTGCGTAGTGGAGGGAGGTCAACTGAGGACAGGTCGCAGAACCTAGAGGGATGGACATACTGGGATGGCACTGTCAAAACCACACGATGTGTCAGTGGCCACGTTCCAAAACGTCAGATGGGATGGGAATGCCCAGGATGAAGTGTGAACGTTAGCGTAGCAGTGTGTGTGTGTGTTCGGTAGAGTCTGCGAGCCCCATCTCCTGCTTGGTCAAGGGCACCGTATGATTCACTCGATAGTGAATGAACTGCATGTTTGTGATTGTGGTCGTTGAGAAGCTGGAACAGCACTGAGAGGTTTTGACCTGCCTTCTCCCCAACACTGTCTCGGCCTCAGCTGGTATACAGTGGCCTTGAACACTTATGTCTGCCCTTTTCACTTAGTCTGTCGCAATGGTCTGTTTAACAGACCTAACAGACCCGTTTTACGTTTGTAAAATTAGTACGATTTTTGGATGTGAAAGTACAAGACCTCCATAATATGTATATCTGAATGTATCCGTTTTTAGTTGGCAGTCTTTTCCCTGCTGAGCGTTCGTAGCGTTTGTTTGCGAGTGTGGGTGTGTATGTGCTCGTGTGAGTGTGTGTCCGCGCACATGGGCTGATCAAGACTGATCCAGCCCCAGATCCCTGTTGGGAAGCAGATCTATTGTGGATCTTTGGCAGAATCCCAGCAAGCCTACAAGATCCAGAGTTCCTTTCACCTGCTCCTGAGTAGATTTGTTGTGTTTTGGGTCCCACACAAAACGTGTGCTGTTAAGGCTGTGATCAGGACCCCCTCTCAGCCACGTCCCGAAGGGGCAGCAGGACCCTTTAATTTGTTCCCGGATCCCGTACCCACCGCCATCTCACCAGACCGCCCACCCGCGTGTTTGCAGATCTGCGGAGAAGCGAGTGCGCCGAGCACAGCGCGAGTGGCGTCGCTAGACCTTCCAGCAGCCCGAGGAGAAAACCGAGCCCACAACATGTGTAGCGGCCGGCAGCGTCTCCTTCCTCTAGACCACAGCGTTTGGCTCGAGAAACAGGAACGCTTCAGGCACAACGTGTACGATTTGCTCGCGTCAAAGAGGCGACGAGGGGGAGGGGGAGGAAGACAGAGAGTCAGAAGAAGAAAAATTCATTCAAGTGTCGATCCGTCAGCGTTTTTAAGCAGGCTATCAAATGTGCTTTGGATGCATGCGAATCACCAGGGTTGGAGTCAAATGCAAGAATGAATCACGAATCACAATGCTCAGGTTGCCGGGTCAACCAAACCCGAAGGAACCGAGGGAGGTGTGGAGTTGTCTTCCTCCATCTGGGCCCAGTGGGGGTCATTCTGGCATGGTCTAGCTGTCGAGAGAGGCAGAGGTTTGAAGGTCTGCTCACCAGAAGAGAGACACTCACTCTGGAGAGGCATTTGTGGCTGACATGAGCTGCTACAAATAAGGGGGCTTTTTTCCCTTCTTCTACAACCTTGCAAAGTTTGCAGAGAGGGAGAAAAGGAGACAGTACTTTGAAAATCCAAAATCTCTCATCTTGGCTGCAGAGAAGTGCTCGGTAGGTGTTGGAGTGGAGCAACTGTGGCCTAGGAGAGACCACACAGCCCCCCAAACCGTGAAGAAACAGCAGGAGACAGAACCTCAGAGAGGTGGGGGGGGGGTCATGAGAATGAGGGAGACCATCAGGACGATGAGGGAGACCATCAGGAGGATGAGGGAGACCATCAGGACGATGAGGGAGACCATCAGGAGGATGAGGGAGACCATCAGGAGGATGAGGGAGACCATCAGGACGATGAGGGAGACCATCAGGACGATGAGGGAGACCATCAGGAGGATAAGTGAGATTATCAGGACGATGAGGGAGACCATCAGGACGATGAGGGAGACCATCAGGACGATGAGGGAGACCATCAGGACGATAAGTGAGATTATCAGGACGATGAGGGAGACTATCAGGACGATGAGGGAGACCATCAGGAGGATAAGTGAGATTATCAGGACGATGAGGGAGACCATCAGGACGATGAGGGAGACCATCAGGACGATAAGTGGTTGTTTCAGGGATTAAGGGGAACTGGCAGGGGTTTTCGGCCCTCCTCACGTTGCTAATGTGGGCAGATGTTTACAGGTCTGAGCCGTGTTACTAGATTATGTGATCTGAATGGGAGGAACAGGAGCGGCATTCGCGCTCACCGTGAATGGCGTTTCACTTGTGATTATTAACCGACAGTTATCAGCTACAGCACACTCCATTAACACACACGGCCCAGTTTACAGAAACATGATTTTTACATTTGTTGGTACCAACACCTGCAGCTTGCCTGAACACTCCCCATTAAACACACCCAAGACAGTCCAGTGTTGTGTCGGTATCTGGAGCAAATATTCTTTGGATTCGATTGTGTACCCAGCGCAGTATGGTTTAAAACACCAAAGATTTTAACCCCATGTGGTTACAGCAGTACTCTAAATCAAAGTAGACATGCAGGCATTTACAGTTGGGCAAATGGAGAATCGTTGGCTTCTCTTTTTAAATGCTCGTTGTTCATTTGTCTTTCGTAGAGTTAGAGCCGAGCGCAGAGCTTCTGATAAACACTGATAGACGTCCAATCACTACATCCGCCATCTGTCGTCCTTCAGCGGTAGACGGGGCGGGGGGAGGGGACAGGAGTTACACAGAATTCAGACAGGACCGTTTCACATGTTTAATAATCGCAATGAATCTTTTCATTTTGTTGATTTCTAACTAATGACAGTCAGACAGCATCCCCTCTAAAATAACCTCTCAAGCCGTCCAAAACATGTTCTCCTTCACCATCACACTCCCATCATGGGTTTGGTGTTCTCCTTCACCATCACACTCCCATCATGGGTTTGGTGTTCTCCTTCACCATCACACTCCCATCATGGGTTTGGTGTTCTCCTTCACCATCACACTCCCATCATGGGTTTGGTGTTCTCCTTCACCATCACACTCCCATCATGGGTTTGGTGTTCTCCTTCACCATCACACTCCCATCATGGGTTTGGTGTTCTCCTTCACCATCACACTCCCATCGTGGGTTTGGTGCCCAGGTCAGTTTTGTTGCGGACGATTCTCAGAAGCCATTCTGATGAAACACATTAACCCTCCTTTGAGTATCTCTAAAGTAATCGAGCAGGGTGAAGATTTAAAGCAAAGATCTCTGCTCCGTTCTACAGGTGTTCGCTCAACCCGTCTCCCTCCTCATTAAGGTGTCGAGCCCGTTTGTGTTATGCACGGTGGAAGCATCTATAGACACTGCCAAGACCAAAAACATTCAGTTAGTCGTAGTTTAGATGCTCTTGATTAAAGCAACCGACCAAATTCACCGTAAAAAATCCGCTTATAGTACGTGAATTTTTCCTCATTTCTATCAAGTTGTTGCCAATAGTTTCAGATACAGTTGTTTCAGAGTTTAACGTGTTGCTCCTTTAATTTTCAACGACTACATATACAGCTGCCTAATTTAATGCGGCTTATTTAATGAGTTTGAAAATTACAAGCCTGTGATTAATTAGCCCTGTTAGCAATATTAATTCCACAAAGCTCCCGGGCTAAAAGAAGGCCCATAGGCAGTTTGAAATGAATAGCTAACCTTGGCGAGAGGAGTGACAAAAACGAATTGACAAAGGAGAGACATTAACAGGAAACAAGTAATGGCGGCTAGAGAGAGACGAAGAAGAGCGCGTGGGAAAGACTCACAGGAAACGAGTTGTGAGGGGGGCAGAGGCGAGCCACACCACCGAGCTCAGTCTCGTTTGCTTTGTGTGTTTTATGGCCGAGTTCCCCATTAGTGCTAATTACCACAAATCCTCAAAGGAACGTTTATAATCGTGCCGCCATTCAGTGAAAAAGAAAAACTGTTTTGTCGCGCCAGTGTGTTGCTGTCGTCCAAGTCGGTCCGGTTTTTGTGGTTTCGGCTCCTTTCTTGTGCTGAATTTCACATGATGCTTTGGTGAACGCAACGATTAAAATAAACAGTTCAGTTTGCGCGACACGACCACCGCAGTCTGATTAACGGTTCTCTCGTTATCTCTGCGTGTGCATGTGTGTTCAGGACGTCTAACAGCAGCGGAACCCTGTCCTCATGCGTGTCCATGGAGCCGTGCGTGCCCGATGAGTTCTTCCAGTCGCAGTGCCACGCGGAGAACACGTTCAGACGCATGGAGACCTACCTCAGGACTCGCAAGCTGTGTGACGTGGTCCTGCTGGCCGGGGAACGCAGGATTCCCGCGCACAGGTAACGTGCATGGCGTCGGACTCAGCATTGTGGACCCTTGTGCATTAAACACGCGAGAACGCGCCTTTCCTGACAGTTAGCTGAGGAGACCATGTACTGGCACGTACTGAGAATGCCAACACTTTTACTAACGAGAAAGGCCTAGTGTGTGTGCGTGTGCGTGTGCGTGTGCGTGTGCGTGTGCGTGTGTGTGTGTGTGTGTGTGTACATCAGGACATATCAGCACAATGAGCTGAAGACGCATCCTTCAGGATCTGTGAGCTTAGAGAGGGGGTGATGATGGAGAAAAGGGGAGAGAAGGAGAAATGAAGGAGTAAAAGGGTAATGAAAAAGAGACATGAGAGAGAAAAAGGATATGAAAGAGAGAAATGAGGGAGAAAAAGGAAATGAAATCAGGGAGAAAAGGGGTAATGAAAAAGAAATGAGAGAGACGGAGGGAGAAAGCGAGGAGACAGACGTGAGCACATTCCACAGACCCTCTGTCCCTTCAGTCCCTTTCCTACACACTCGTGCTATGTGCACACTCACACACACACACACACACTCGTGCTCTGCGCGCACACACACTCTCGTGCTCTGCGCTCACACACACACACTCGTGCTCTGCGCACACACACAAGCTGTTCGTGTTTCGACAGTGAAGAGCCCCCGTGTCGTCTTTCTTTTGCCTGATCATCACTTGCTCTGTCATCTTCTTATCCTCCCTACTCTGTTCTTCCTCCCTCGTCCTCCTCTCGAGCGGCTGATGACCCAGTTATGAGTCTAAATGGGGGGGCTGCCTCAGGCAGGTATGAGGTGGTTCGTTCATATTGGCCGATAAGTGCACACACACACACACACTTGCTCTGTCCCCTGACAGCTGAGACCTGCATACTGTTTATGTCTGCAGAAGTGAGACAACGGGCCCAGTCTACTGGCCGAGGAAGCTGAGGTTATTCCCTTTGACCGCGTGTGCTGAGCAATCACGTGAGAACAAGATTAGAGACAGGTTGATTAGCCTTCTGTCGGACTGCTGGACAGACAGATGGGCAGACAGACAGACAGGCAAAGAGAGAGAGAGAGAGAGAGAGAGAGAGAGAGAGAGACGGACATCTATGGAGATGAGAAATCGAGATGGCATTGGTCAGAGAGATCGGGCTAAAGAGAGGTGTGTGTTGGTGTCTGCTCTTTGTTGCAACTTACACACAGGATATCCTGTGTACGGTCCCCCGAGCACACGCACACACACACACGCACACACAAACACACACACACACACACACACACACACACACACACACACAAGTATATGTACTGTCTTTCTCTCGCTCCCTCTCTCCCTCTCTCCATCCTTCTGTCAGTAGCTCCCTACCTTCCCTAATCCTTCCATCCATTCTTTCTCTCTCTCCCTCCATCTCTTTGCTCTTTCTTTTGGGGATCTGGGACTTGTTCATTACTCGAAGGACCAAATGTCAATGTCATTTATAGCTACTATTAGATTTATATATTTTCTGCTGTAAATGATTGACTACAGGGGAGGGCTGGGTGGATGACTGGGTGGGTGGATGACTGGGTGGGTGGATGACTGGGTGGGTGGATGGCTGGGTGGGTGGATGACTGGGTGGGTGGATAAACAAATAGTAAATAAAAATGGCAGCCATCTTAGCTGAGGTCAAACACGTCCCCCACGTTTTGACACCAGTCTAGGTGTCTTCCTACTATCTTCGGCACATCAAACAACGATGAAGCTCTTTTTAGTCATATTCAGAAACAGCCATATGCCGTGATGCAACTTCTCCAAGTTCTTTGGAACTCAGGCTACTAGATAAATGACTCCCACCACGTCTGAAGCACGTCGTAGATCATCTTCTGACACGCGCCTCCCCCCAAAACGTTCTCTAAGGCTCAGAGTCTTGCAGACGTAGCCTCTTAATACCCCAGTAGTTCTTCTTTTGATGGCTTTTTCCCTCATTTGGGTCATTAACATACAGACACTGGGCTAATAGATTTAAAGCTTCAGGCTTTGAGCCATGCTGTGTGTGTGTGTGTGTGTGTGTGTGTGTGTGTGTGTGTGTTTGTGTGTGTTTGTGTGTGTGTGTGTGTGTGTGTGTGTGTGTGTGTGTGTGTGTGTGTGTGTGTGTGTGTGTGTGTGTGTGTGTGTGTGTGTGTGTGTGTGTGTGTGTGTGTGTGTGTGTGTGTGTGTGTGTGTGTGTGCCATCTCTTCTCTCCCTCCTCTCTCATCATCCCTCTCTTCTCTCCCTCCTCTCTCATCATCCCTCTCTTCTCTCCCTCCTCTCTCAACATCCCTTCCCCCACCACCGTCTTGCACCATCAAAACACGGGTTTCCCGTTTGTAGTCCAGATGACTTTTGCATCACCTGAACAGTCTAAGCAATCGTCTGCAGTCCAGGTCTTGGCTTTGATGGGAGGCTCCCTGCGTCCCATTGAGCCCCCCCGGCTTGGATCAGGTGAGCAGGGCGCTTGGATAGAGCAGAAAAACGTGGGCCATCTGGGGTCTCATTAAAGCATCTGTGGTCGTAGAGAAGAAACACTCCAGAATCGATCCCTCCGTGTCTCTCTGCGAGGCTGTCTGTGCCCTTTCCCGCCTTTATGCCAGCAGGCCGCCACTCCTGCGGCAGGATGATGGCGGATCGGTGAAGCTCACTGCGTGTGCTGATGCTGCTCATCGCTGTATCCAGCGCAGATGTAAGATTAATCGCACCTGAAAGGGTTCAGAAACATCAGCACGGTTTGACGGTTTTTAGTAATGGGGTAGTTTGAGGAGCCCACGTCCCTCAGTAGTGCCCCCTTGTGCCCGGAACAAGGGGCTTTAATGTACTGCTTTGGTACCGACAGACATGCGAAGATGAGCTGGCAGGGGCTGATGGGTAAACCTTCTGGGTATCCTCCACAGGTGCTGCTGGACTCCCTCTCAGCTACTCTGCTGGAGTTAACGGTCTTGCAGTGTCTGTGCTGTGGAAACGTTTGATTTGCTAGGTCCTTGTAGACGCACCCCACCAGTCTCAAAAGGGCTTTGTTGAGGTTTTTTGGGCTGGGTGCTGTTGGCCTCCACTGGGAATGTTGCCGCTGTTCCACATGTGGTAGCAACATACATGAGACTAGGACTTTTAATTTGTTACACATCTAGGACTTTTAATTTGTTTTAGAGCAGTGGACACTCTTACAGTCCATCAGTGTTCGGTTGGTGAGAAGAATGGGGGAACCTGGTATTTTTCACAATAAAAGCCTCTTCCCCCGACCTTAACGTTGAGTCTTGTGTTTTGGCCGACGGCTTTTCCCACCGGTGTTGTGCAACTGTGTCTGAGCATGAAAACCATCAGGAGCAGCTGCTGTTCCAAAAGCTTCACAGAAGACGCCGTCTCCGTTGTCCAGACAGGAAGGTCTACTACCTTGTGGGGAGGAACATCTACACGCTTTGGTGATTTTACAGAAAGGTGGGAGGCGACACGGAGAAGCTCTGCCCCCGTCCTGAAGCCCCAGCCCCTTCACACCCCCCCAACATTTGGATGATGTTGTGTCACACGATGGCTGCTGTCGGTTTTGCCGCAAGACGTAACGTTAATGTTTCACCGCTGTGTCTCAAACTTCTTGCTCTTTTACGCATTTCGTGACCGTGCCAGATTGACGCCTCTCCGAAGCTCCTCGTTTGGGTTCTGCAGGAGTTCCTGGTTACTAAAACCGCGTTTGGGGGTTGAAGGTCTTCTCAGAGTTGGCTGGATAAATGTAATATGATGCAAACCTTCTGGTTAGAGTCTTAAAGAAGTTTGTTTAAAGTTACGGACGTATCAGGTATAAAATATTGAGTTGAATGACAGGAGGGCCATGACAGTTGGGTCAGCTTTTTATCTTCACTACGAACATAACGCTTTTTATATGAAGGCTTTATATATAATCTCTCTCTCTCAGGTTAGTCCTGTCGTCCGTGTCGGACTACTTTGCGGCCATGTTCACTAGTGACGTACGGGAGGCCAAGCAAGAGGAAGTGAAGATGGAGGGGGTGGATCCAGATGCATTGTGGGTCTTGGTGCAGTATGCGTACACGGGTAAGTGTTGTGTAAACATGCTCCAGGTGACCACTGTTGATCCTACGGCAGTTTTGGAAGATTCTTACAGCACAGTAAGTAAATGCTTGGACCCCTCTCTCCCTCTCCCTCTCTCTCTCTCTCTCTCTCCATCCCTCTCTTCCTGCCCACACCCCTCCGCTGCCCCCCCAGGACGGTTGGAGCTGCGTGAGGACACCATCGAGAGCCTGCTGTCGGCCGCCTGTCTGCTGCAGCTCTCCGCCGTGGTGCAGGCCTGCTGCTCCTACCTCATGAAGCAGCTCCACCCGTCCAACTGCCTGGGCATCAGGTCCTTCGCCGATGCCCAGGGGTGCCACGATCTGCACAAAGTGGCCCACAATTACACCATGGTAATGCACGCGTGCATCCAGCACGCACACACACACACACACACACACACGGGTTTGGACTCATGATTTGCAGCCCTCCTCAGTAATAATAAGTTTTAATTAAGGTTTGAGGATTATTATAGTTGTTTACTTTGAACCATTTTGTTGATGTTTCTTTTTAAATTGTACTATGCACAAATGCACTGTGCCTCAGTATGCTAAGGGGCCTTTTATACTGGTGTGTGTGTGTGTGTGTTTGTGTGTGTGTGTGTGAGTGTGTTTTCTTTTCTCCCCTCTCTCCCATTTCTCATTTCCTTTGTTGTTTTTTCACAGTCTCAAATAAACGTCCTGAAGGATTTGCCCTCCTCTGCAGTTAACTGTGCCGGAACTTTCCACAGTGCACACACACACACACACACACACACGTGTTGCCAGTTTGTGTGTGTGTGTGTGTGTGTGTGTGAGAGAGAGAGAGAGAGAGAGAGAGAGTGTGTGTGTTTAATTGGTCATGCCAGTATTCCCCTTCACACACTATAGGTTCTTTTTCTCTGGGTTGATGTTGCTCTGTTCCTGAGGGAAGCTCGTTCACAAAATATAGCCCATAATAGCCCGCCCACGGTTACCAACTGGGTGGTTGTCATGGAGACTGTGTGGGGTTTTTTCCCTCCCCTCTATTTCCTGTCCTTCGTTCGCTCCATCCTCCCTCCTCTTTTGTCTTGGTCTGGTATTTCACCTCTTGTGCTTTCGCCTTCCCTTCAGGAGAACTTCCTGGGCGTCATGAAGAATCAGGAGTTCCTGCTCCTGCCGGCGTGTGAGGTGGAGAAGCTACTGGCTTCGGACGACATGAACGTCCCCGACGAGGAAACCGTGGTGACGGCGCTGCTCGGCTGGGTCCGCCACGACCCGCCCGCCCGCCAATCACAGCTGCCCGCCCTCCTGGCGCACGTGCGCCTGCCGCTGCTCAAGCCACAGGTCAGTCCGATCCACCAATCACAGCCAGGAGACGAATCTGAGGGGCGTGTCCATCAGGCAGATAAGTCTGAATGTAATACGGTAATTAATCAGTTACCTTCCAGTTGTTTGGGATGTCAGTAACTGGGCTAATGCCTCCACCGTTGGCTTCACATCCTGCACATACTCGCTCAGGGATGTTTCTCGTTCCCATCAACACACACACACACACACACACACAGTCTCTCTGTCTCGCACTGTGTGTCTCTAAAAATGTTTCTTTCTGTAAACTTTAGCGGTATTAAGCTCCCGGTTGGCAGAAGCAGGATGAGAGAGTTAGACGCCCTCTGAGCTCCGTCCGGTTTGTGGGCAGGTCGCCACGTCCGTCCCAATCTAAACGGAAATCGCTCTTCTCCGTTTGTTTCTATTGCGTTCCCTTTTTTCCCCACCGCAATCTCGGTTCAAACCTAATCATCCCTCCCATGTGCCCATACACCGAATCCCCCACCGCCCGCATCGGGCCGATGCCTCCCGGTGATTTTCGGCTTCGTGCCGAAAGGGGGTGGGGTTTATAAAAACATGCTTGCATTAGTAGAAAGGACGGAGGAGAGTAGAGGCGGAGTGGGCGGGTGTTGATGGATGAGCAAGGCGGGGGAGATGAAGGGCGAGATGGATGGAGCGATGGTGTGGGCGGGAGGAGCAGTGTAATGAAAGTGTAGCACGAGCTGTGAAAGCTGGAGTCTCGGGTGGAGAGGGTGGTGTCTCCACTCAGGCAGGGGGGCATTTCGGTGTCCTGATAAAGGGTTTGGTTAGGTGCGGTGGAATTTGGATGTGCAGGAATACACAGGAAAGAACTCTGAATATATGTAAAGTTAACGGTGTTAGGTTATTTTTTATAGTTTGTGAGTTATTTGGTATTTCTGTCTGTTTCATATCTGTTTCATAACTGGTTTAGATTCTCTTTGAAAAATGTTTTCTCCCCTCAGGAAATCTTTGACTATGAGTATGAGCATTGAGTTTGGTAATGGAAAGTTAGGTGTGTGTGCTAGTGTACAGTGTGTGTCTGCTTTTATGTGTAAATTTGAGGGACCCATCTTTACTTTAATATGCAAACACAGGGTTTGTGTTTTAAATGTCTCTGTGGACTGCGTGTTATTTCATTACTGTGGGATTAGACGGCCGGGCGGGCAGATTTGCGTCTAATTAAAAGACCTCCGTCCAGTGCCGGCCGTGAGCGAGGGAGGAGATGGAGAGCAAGAAGAAAGCATGGATGTAGGGGATGAGTGTGTTGGCACGGCTGTGAGAGCGGATTAGAAACACACAGGGAGGAGAGGAAGAATCTCGGGAGCGGCCGTGCGTGACTGTTCATTGGAGAATAACCCTGTGGGTTTATGGGTAAAGGCGTCTTTTCGACAAGGAGCTGGATCTGCTCTTCATACGGGAAAGTGTTTTAGTTATGGGAACCTGGAGCTGCCCTGCTACCCCTGAGGGACACTGCCAGTATAATGATGTAGTTATTCTGGCCCCACAAACACTGTGGAGAAAGGGATCATGTTAGACCAATGAGCTCCTGAGGGATGTTTTGGAGTGAGGGTTTATGGGTAATGTTGTTTTTCTGCCCTGTAGTTTTTAGCAGACATGGAAGCCAACTTGCTCCTGAGGGACAGCGTGGAGTGTCAGCGGTTGGTGATGGAGGCCATGAAGTACCACCTGTTGCCAGAGCGACGGCCCCTCCTGCAGAGCCCGAGGACACGCCCCCGCAAGGCCACAGTGGGGGTGCTGTTCGCAGTGGGGGGCATGGATGCCACGAAAGGCAAGTTCACACCACGTATATGCATATGGTGACCTGCTCCTGCAGCCTGGGGGGGCGTGGCCTGTTCACACCACGCATATGCATATGGTGACCTGCTCCTGCAGCCTGGGGGGGCGTGGCCTGTTCACACCACGCATATGCATATGGTGACCTGCTCCTGCAGCCTGGGGGGGCGTGGCCTGTTCACACCACGCATATGCATATGGTGACCTGCTCCTGCAGCCTGGGGGGGCGTGGCCTGTTCACACCACGCATATGCATATGGTGACCTGCTCCTGCAGCCTGGGGGGGCAGCCTGGGGGGGCGTGGCCTGTTCACACCACGCATATGCATATGGTGACCTGCTCCTGCAGCCTGGGGGGCGTGGCCTGTTCACACCACGCATATGCATATGGTGACCTGCTCCTGCAGCCTGGGGGGCGTGGCCTGTTTACACCACGCATATGCATATGGTGACCTGCTCCTGCAGCCTGGGGGGCGTGGCCTGTTTACACCACGCATATGCATACATTAGCAGTGAATGGTGCCAGGATGTAGTGTGACTTCAGCAGGGCACACGGCTGTGGCTGCGTCCAGGCGACGGAGCTCGTGTGGGTGCACTGAGCATGTGCAGCATTACATCATTGTTTCTGTTTTGCGAGTCGCCCATGACCCCTATACACCTCTTACAAGAGAGAGAGAGAGAGAGAGGTGAGGACAGAGAGAGAGAGAGAGAGAGAGAGAGACAGGTGAGGACAGAGAGAGAGAGAGGTGAGGACAGAGAGAGAGAGAGAGACAGGTGAGGACAGAGAGAGAGAGAGAGACAGGTGAGGACAGGGAGGTCCGTGTGAGTGAGGACGTGCTAACACTGTCCCCTCCCCCAGGTGCCACCAGTATGGAGCAGTACTGCCTGCGTAAGGACGCGTGGCGCCAGGTGGCGGTGATGAGCGGCCGGCGGCTGCAGTTCGGCGTGGCTGTCATCGACCAGCGTCTGCACGTGGTGGGCGGCCGCGACGGCCTGAAGACCCTCAACACGGTGGAGTGCTACAACCCCCGCAGCAAGAGCTGGAGCGTCATGCCTCCCATGGCCACGCACCGCCATGGCCTGGGTGAGCCCGCCCCCCGACCTCTGACCCCGGGTCTGTGGGAGGGGCTGGGGGCGGAGTTTGCACACAGGAAGCCGCTCTGGGTTCACTCCCAAACCGCCCCACTCCCGATATCGTTTGCGCTTTGTGAGTGTAGTTGTTGTGGTGCGGTTCGTGCTGCCGCCCTCGACACTGTGTCTGCGGTTGGTTGCCGGGTTACGGGGCTGTCAGACCACGCTTAACCCAGTGGCGGCTGTCTGCTCACGGCAGGGTTGTAGCTGTCGTACAGACTCGTCTGAGGTTTCCGAGCGTCTCACTGCTGGGTTGAGGAGGGTCTGCCATCCACGAACTTGCAGCCAACATGGTGGTGCGCTGTGGTCAGAAAGGACAGGGTTACTATGGTAACGGGCAAGCTATCCGTTAGCTAAGCACTTTGCAAGGCCTTTCTGATATAAAATGAGGTCTCTGATTAACCTCATGATGGTAAACGTTATTTATATAGCACTTTTCAGTGATGGAAGATTAAACGAACCATCATTTAAAGTACTTTACTGGAATAACATTATTAGAAGAGTTACCAGGAAGGTGTGTGTGTGTGTGTGTGTGTGTGTGTGTGTGAGCGGATGCCCTGTATTAAACGTGCGCTGCCTTTGTGCTCGCGTGTGTGCAGGCGTAGCAGTGTTGGAGGGCCCCATGTATGCTGTTGGAGGTCATGATGGGTGGAGCTACCTCAGCACGGTGGAACGCTGGGACCCTCAGGCCAGGCAATGGAGTTTTGTTGCTTCTATGGCAACGCCCCGAAGCACTGTGGGAGTTGCGGTTCTGAACAACAAGTGAGAGCCCATGCCGTGGGTCCGTTGCCGGGGTGTAGGAGTTATCGGATAACCCACATCTGCCCTTGTGGTAATGGTCAATGTTAAAAGAAGACTGTAGAGCGTTGCCACGCCGACAGCAGCGTTGCCACGCCGACAGCAGCGTTGCCACGCCGACAGCAGCGTTGCGAAATCAGCATTGTTTAATTAACTGCAGTTCTCCAGTTAATTAGACCCTAATCAGTATGCAGCGTTTAGCCAGCCGCAAGTGTTCTGCAAACATGTGGGTGGGAAAGTTGCAGCATTTACACTGGACTGACACACACACTCTCTCTCCTGCTATATATCTCCCTTTTATCTCCCTCTGTCTCTCCTTTCCTCCTCCGTCTCTCTCTCTCTCTCTCTCTCTCTCTCTCTCTCTCTCTCTCTCTTGCTCTCCTCCCTCTCTCTTTTGCCCCTCCCCTCCCGGCAGGTTGTACGCGGTTGGGGGGAGAGACGGCAGCTCCTGTCTGAAGTCGGTCGAGTGTTTTGACCCCCACACCAACAAGTGGAGCACCTGCTCCCCCATGTCCAAGCGCAGGGGCGGCGTCGGCGTGGCGACCTGGAACGGCTTCCTGTACGCCATCGGCGGCCATGACGCCCCCGCGTCCAGCCTCGCCTCCCGGCTCTCTGACTGCGTGGAGAGGTGAGGGGTCGGAGGTCAAAGAGGTCAAAAATCTCACATGAACTGTGTTTGTTGCTTTGTGTGTTTAGGCATCGTTTTCTTTATTTAGTAGAAAAATATAGATTTTGTTGCAATATTCGTGTGTTTCTGGATTTCTGGGTTTTTCCAATAATGTTTTTAATGCCCGTTTTTAACATTTGCATAATAGAGGATGATGGGAAAAGGCACTGGCCCATCTCCATGGTAACACCATCAAGAGCGGTGTTAATGACCTCTCCTGAAGAAGTGGTGACTGCTCCTCTGATGGAGGGGGGAGGTGTAGTTCAACAGTGGTGACTGCTCCTCTGATGGAGGGGGGAGGTGTAGTTCAACAGTGGTGGCTGCTCCTCTGATGGAAGGGGGAGGTGTAGTTCAACAGTGGTGGCTGCTCCTCTGATGGAGGGGGGAGGTGTAGTTCAACAGTGGTGACTGCTCCTCTGATGGAGGGGGGAGGTGTAGTTCAACAGTGGTGGCTGCTCCTCTGATGGAGGGGGGAGGTGTAGTTCAACAGTGGTGGCTGCTCCTCTGATGGAGGGGGGAGGTGTAGTTCAACAGTGGTGGCTGCTCCTCTGATGGAGGGGGGAGGTGCAGTTCAACAGTGGTGAAGCAGAACGGCACTGGTGTAGAATGAACGTTGAATTCACAGAAGCTTTTCGATATTTCAATAGGATGACACTCGTGTGTCTGATGAATTGGTCTCATTATAGTTTGATGAACTGAGTATTGAAACACACACACACACACACACAATAAAACGACATTCTGACTCGCCAAAAGGGGCGAAAGCAAAAACATAGTGTGACTAAGCAAAAGCAGCACCTGTTACTGCTGGCGTCACGCCGTGGGGATCGCGTGTCTTTTCACGCCTCCTCCTCGTCAGGCGTGGCATTTATAGTAACCAGCACCTGAGACCTCGGCTCCGCGGGGGCGATTGTGAACGTCCGTTTGCCGCCAGCTCCGTGCGCCCAGTCCACGTGTGGTCACATCCGTGCAACGTTCAGCGTACTTAAGAATTTGAAGTTGTCTAGAGCACAATGCTTCCTGTTCGGGTACCTTTGACAGGGTTCGTCAACTCTTACTGTGCTGAAATGTTCTATCTCCAAAGGTCTAAACGGGAAGCTCGAAATAAGCGAAGGTAATAAAGTCAGCGCGATTGTTCTCCAGGGCACCATGATGCAGCTGGATCCGTCCATCCCACAGGATGCCGGCAGCGTCAGATTATGTCGCGATTAGTGTCCCGCCTGTTTAGATTCGTGCCTCCAGCCAACATCGAGATGTCGCGGCTCTGCAGTGCAGAGGGCTGGACCCAGACAAGTCCGCACGCCATTCCATGCCGTGGCGCTCGGCGTCTTGCCTGCGCCCCGGGTCACGACCTCTGTCCTGCTGGGAAGCGGGACCAGCGCCATGCTAGAGCTCTCTGATTGGTTAAAGATCTCTTGCGCGGTAGCCTCACTGTACCAGGTTACACACTTTAACCAGAGCTGTGATGGCACCCAGGCTGGTTCTTAGCAAAGATTCTTAGATGGTTTTGGGGTTCCTCCTCTTGGAACTCTCGTCCACACCGGAGCTGCTGTCTCCTTCCAGTTTGTCCCAGGTGGTTATGGTTGGAACGTCAGGAGCATCGAGTCGGTGTTACAGAAGCTCTTTACCTGCACTAACTGCTATGAGGGCCTATGGTAGCATTCAGTCCTCCACATGTTCTATTTCTGAGTGTGTGTGGGAGAGACTACAGGAGTTTCTCGGGTTGTGTCCAGCTCTGGGACACACGGTAAAGACAGCTGTCTGCCTGTCCACTGGAAAACCAAAGTGAACCGCCTGGGACATAAAGTCTTTCAACATTCGTTGGTAAAGGAACTTATGAAATCTTTAACGCTTTTATTCTGTTGCCGTCACTGACGGGGGTCAACAAAGGTCAACAAAGGTGGCCGTCTGTCATGATCAGTGAAATGGTGTGTTCACGCTTTCCCATCTGGGCGGGTACGTACGGTGACACCAGACTGGGGGATCGTACAGTTCCTCCTGTTGGTTGGGTCAACGGTATCAGCAGGAACCAGTCGTTTGTCTGGTTAAAATCAGGGCGGCACTGCTCAGTATAGTTCTTGTAGATGTGGCAGTACGGGCTTCTTGTGGTGGGAGGATCCTGAGTAGCCCTGGGGTTCTGCTTCTCCAGGTACGACCCGAAGACGGACACGTGGACGGCGGTGGCACCCATGAGCGTCAGCAGGGATGCGGTGGGCGTGTGTCTCCTGGGGGACCGCCTCTATGCGGTGGGCGGGTACGATGGACAAGTGTACCTGAACACAGTGGAGGCCTATGACCCACAGACCAACGAGTGGACTCAGGTCGGTCTGTCTGAGCCTTTCTGACCGTCTGGCTGGTGTTCTAGGAAATCCGTCTGTTCACCCACCAGTCTGTCCGTTGTAAAAACGATCTGTCAAGTCCTGTTTCTTCCTCTCTTCCTCTCTGATGTTTAGATTCTGCTGTGTGTATGTGTGTATGTGTGTATGTGTGTGTGTGTGTGTGTGTGTGTGTGTGTGTGCTCTTTCCTGTGTCACCTTACATGCATGATGTGAAGAACTGGCTCACTGCCGACAGTGTCTACTATAAATGCACTATATTGCCAAAAGTATTCACTCACCTTCCTTGACTCACATATGGGCTTAAGTGACATCCCATTCCTAATCTGAGTTGAGGTCAGGACTCTGTGCAGGCCAGTCAAGTTCCACATCCACACCAGACTCTGCCATCCATGTCTTTATGGACCTTGCTTTGTGCACTGGTGCACAGTCACATTGGAACAGGAAGGGGCCAGCTCCAAACTGTTCCCACAAAGTTGGGAACATGGAATTGTCCAAAATGTCTTGGTATGCTGAAGCATTCAGAGTTCCTTTCACTGGAACTAAGGGGCCAAGCGCAGCTCCTGAAAAACAACCCCACACCATAATCCCCCCTCCACCAAACTTTACACTTGGCACAATGCAGTCAGACAAGTACCGTTGTCCTGGCAACCACCAAACCCAGATTGCCTAGGTGCTTAATTTTATACACCTGTGGCCATGGAAGTGATTGAAACACCTGATTCTGATAATTTGGATGGGTGAGCGAATACTTCTGGCAATATAGTGTGTGTATACATTTAGTGTATATATATATAATGTATGTATATATATATTTGTATATATAGTATAGTGTAAATATATGTATACACAATATATACTGTAAGTAATCATTTGTTCTAACTGGTGCTATTCCATGTTTGTGCTATAGGTGGCGCCACTGTGCCTGGGCAGAGCTGGAGCCTGTGTGGTCGCCGTGAAGCTGTGAAGCTCCTCTGCCCCCTACCAACTGTCTCCACGGCGATCCTTACACAGTCTCCTCTTGTGCTCACTGGGGAGATGAGAAGACGGGACGGCATGACCAAGCGAACGGATACACAGGCGTGTGGACAGTAACCATGGCGTTGAGATGGTAACGGTCAGGTCTCTCCAGGACGGGTCTCCGTCCACAGCCCGTCGTTCAGCTCACTAAACAGACCCCATCTGTCCAGCCGCCTGTCACGCGCCGTTCTTGTTGCCATGGCTTTTGACATCTGCTTGATTTCATGTTTCCTTTCTTCTGTGCCTCTCCTCTCCTCCCTCCCTCTCCTCTCCTCCCTCTCTCTCCTCTCCTCCCTCTCTCTCCTCTCCTCCCTCTCTCTTCTCTCCTCCCTCTCCTCCCTCCCTCCCTCCCTCTCCTCTCCTCCTCCCTCTCTCTCCTCTCCTCTCTCCCTCTCCTCCCTCTCTCTCCTCTCCTCTCCTCTCTCTCCTCTCCTCTCTCCCTCTCCTCCCTCTCTCTCTCTCTCTCCTCCCTCTCTCTCCTCTCCTCCCTCTCTCTCCTCTCCTCTCCTCTCCTCCCTCTCTCTCCTCTCCTCCCTCCCTCCCTCTCTCTCCTCCCTCCCTCTCTCCTCTCCTCCCTCCTCTGCTCCTGATCTTTTTCCTCTGAGATGCCCCCCCATATTGAGGATTTGGACCCATGAGGACATGAGGCTGGTGTTGAGTGAACTGTGTGGTGTGTTTCTGCAATGCAGAGAAAATCAGAGAAAAGATCCATGCAAATGAAAGTGGAACATGAGGCCCATCCAGTAAGCATGTTCTGAAAATGGTGTGTGTGTGTGTTTCTGACACAAATGCAAAAAAGATGCACTGTTCTTTTTTTATCATTGCTAAATTTAAGCAGGCTATATATAGCTTGTCTTAGTCCAGCTGTCAATCAAAAGATAGGACGTCCCCCAGTGAGCAGCAAGGTCATTTCAGCAGTGTGCCTGCCGTGTGCACTTACGGAATACCAATCACAGAGGTGGGAATACCAATCCCAGGTTGGGAATACCAATCACAGAGGTGGGAATACCAATCACAGAGGTGGGAATACCAATCCCAGAGGTGGGAATACCAATCCCAGAGGTGGGAACACCAATCACAGAAGTGGGAATACCAATCCCAGAGGTGGGAATACCAATCCCAGAGGTGGGAACACCAATCCCAGGGTGGGAATACCAATCACAGAGGTGGGAATACTAATTACAGAGGTTCTGTTCATAGAGCCAGACACTGAACAGCTCTGCACTTCCCACTTCCTTCACCATCTTGGAATTAACCAACCATAATGTCAAAATGTTCACTTGCTCATATAGAGCTCCACATCCATCCTGAGCTGCTCTAAATGATGACCAATGGTGAAAGGTGGATGGGGACGGTAATTTTGACAAGTGCAGTGTTTACTTGAAGGGTGGAGCTTTTTTCCCCATATTTTAAAGCTGAAAACCCCCCAGTAATATCTGCAGATGCACATTTAAAACATACTTAACCGCAGCACAGACTTAACCAAATGAAGGTGCTGTGTTGCTCTGGACTGAGATGCTGCAGTTTGAAAATTGTAGACTTGGTACGGGCTTAAACCGGCCTAAAATCTTACTTTATCCTGTTTACTTTTTAATGTTTTTCAGGTTTACATGCTTGTGGCTCCCTCTCCGAAATGTAAACCTTCAGGCTGTCTGTGCACATGCAAGTATGTTTCTGCAGAGTGTGTGTGTGTGTGTGTGTGTGTGTGTGTGGTAAGAGAGATGCTTTTATACCCCTTGCTGAGTTACAAGTACCGCTTTGAGAATGACGGGAGCCAGATAGTCATGGGCTTGATTGGCAGGTTCATATCCCAACATGGTGTTTAATTTTTCATCTGAAAGACGGAGTAGACATGAGGGCGGTGAGCTCCAGGCACGCAGAAAAGGAAGAAATCAGAACAGCTTTGAAGGAGCAGGAACAGGAATGGGGTGGGTGAGGGTACTGAGAGTTTCACGTTAGTTTGTAAGCCTGTGGGGATGTCTGGCAAGGACGGACCATTTACATTTACATTTACATTCACGGCATTTAGCAGACGCCCTTATCCAGAGCGACTTACAAAATCTGATGGAGCACTTACAAAATCTGATGGACCAAAATCTGATGGAGCACTGACTCGATTTTAGCCCGACCGAGGTGGTCTTTGGTAAGGGTCACAGGTCAATCCTGTGCCAAGAGAAACTTTGCAACCTCAAGTCCCCAGAATGCATTGCACACGCCACCATCATGCCTGCTCTACACTACAAGATGAGCTCGAGGAGCACACGTCATACGTCACGTGTGCTTTCACACTAGCTGCGTATGCCGCACCAGGAACTGAAGGGGCCCACGTGTCATGTGTGTGTATATAGTTGCACAGTCTTGCAATAAATCATGCAGACACTGTATAATACATTTTTGCTGTTTTTGCAGGACTTGTTACTATGTGGTTTCATATTGTGGTTTTATAGGAGGATGAACTGTCAGAGATACAGTACAAGATGTAAAGAAAGCAGTGTCATTTTTCCAGGTCAAGCTACAAGTTCATGATCTTTTTTGATGCTCTGAGCTGTTCACATCCTGTGCTTAATCACCTTGTCTAGTCCAATAAGATTTTGAGTGTGTCACCTTGAATAGTAGCTTCTCCGTGCTACAGTACCAGGGCTGTGAACGTTTCGTCTTTGACACGCTGGGCACATGCTGCCCCCTGCAGGATGATGAGAGAATTGACTGTGCAGTTGGACCTAGCAAGCTGCTTACGTTCCTCACCGCTGCGAGAAGTTTTTATTTTCTGTCCAGAATGAACAGGACTGATGGATCGATCACTGTTCAGTTTGACTTGTTAGCCCTACTATTGGGGTTATGGAATGTCCTATACGCTTCTATTCTTTACAAACATCTAATTAGCTGCCATTGAGTGACTTCCATTTATGTGGATTAAATGCACATGCTATTTTGTGGTGTTGGAGGTTGTTATTGTCTTTTGTTTTGTTGCTGTCCCCTTGAAACTCTTCTTGCTTTACATTCCGTAGGTCCTTAAGTTCTTGTACTGCTAAGTTTGTAAATAGTTTTGTATTAAAACGTAATTATTCTGCCAGTGTGAGTGCATGCAATAAACTATGTTCTGATTTTTTGTCTTTTATAGTAGACGGCACGTCAGGTTTAATGTGTATATTAGCAATCACTTTATGCTAATACATTTTAATTTTTGAATATCTTTGAAGTGTGTACATTGGCGTTACTTAAAGCTCCCTCTGCCGGACAAAAGCTAGAACTACACCCCGTCGCGATTTACCCCATCAATCCCCTCCATTTAAAATGGGGCTTTGCTAATTGAAACAGCACAAAACTGATGGGAAGAAAAGAACTAGCATACCATCAATACCACAATATTAAAACCAAGCTTTAAAAGCTGTGCCCATTTCTACTGGAATGTGTTATTAATATTTCAATGATGTATAAATATGTAGCAGTTTATTACCAGATTGTGTGCAAGGCAGACGTTAGCTAATCGAAATGACTAACGCACATACCCAGAACGGATAACTAACGACACTAATAGTAGTAATACTAATAATAATAGTGTCATGTTTCTCTTTGAAGGGGGTAATGTTTTCCCTTCATTTGAACAGGACGCTGGCTTCTTACGGGCTTATACAATTTGCATTCTCCCACTACAATCGCGATAGTAGTAATTCATGAACTGAGTTAATACATAATAACTTCATGCTCAGGAACTCGCTCCGCTATAAGGTCTTACAGACGGATTTCCTCGCGGTTTATGCGGATTTTTACAGAGACGGCTCTACCTTGTGAACGGGACTTCAAAGTATGCACTGATTACTAGGGACAAGCTGTTTGCCTCCCTCTGGTGGTCATTGTTGGCCTAGCAAATAAGCCATTAGGACAAACGTAGAAAATAAACGTTTCACGATCATCTTTGCTGTCTGTTTCACACAGCTTTTGGTTGAATGTGGTATTTATGCAGAAAGCATGGGCCACTGTTTTAAAGTTTATTATAAAAAACATTTTTCATTCAAAACATGCCTTTAGAACATTGGATCCCAAAATATTTTAAAAGAATTACAGATCACATTCACTTCCTGGATTTGTCGTCAACGTTTAAAGAAAAGGCTGGAAGCTTAAATGCATAGTTCATGTGGAGATTCTGCTGTAAGAGATGCAGAGTTCACACATCACAAAGGCAGTGCATACATTACAGTACAACGACTTCAAGCATGTTACAGAACTAACAGGAAGTGGCGTTAGGAGCCCAGTGACTCTTATTTGGGCAATTCATTTTCACAAAATGATAAACTGGAATGGTTTTAGGGGGTCACACTAATGTACTTAACTCAGTTTTGCACAATACTGTATGTAGTATATATACACTATCTCTTAATACAAAAAACACTAAATGAAACATTACAATGATACAATGAAGTGTCCTAAAATTTGAGAGCCACTCAATGTTCTCGATGTTTGGCCCAAATATGTAAATTTTTGCTTAAATGAAAACAGAAACATGGGAGACCACCAACCCGTTAGTGAGCAGAAACAGGTCAACTCATTACACACATGCAGTGTCTTTGCAGTAATTCACGGGGCCCCCATGAGGAATTCAGGTCTCATATAGTCATCATATTCATGTATCATACAGTCATCATACTCAGGTCTCATATGGTCATCGTATTCGTTGAATTTGGACAGTTATAATCTAGTCAAAGCAGATATACATCTCATCACCGCAGTGCCCAAGGCACATTAACATCACCAGATCTCAAAGCGCTTGTCTGAGAGGAAGACTTGTCTGTCTGTAATTCTGTTGTTGAAGAGCCTGTAGAAACAAACACACACATTTTTAAACTCAGATAAATGTCTTCCTTTGTTCTACTTCGTAGGGGTTACACGTTCATTAGGACGGGAGCAGCATTAATAGAGCCAGCTGGGGTCCTGAGAGCAGTGCAGGACATTTACAGACACCTTGGGGTCCTGAGAGCAGTGCAGGACATTTACAGACACCTTGGGGTCCTGAGAGCAGTGCAGGACATTTACAGACACCTTGGGGTCCTGAGAGCAGTGCAGGACATTTACAGACACCTTGGGGTCCTGAGTGTGATTCGTGGTCTCTGCTCCACAAAGCCATCTGTAGGCAGACACAGGCCAGACGTCTTGGGTGCGGCCAGCAGTTGCTCCTTTAAGTCGAGTTAAGCCAGTGCAAGTGACTACGGCCCCGTCTGGGGTACGTCCATTCGTACACGGAGACTACGGCCCCGTCTGGGGTACGTCCATTCGTACACGGTGACTACGGCCCCATCTGGGGTACGTCCATTCGTACACGGTGACTACGGCCCCATCTGGGGTACGTCCATTCGTACACGGTGACTAC
>JAGXOD010000820.1:0-13869 GCA_020368025.1 Brachyhypopomus occidentalis | reverse complement strand
TAGACACCTCTCCCTGAGTGAATGTCTGGCTTTGTGGCCAGGACAGGAATGTTTTTGAATCTTTGTTTGTTTCGAGACTAATGTGGGAGGTATGAATTCCAAATCTGCTGAACATCAGCCTGCAGGACAATCTAACCCTACCCCAGACACTCTCTGCGCACTTGGTGCAGTTTAAGAATGTTCATTTCGGATGCAAAATGCAAATTATCTTCCACATGCGGGAAGTTGAGAAGCCGGGAGCTGGCAACTTATGTGTTGCAGTTCCCGGCTTGAGAGAATCTGCTTTCTGCTGATCTGCTCCAATCTGAGCCAGGTTTCTCAGGTTGTGGGCAAGATGCAATGATTGTCAATTTATATTTTAAAAGAGCACATCTCCTGCACTGATGCAAGCCTTCAGTTCCCTCAAAGGGGCCTTGACCTCACCTGTGGCCCTACACCAAACTATGAATTTCATCTGTATGTTTCTGATAAAGGGGTCACTGCTGTGGGGACCTGGCCCAAGAGCATGGTGGTAAATAAATTACAGGGCATGCCTGCGTACTTGAGGTCCATTGCTGCCTCTGCATTTCTAGTGAATGACGCTGAGAAAGTGGTTCATTGTTGGAAGTAATGGTGGAAGTTATGTTTGAGGTGTAAGTGTAAGGGGGTTGCTCCGTGTCCGGCTGACTCGCGGAGTGACGCGAGTCCTCCGAACCCCGAGAACCCGTGGGATTTTAATGATTGGACCCAAGTGCAATAAAATAATCTAGGGAACTGAGACCTCCGTAAAAATAGCACGGGAAAAGCTGAGAAAAGAAAAATGTAAAAATGCGAAATGGAAATAACAAACAAAAAGGCACGGAGCAAAACTCTACGTGTAGGTAAGTAATAAGAGAACTCAAAAAGCACACGGACAAGGTGAACGTGGCGGATAAGGTAAGTAACCAACAGAAAACTATCTCTAAGAAAATAACCAAAATGATAGGAAGCAAACAGAGAAAGGAAAACTTGAGAATGGCCAGGGATGGCGCATGAGTTAAACACTCGAAGAGAATAGCGTAGGTGAAACAACACCAAGAGATAACGCATTAGAGAGGCTGGCTGCAAGAGCAAGGCAACAAACAACTCAGCGTTGAATCACCGCAACTGTCACCCTTTTTAGTAAGGGGAAAGACAGCTGCGGATCCTCAACGCTGATTACGAGGAATGTGGGAGTGAGAACTCCTCCAGTGGCAACAGAGGGAGTCGCGCTGGAGCCATCCCTGACAGAGCCCCCCTTCTAGGACCGAGACCCAGCGGTCCCAGGGCAACAGCCCCGTCGCAAAAAAACATCATGGACAGGAGATGGATCCAGGCCACGCGCAGCGGAGACCCAGGAATGCTCCGCAGGCCCACAACCTCCAGGAGCATCGCAAACAAACGGCCGTAAACGGGAAACATGAAAATCTGGGCGAAACCGCATGGAGGACGGCAAAACCAGGCGGTAGAAAAGCTCATTAAGCCGCCGGTCAATTACAAACGGCCCCAGGAATCGGGGAACAGCCCCATGAACACTCCCAATGACCGGCAAACCCTTAGATGACAGCCACACGCTCTCGCCAGGGCGAAACGACTGCGCCGGGGAACGTCGTCTGACGGTGCCTCGGCAGCGGTTGGCTGAATCCTGCGCAAGGGTTTTGTTGGCATGGACAAAGACCTCGGGGACCCTCCCCGCTTCTCCTGACCAACTAATAACGGCGCAATCACCCTCACTGTCGGAAGGACAGTACCCGGAGTCACTGACTCAACATTAAACTCCCTTCGCCTAGGCAACCTAGCCGGCAAACTACGCCTGACTCCGGGGGAAGATCGAGGCACGAGACAGGATCCTTCGCACCCCCTTACCCCAGCGTCGGATAGACAAATCAGACCAGTCGATCTCGGGGCTATGACGCTGGAGCCACGGGAAACCTAATATCAACTGAAATTGCGGCGAATCAATCACTAACAGGGAAAGCGTTTCCGATGATCCCCGATCTGCATAACTACAGGAATAGTTTGGTGCGAGACTCCTCCTGAGGTAAGTAGTCTGCCATCAACCGCTGCAACCGAGAGGGGTTTGTCCAGCGGAACTGTAGGGATTTTTAACGAGGTGACCAGAGAATAATCAATAAAATTCCCTGCGGCACCCGAATCTACCAGGGCAACTACTTCATGCTCAGCGGAATTCCTCCAGGAGACTACTACGGGGGGAAGTAATCTCCGCAGCAGGAGATAGGGCATTCGGACCGCCGGAGCAACTCTATTTACCGACAGGTCCGCATCTCTCTCCTGCAACACAGGACATGTGGCGATCATATGCTCGCTACCACCACAATAAAGACACCTACCCTCCCGAATGCGAGTGCGCTCTTGCTTGGATAGGCGCGTATGTCCCAGCTGCATAGGTTCGTCGGCGTCTTTAACAAAATTACAGGGTTCAGGCGCAATAGCAGGGCTGAAATTAATAGAAGACGAAACCCGCGGTCTTCTACGTTCACGTAACCTATTATCAATTCTGACAGTAAGGTCTATCAGATCATCCAAATCCGAAGGAGGTTCGGTAAAGGATAACTCGTCCTTGAGTTCATCACTTAGCCCATCTAAGTAAATGACCACCAATGCCTCCTCACCCCAGTCGCACTCAGCTGCCAGGGTGCGAAATTCTAGTGAGTATTCAGCTACCGACTGACGACCCTGACGAATGCGCTTGAGTCTGGACCTAGTAATCCACCTGCGGCCGGATGGTAAAACGCCTGACGATAGCTCTAGAAAATTTGTCAAAAGTCGTGCAACTCTCTGACTGGTTTTCCCACAACGGAGTAGCCCACCGTAACGCCTTCCCCGAGAGTAAAGCCATAGCATAAGCCACCTTAGCTCTTTCAGAGGGGAATCGTGAGGGCAGGTGTTCAAAAATGAGCGTACATTGTAGCAAGAAACCCCTACACTCATCAGCGCAACCATCAAACCGAGTCGGAGGTGGTATGTAAGGTTCAGGATGCGTGATAGTGGGTGAATCAGGGGCAGTAGGAGGCGATGAAGGGCTAGAGGGCACCCCAACCGGGCTGGCTGCTTGAATGGCAGCTAGAGTGTGCAGAAGCTGCCCCAAAATCTGCTGGAGAGTCTGCTCATGCCTTTCAAAAGCCTGTCCTTGACGTAGCAGAGCGTCTTTAAGCTCCCCCTACGATCTGCATTATCGCTGGGTCCATTTTTTGGCTGAGTTGTTCTGTAAGGGGTTGCTCCGTGTCCGGGCTGACTCGCGGAGTGACGCGAGTCCTCCGAACCCCGAGAACCCGTGGGATTTTAATGATTGGACCCAAGTGCAATAAAATAATCTAGGGAACTGAGACCTCCGTAAAAATAGCACGGGAAAAGCTGAGAAAAGAAAAATGTAAAAATGCGAAATGGAAATAACAAACAAAAAAGGCACGGAGCAAAACTCTACGTGTAGGTAAGTAATAAGAGAACTCAAAAGCACACGGACAAGGTGAACGTGGCGGATAAGGAGATAAGGCTCATTAAGAATTATTGTTTAAGCGATAAGGTTTGAGTTCCTTGTTAATAGTTGTGGTGTCTGTGTTTTATGGTTTGATGCTGTTTAAAGAGTATGTATTCTGCATGAGAGTATGTCGTGGGTGCATGGGTGAGTTTGAGTGTTTTCGTGTTTATCTGTACGCGTTCTCTGGTATGTTCGATGTAGTCATCCGTGATGTGTTGCTGTGGTGGTTTCTGGTTTCGTCTAGATTATTTGTTTAGTATAGTCATACCTCGTCGTGCTCGTGCTGTCGTGTGTCTTCTGTTAACGTAGTTAATGTTAAATGTGAAACCCCTTCATATAAAATGCTCTTCTCAGCAACTCAGATCGTCAGGATTATTAGTACCATCACTATCGTCAGCGTGCAGAAATATCTAAGGAAAGCCGGAAAAAATCACCATTCGTGGACTATTCATCATCGCTGTCGACAACCACCAGCATTTCGGACTTGACTGCGATGTTCGGTTAACAGCAGCATGTCGTCACAGCTCCTGTCATGCTCATCATGTTTTGTAAAAAAAATGTATTACTGACACGAAACATACATAAAAACCAAAAAAAGAAATTCCATTGCTTTATTCTTTGCGTGGACATTAAAGGGTTAATTCATGCAATTAAAAGATTGAGCCGATGCAGAATAATAGCTTAAAATAACACACACATATATATGCACTTAATAAATGCATTCATTAAATACTTGCACATGCTTAATTGGTTCTTTTTCTAACGTTTGTGAGGAATGCAGCCCAAACAAAAATTACTGGGTTGACAGGCACTGAGGATGCACAAACATATGTGGACAAGCACTCAAAAAGTAACTTTTTCATATGTTCCCTTTAAATAATGGCTGCATGCGTGAATGAATGAAATATAAAGTCGCAAAGTTGGCTTGTAAGAAAATATTAAAATAACAACGAAAACGTCTGACCAAATTAGCCTTAAATAAAACGGCAATGCATTATGGGTCATTTTAATCCTTTACTCTGCAACAGGTCATTCTTTTGCCAGCATTTGCCTTTCCCCCCTTTACATTGCTAAGTGTGTTTCTGCATATTGTAGAAATTATTTTCGTTTTTTTTTTTTAGATAAACATTTTTAAATGATCAATAACTAGTTTTTAAATAAGTACAAGTGTGCTACAAATGCACAACACGAAATAAAATATAAGTATAAAATATAGCTGGGCAAATTATATTACTGTATTACAAGTGTGCTATACATCAATGCATAATACATATCATATAGCTGGGCAAACGGGATTCCTCCGGACACGTTCCAGCGGACATGACGCGGAGAAAGTTTAATTGCTGAGCCAACACAATTTTTTACCTGCTATGGACAGACCTCATTCAAAGGGCAAGACTTTTTTTCATGATTATGTTAAAAATACTGAATGAAATTAGTTCATTACATGCTCATCATGTTTTGTAAAAAACATTTATTACTGACCCCAAACATACATAAAAACCTAAAAAGAAATTTCATTGCTTTATGCTTGGTGTGGACATTAAAGGGTTAAATCAAGCATTTAAAAGATTGAGTCGATGCAGAGTAATAGTCTAAAATAACACACACATATATATGCACTTAATAAATGCATTCACTAAATACTTGGACATTATTAATTGGTTCTTTTTCTAACGTTTGTAACGGATGCAGCCCAAACACAAATTACTGGGTTGACAGGCACTGAGGATACACAAATATATGTGGACAAGCACTCAAAAAGTTACTTTTTCATATGTTCCTTTTAAATAATGGCTGCATGCGTGAATGAATGAAATATAAAGTTGCAAAGTTGGCTTGTAAGAAAATATTAAAATAACAACGAAAACGTCTGACCAAATTAGTCTTAAATAAAACGGCAATGCATTATGGGTCATTTTAATCCTTTACTCTGCAACAGGTCATTCTTTTGCCAGCATTTGCCTTTCCCCCATTACATTGCTAAGTGTGTTTCTGCATATCGTAGTCATGGATAAAAACATGTTTTGACATAAACGTAGATCGCCAAGGTGAAAGAGGCTCCAGGCAACAAAAAGCTCTAAAATCCGTCAGTCGTTTACCGACCCTCAAAGAGACAAAACGCGGTTGCATTTGCTCGGGAAAAAATCAACAAATCAATATAATCAACATATCAAATTTTGAACCTTGAGCAAGAATAGTCAAAGCATTTTGGGTAAGGTATCAAATTAAATACAAAGTGTATTAAGGTCGAGTGACGGACCGGTAAGTCAACATGGATGTGTCCAGATATTTATATTAATATCTCAGCGATGCGACATCGCAGACACATGGTTCAAACAGGCTGAACTTTCAGGATCTCTAGGACATCACCCCTCCTTCTTGCCAGCAATTCGAGAGCCATTATCCATCTTTTATTATTCAAATACATCAACAGAGGAGAATTGAGGCTGCAGCTCCAGCACTAACATGGCTAAAACTATGAGGATTTTCACAAGGCAAACCAGACACTGACTAGCCCATTTTGTATGGGTTTCATGCACATTTTACGCCTCTCCAGCAGGACAATCTAACCCTTCCCCAGACACTCTCTGCGCACTTGGTGCAGTTTAAGAATGTTCATTTCGGATGCAAAATGCAAATTATCTTCCACATGCGGGAAGTTGAGAAGCCGGGAGCTGGCAACTTATGTGTTGCAGTTCCCGGCTTGAGAGAATCTGCTTTCTGCTGATCTGCTCCAATCTGAGCCAGGTTTCTCAGGTTGTGGGCAAGATGCAATGATTGTCAATTTATATTTTAAAAGAGCACATCTCCTGCACTGATGCAAGCCTTCAGTTCCCTCAAAGGGGCCTTGACCTCACCTGTGGCCCTACACCAAACTATGAATTTCATCTGTATGTTTCTGATAAAGGGGTCACTGCTGTGGGGGACCTGGCCCAAGAGCATGGTGGTAAATAAATTACAGGGCATGCCTGCGTACTTGAGGTCCATTGCTGCCTCTGCATTTCTAGTGAATGACGCTGAGAAAGTGGTTCATTGTTGGAAGTAATGGTGGAAGTTATGTTTGAGGTGTAAGGCTCATTAAGAATTATTGTTTAAGCGATAAGGTTTGAGTTCCTTGTTAATAGTTGTGGTGTCTGTGTTTTATGGTTTGATGCTGTTTAAAGAGTATGTATTCTGCATGAGAGTATGTCGTGGGTGCATGGGTGAGTTTGAGTGTTTTCGTGTTTATCTGTACGCGTTCTCTGGTATGTTCGATGTAGTCATCCGTGATGTGTTGCTGTGGTGGTTTCTGGTTTCGTCTAGATTATTTGTTTAGTATAGTCATACCTCGTCGTGCTCGTGCTGTCGTGTGTCTTCTGTTAACGTAGTTAATGTTAAATGTGAAACCCCTTCATATAAAATGCTCTTCTCAGCAACTCAGATCGTCAGGATTATTAGTACCATCACTATCGTCAGCGTGCAGAAATATCTAAGGAAAGCCGGAAAAAATCACCATTCGTGGACTATTCATCATCGCTGTCGACAACCACCAGCATTTCGGACTTGACTGCGATGTTCGGTTAACAGCAGCATGTCGTCACAGCTCCTGTCATGCTCATCATGTTTTGTAAAAAAAAATGTATTACTGACACCAAACATACATAAAAACCAAAAAAAGAAATTCCATTGCTTTATTCTTTGCGTGGACATTAAAGGGTTAATTCATGCAATTAAAAGATTGAGCCGATGCAGAATAATAGCTTAAAATAACACACACATATATATGCACTTAATAAATGCATTCATTAAATACTTGCACATGCTTAATTGGTTCTTTTTCTAACGTTTGTGAGGAATGCAGCCCAAACAAAAATTACTGGGTTGACAGGCACTGAGGATGCACAAACATATGTGGACAAGCACTCAAAAAGTAACTTTTTCATATGTTCCCTTTAAATAATGGCTGCATGCGTGAATGAATGAAATATAAAGTCGCAAAGTTGGCTTGTAAGAAAATATTAAAATAACAACGAAAACGTCTGACCAAATTAGCCTTAAATAAAACGGCAATGCATTATGGGTCATTTTAATCCTTTACTCTGCAACAGGTCATTCTTTTGCCAGCATTTGCCTTTCCCCCCTTTACATTGCTAAGTGTGTTTCTGCATATTGTAGAAATTATTTTCGTTTTTTTTTTAGATAAACATTTTTAAATGATCAATAACTAGTTTTTAAATAAGTACAAGTGTGCTACAAATGCACAACACGAAATAAAATATAAGTATAAAATATAGCTGGGCAAATTATATTACTGTATTACAAGTGTGCTATACATCAATGCATAATACATATCATATAGCTGGGCAAACGGGATTCCTCCGACACGTTCCAGCGGACATGACGCGGAGAAAGTTTAATTGCTGAGCCAACACAATTTTTTACAAGCTATGGACAGACCTCATTCAAAGGGCAAGACTTTTTTTCATGATTATGTTAAAAATACTGAATGAAATTAGTTCATTACATGCTCATCATGTTTTGTAAAAAACATTTATTACTGACCCCAAACATACATAAAAACCTAAAAAAGAAATTTCATTGCTTTATGCTTGGTGTGGACATTAAAGGGTTAAATCAAGCATTTAAAAGATTGAGCCGATGCAGAGTAATAGTCTAAAATAACACACACATATATATGCACTTAATAAATGCATTCACTAAATACTTGGACATTATTAATTGGTTCTTTTTCTAACGTTTGTAACGGATGCAGCCCAAACACAAATTACTGGGTTGACAGGCACTGAGGATACACAAATATATGTGGACAAGCACTCAAAAAGTTACTTTTTCATATGTTCCCTTTAAATAATGGCTGCATGCGTGAATGAATGAAATATAAAGTTGCAAAGTTGGCTTGTAAGAAAATATTAAAATAACAACGAAAACGTCTGACCAAATTAGTCTTAAATAAAACGGCAATGCATTATGGGTCATTTTAATCCTTTACTCTGCAACAGGTCATTCTTTTGCCAGCATTTGCCTTTCCCCCCTTTACGTTGCTAAGTGTGTTTCTGCATATCGTAGTCATGGATAAAAACATGTTTTGACATAAACGTAGATCGCCAAGGTGAAAGAGGCTCCAGGCAACAAAAAGCTCTAAAATCCGTCAGTCGTTTACCGACCCTCAAAGAGACAAAACGCTGTTGCATTTGCTCGGGAAAAAATCAACAAATCAATATAATCAACATATCAAATTTTGAACCTTGAGCAAGAATAGTCAAAGCATTTTGGGTAAGGTATCAAATTAAATACAAAGTGTATTAAGGTCGAGTGACGGACCGGTAAGTCAACATGGATGTGTCCAGATATTTATATTAATATCTCAGCGATGCGACATCGCAGACACATGGTTCAAACAGGCTGAACTTTCAGGATCTCTAGGACATCACCCCTCCTTCTTGCCAGCAATTCGAGAGCCATTATCCATCTTTTATTATTCAAATACATCAACAGAGGAGAATTGAGGCTGCAGCTCCAGCACTAACATGGCTAAAACTATGAGGATTTTCACAAGGCAAACCAGACACTGACTAGCCCATTTTGTATGGGTTTCATGCACATTTTACGCCTCTCCAGCAGGACAATCTAACCCTTCCCCAGACACTCTCTGTGCACTTGGTGCAGTTTAAGAATGTTCATTTCGGATGCAAAATGCAAATTATCTTCCACATGCGGGAAGTTGAGAAGCCGGGAGCTGGCAACTTATGTGTTGCAGTTCCCGGCTTGAGAGAATCTGCTTGCTGCTGATCTGATCCAATCTGAGCCAGGTTTCTCAGGTTCTGGGCAAGATACAATGATTGTCAATTTATATTTTAAAAGAGCACATCTCCTGCACTGATGCAAGCCTTCAGTTCCCTCAAAGGGGCCTTGACCTCACCTGTGGCCCTACACCAAACTATGAATTTCATCTGTATGTTTCTGATAAAGGGGTCACTGCTGTGGGGGACCTGGCCCAAGAGCATGGTGGTAAATAAATTACAGGGCATGCCTGCGTACTTGAGGTCCATTGCTGCCTCTGCATTTCTAGTGAATGACGCTGAGAAAGTGGTTCATTGTTGGAAGTAATGGTGGAAGTTATGTTTGAGGTGTAAGGCTCATTAAAATTATTGTTTAAGCGATAAGGTTTGAGTTCCTTGTTAATAGTTGTGGTGTCTGTGTTTTATGGTTTGATGCTGTTTAAAGAGTATGTATTCTGCATGAGAGTATGTCGTGGGTGCATGGGTGAGTTTGAGTGTTTTCGTGTTTATCTGTACGCGTTCTCTGGTATGTTCGATGTAGTCATCCGTGATGTGTTGCTGTGGTGGTTTCTGGTTTCGTCTAGATTATTTGTTTAGTATAGTCATACCTCGTCGTGCTTGTGCTGTCGTGTGTCTTCTGTTAACGTAGTTAATGTTAAATGTGAAACCCCTTCATATAAAATGCTCTTCTCAGCAACTCAGATCGTCAGGATTATTAGTACCATCACTATCGTCAGCGTGCAGAAATATCTAAGGAAAGCCGGAAAAAATCACCATTCGTGGACTATTCATCATCGCTGTCGACAACCACCAGCATTTCGGACTTGACTGCGATGTTCGGTTATCAGCAGCATGTCGTCACAGCTCTTGTCATGCTCATCATGTTTTGTAAAAAAATTTATTACTGACCCCAAACATACATAAAAACCTAAAAAAAGAAATTTCATTGCTTTATTCTTGGTGTGGACATTAAAGGGTTAATTCAAGCATTTAAAAGATTGAGCCGATGCAGAGTAATAGCCTAAAATAACACACACATATATATGCACTTAATAAATGCATTCACTAAATACTTGGACATTATTAATTGGTTCTTTTTCTAACGTTTGTAACTTGATGCAGCCCAAACACAAATTACTGGGTTGACAGGCACTGAGGATACACAAACATATGTGGACAAGCACTCAAAAAGTAACTTTTTCATATGTTCCCTTTAAATAATGGCTGCATGCGTGAATGAATGAAATATAAAGTTGCAAAGTTGGCTTGTAAGAAAATATTAAAATAACAACGAAAACGTCTGACCAAATTAGCCTTAAATAAAACGGCAATGCATTGTGGGTAATTTAAATCCTTTACTCTGCAACAGGTCATTCTTTTGCCAGCATTTGCCTTTCCCCCCTTTACGTTGCTAAGTGTGTTTCTGCATATCGTAGTCATGGATAAAAACATGTTTTGACATAAACGTAGATCGCCAAGGTGAAAGAGGCTCCAGGCAACAAAAAGCTCTAAAATCCGTCAGTCGTTTACCGACCCTCAAAGAGACAAAACGCTGTTGCATTTGCTCGGGAAAAAATCAACAAATCAATTTATCCGATTAATATCTTCAACAAATTAATATATCCAACAAATATATACAGTGAATATCTTCAATTAATATATCCAATTAGTAACTTAAACGAATTAATATTTCGAATCAATATATTCAAAAAAATTTATATCTCCAATTAACATCTTTAATCTGTTTAAAATGAGGTTTTCCCTGCCTTTCATTCGGCTGCGACCAGTGGTCCTTTGTGCCACTGGAATTTCGGCCATTGCCGTTACGTCTTTTCTCGTTTACAGGTGGCGGGTCCGGGATCGGCAGCAGACGGAAGTCGAAGCTGCAGCGCATACCGACCCCTGCGACGGTAAATTAGGGAGCTAGCGAGGAGCGCACCGTTATATTCGCAAGCTAGTTTGCTACATTAAACTAGCTACTTATCATAACTTGGTTGCTACGTGAACCATCTTACAATTTGAAGCAAGTGCAAGTTTACTATCGTATCCATCAATTTGAATTCTACTCTACGGCCGTTGTAACTTCACCTTCAGCAGTCACGGATGGAAAAAGACGTTTCTTTTTTCATTACCAAATATAATCTAAAGATGTTCAAAATCTTTGTTTCCTATGACAACGGATTTCTGGATTAGCAAAAAGTCAGCATGTTAAATAGCGCTAACTAAATTAGCTACCCTTTAACGGCAAATTTTAACTAGGTTGTATCAAGGTACACATTTTTTAATATTTCAGTGTTTTTTAACATCTTCCTTAGGAAATGATCGGGAGCCTTTTCCGTTGGACGAGGACAGATTTAAAACGCTCCATACCCCGATCCGAGAGGTAGTTGGCCATGTACTTATTCGTGAATTCTCTCTTAGCCAGCTTCATTCTGTTTATGGAAGTTTCTGTGCAGGACTGCTAGCATGCATTGTTTATTTTTGCGAGGCTCTGGTCACAATTATTGTAAAATGCAGGTCTTGCACGTACTTGTCTAGTCGCAAAGTAACACGTTTTTGTTTTTCTCCGCAGTCGAGGCTTATAGCCGTGTATCAGGCTCACCAAGGCTTGCACAGAGCACATAGGATGTTTGCCTTCACCCTCTCACAAATGTTTTCTTCAGCCACAAAGGTTTCCTTGAGTTTTTAATGTGTATCACAGGCACAAATAAATATTTTGTTACCTGAGAGTTTGTAAGAGCTTTTTCCATTTCAGTGGTAAAGTTTTCTTTCTGCATGATTGCAGGTGGTGGAGGTGAAGCTCCAGCACAAGTCTGTTTACAGTGGACTGCAGAGTGAGCACTGGTGGGTGCTCAACAATGAATTTTACAACATAGATGCAGAGGTGAGTCATGGGAACAGGTTCACAATTTCAGTGAGAATGGACATGCTACTGTCAATGGCCTTCAACCTAACCTTTTCTTTGTATTTGTAGCTTACCCTCCACTTCTTTGCCAGCGCTAGTGCCGTGGCCTGCATCAAGGTAACGAAGAGTCTTGACTATAAGCATCTTCAACTAGCTTGTCCCATTCTGAATCACACTCATCAGAATTGTTAATTCAGCGGAGGGGAACCAGCATCACAGAGGCAACCATCTACCTGCGCACCAAGTCAACTAAGTCATCGGTGCAGAATATTTTTCTGGTTAGTGCTTCCTCCTTTCTGATTGCATTTAGACTTATTTGTGGTGAAGTTTTTAGAAAATGATACCTAAAGGCATGTTTCCTTATTTTTACTGTGTGTGTTTTGTAGCAAACGGAGGTGTCCACTTCGTTTAAGGGTGTCTCCATCGGTTCGGATGGCATTTTCAGGTCATTCGAGTCTAATCACACCCAGACCCTGGAGACACCGGACCCCTCTGTATTTTCCACCAGACCATACCCACCAAGAGCAACCCCTCAACGTCCACCTCCAGGCTTTTAAACACCTACCCTGCATTTTAATTGAATCTTCTATAAACTTATGATCTTACTGTGTGTCATGCGTTTTATTTTTCCGCGTGTTTTAATATTTTTGTTTGCATGCGTGTTCTTCAGATGCAGTAGGTTGAGGACTAGATGTTGGTCTTTTGGGACATAGAGGCAGAACATCACATGGACTGGTCACCCACCTGGAGCATTTTACATCTGCCACTTCTTCTCTTTCCCCTAACAATGTTTCATCTTTTGAGGTTTGTGTAACCCTAACACATCTCCCAGAGTTCTCAGGAAAACATGAAGCTGTGTTTAGTCTTTATTCTGCTTTTCTGTCTCCTTCGTACTATCGTGTAGGTCTCCAGTGCTCCTTCCTGGAGTAGAGACTACGGACAGCTGTGCAACCTGAACTTCACCCAGGCTCCCAGGACAAGAGGAATACTGCAGTTTGTGGACCAGGACAGAATAATCAGCCTTGACAAGATGTGCATCAGGATAATGAGAGACTTTATGATCCACGCCAGAGAACAGAGACAAGACCAGAGGACTGATCGGCATCAAGAACCGACCGTCGGGATTATTAGTATCATCACCATCGTCAGCGTGCAAGGAACTGTAAGGAAAGGCTGAAAAAATCACCATCTGTGGACTATTCATCATCACCGTGGACAACGATCAGCATTTCGGACTCGACCGTTATGGGATTGTTGGTTATCAGCAGCAGACTATCAGTGCTCCTGTCATCCTCATCATGTTTTGTAAATTGTTAGTAAAATATTTATTATTGTTTTATACATATTAGTAATGTCATTTTGTGTTTTAATTGCAAAGGAGTCATGGTGTCTTGTATTTTACCTTTGGTTTTACTCATGTAATCATCATTAGTGAGTTATAGGCTGACATGTTTTAGTTTTAATGTATCCAGTTATGTTATCTGAGTGATTCACTATGAATTTAGCAAACTATAATGAAGGAGTTGTGGAGTATTACACTGGAAACACATAGCCTAAATACATTAATACAAATAAATAAAATTTAACTTCAAGAGGGGAATCAAAAGAAAGTAGAAATAGTTTCTTATAGACAGTTTGCATTGGTGGCTGACTAACTAACTGACTCCCTGGTGGAAATTATTTTC
>JAGXOD010000083.1:2002500-2451206 GCA_020368025.1 Brachyhypopomus occidentalis | reverse complement strand
TTTGCAATGTTACAAATGCATTTCCAAGCAAGTAGTAAGCTTTGCATTCAGGCGTTCAAAACAGAGTTTTCCAGCCTTGTAAGCGCCTAAAACAGTGTTTCTGAGCAATACTTAGTGCCAAAATGCAACTTTTTCAGAATGACTTATAAACACATATTTTGTTAGTTACCAGTGTTAGAAGGTGAAAACGAGCTGTTTTATCATGTTTGCAACCTTACAAATGCATTTCCAAGCAAGTACTAAGCTTTGCATTCAGGCGTTCAAGACAGCATTTTCCAGCCTTGTAAGCTCCTAAAACAGTGTTTCTGAGCAAAACTTAGAGCCAAAAATGCAACTTTTGCAGAATGACTTATAAACACATATTTTGTTAGTTACCAGTGTTAGAAGGTGAAAACGAGCTGTTTTATCATGTTTGCAATGTTACAAATGCATTTCCAAGCAAGTAGTAAGCTTTGCATTCAGGCGTTCAAAACAGAGTTTTCCAGCCTTGTAAGCGCCTAAAACAGTGTTTCTGAGCAAAACTTAGTGCCAAAATGCAACTTTTTCAGAATGACTTATAAACACATATTTTGTTAGTTACCAGTGTTAGAAGGTGAAAACGAGCTGTTTTATCATGTTTGCAATGTTACAAATGCATTTCCAAGCAAGTAGTAAGCTTTGCATTCAGGCGTTCAAGACAGCGTTTTCCAGCCTTGTAAGCGCCTAAAACAGTGTTTCTGAGCAAAACTTAGAGCCAAAATGCAACTTTTGCAGAATGACTTATAAACACATATTTTGTTAGTTACCAGTGTTAGAAGGTGAAAACAAGCTGTTTTATCATGTTTGCAACCTTACAAATGCATTTCCAAGCAAGTACTAAGCTTTGCATTCAGGCGTTCAAACAAGTCAAGTCAATTTTATTTATATAGCGCTTTTTACAACACATGTTGTCTCAAAGCAGCTTTACAAATTGTATGGGTCCAGATCCCTAATGAGCAAGCCAAAGGCGACAGTGGCAAGGAAAAACTCCCTAAGATGGCGGGGAATAGGAAGAAACCTTGGGAGGACCAAGACTCAAAAGGGAACCCATCCTCTATTGGGCGGCCCGTTTTCCATATTTTCCGTATTAAGCTTTGCATTCAGGCGTTCCAGACAGCGTTTTCCAGCCTTGTAAGCTCCTAAAACAGTGTTTCTGCCTTCCGTCTTTTTTCCTGAGACTGGCGTGATCGCTTCCTTCACAGAATATCCAGCTGCCTTTCGGAAGCTGCCAGTTTCCTTTTTTTTCTCCTGCATTTGTGGTCATGTCTTTTTGTAAGTGTTCTTCGTTATATATGTTTGTCGTATATGTATTGAGAGGGATTTGGGTCAGTCATCGCTCGTCTCGCTGTTTCAAAATGTTTGTACTTCATGTAACACAGCGGTGAGTTGAGCCTGTGACCACTGTAGTGCTCCTCTCTAAACGAGACTGCGCTCGCCTCGCCTTATGCTTGTCCATCGTCTGGTGTATGTATGTATGTTTGAGTACTGTGTGTGTTAAACACGACGTTTGATTGGAGCTGGCGAGTGCACAATCACGTCTCTTGTTTGTCTGGTCTTGTGTGTTCATTTTGTCCTAGCATGTTCATGAACTTCATGTTAATTCCCCACCGAGGGGCTTCCCCTCAAAATTTTTTTTTTTTGGGGGGGGGGGGGGGGCTAGTGGGGTCCCTTTCCACAGATAGTGGCAAGGGTTAATTGCACATGCGTAAGCAAGGGCAAGTGCACTCTTAATGTGTATGCGTTTGTGTAAGCCCTCCCCGGGGTTGGACAGCAGAACTCCTGGACGTTGTGGGAATCTCCAAAGTAGGCAGGAGCCCCCCTATGTTATGGGGTGAGCCCTGGTCTTAAAGAGCCCCCCTGAGGGGTGAGGGCTCCCCTGGTGTTTGGGCACCGGAGGGCTACCCCTGCCAGCTGCCTCCGTCCACAGTGGACGTGTATGTTGTCGTGGTGTTGCGTTGTATTCGGCCCTCGGTCATTTGTCTGTCTATATAAGTCTTGTCTTTGTACCAGTTGACTGCTCGTTATTGTTTCCTTAATTTGTAGTACATCAGAATTCCTCCTTCTTCCCTAAGATTGGCGTGATCACTTCCTTTCTATTTTGCACTCCTCGCCCGTCACATTCAGGTTTCAGCTGCATGTTTTCCATACACCCTGGATCTATATTAGCTGGAAACATGTCTCTAAGCGCATCCCATAAAGTGTTCCTGTGGGGTCCCAACTCCCAATGATCAAATTGTGTGTTGTTAATCACTCTGGTTCGCTTTGCCTCCTTAAAAATGTTATCACCACTGCCTGAGACAGTTCGGCTTTTACATCCCCCAATACAATTCTGACCCCAGCCATCGGTTATTCAAAAGCTGTAACCCACTTTTGTCCCACTTAATTTATATTAGGTAGTTGGTCTAATAGTCCTTTCTTGTTCATAAAGGATCATGGGATATAGGTAGAGGTCTGTGTTATCCCGTTAATTTTAACTACTCGGAAAGCTTCTAAGACGTTAGGGCATCCTTTGTCTGGCTTCTGTCTCAATCTCTCAGTCTTTCAGAATTTTGATCCAACTCGGTCATCTAAAGCTGGGGGCAGTACCTATACTAAATCTATACTGTAAATTGTACTTCGGTCAAAATTGATATGACCATTGCCTCCAAATGCTTAAGAATTTTAAAAAATGCCCAGAACCCAGTGAACTAGGTGCAATAAAGAAATGCAGCTGCAGGTCCTGGCTGTTCACTACAGCTGCTGTAATGAAAGTACTTCTGACAATGAAAGTACAATTTTAGTTAAGCTGCTTTAGATAACACTGCATAGAAAGAGAAGAACCTCCACCCAACAATAAAGCATGCAAATGTGAAGGTCTAAGCCTGGTTTTCTGTATCTGGACCTGTATGTCTCCAAATTGTCCAGGGAACCATCAGGCCTATCAAGAAATTCTTCACCAGAATTTCCTACCATCAGTCAGAACGTTGAAGCTGGGACATAAATGAATAATGCAACAAGACAACGACCCAAAGCATTCCAGCAAAATTACCAAAGAATGGCTTAAGAGAAAGATTTGCACTCTGGATTGGCCCAGTCAAAGTTCAGACCTCAATCCCATAGAAATGCTGTGGCAAGATTTGAAGCAGGCCGTACATGCCAGATGTTCCTCCAACCTCTCTCAACTGGTTCTGCAAGGAGGAGTGGGCAAAAATCCCCAAAAGCAGATGTGAGATGCATTTGTGGTTATAGAAGATGTTTGGTTGAAGTAATGGCTGCAAAAGGAGGTGACACAAGCTACTAACTAAAATAGTTCACATACTTTTGCATTTGGTGGATATTCAGCTTTTTGAGAGACATTATTTTTGTTGAATAATTCAAATATATTTTTTTCTGCATGTCCCTTATTTGGAAGGTCTGCTTAACAAACTGAGATTTGGACATTCACTACTAGCTGAGCCGCCCAATGCAGGATGGGTTCGCTTTTGAATATTGGTCCTATCACAGTTTCTTCCTAATCGCCACCTAGGGAGTTTTTCCTTGCCATTGTCACCCCTGGCTTGCTCATTAGGGATCTGGACCCATGCGCTTGTAAAGCTGCTTTGTGACAACAGATATTATAATAAGCTCTATATAAATTAATTTGACTTTGAATATGTAAAATTTAAAATGAAGCATTATTAAAGAATAAATAATAAACATATATACAGAAATAAAATACATAAATGAATACTTTTGTTTTTATTTTTTTACCATTTTACAAACACACTAGCATGTTTATACATGAAACAAGTTCAGACAGTGCTTGCGTTTCATATTGATGTTTTGTTTCACAGAAAATTAGTAGTCAAAGAACATTTTTGCATTCTTCTTTCTGATATTTTTAAATAAAACAAAAAAAGTACTAAATTAATACTTGATTTTTGTGCAGCAATAAGCATTTCATAGGTATTACAATCAGTAAAGCGGTCATAACCCCATTTCCAAGACACACCTTTTCTCAAAAAAGCATCACCAGCAGAGTAATTTGTCATTGTCTAGTCAATCCTACTCAGTGGAGGAAAACTGAATAGCATTCCACATACCAACAGTTGGCTATTGTCATACTCATCTGCAAAGCTATTGCAAAATAACATTTACACTCATGTTCAAAATTATATTACAAGAAAAACTGTAAAAACTGAGAAAAAAAGGTTAGAGTACAATATGGGCATTTGCTGATATTAAATGAACACCTAAATTAAGGGGTTTGCATTTGTAATTTGGTTCAACATATAGTACAACATATAGAACATTGCATATGACCTGGCTTATGTCAGATGACACTGATTTCCCATTAAGAAAAAAAAGTCTCAAAAATTACTCAAGAGCTTGAATTAGTTTAGTTTGAATTAATAGAATTATGATGAACAGCGTCCTCCATGCTACTGTACCATTTCTTTACTTTGGTGTTCTCCATCATGTCATTAAAGGCCTGAAGGCCTTCCATAACCCGTAGCACACCAAACACTGCCTATGCAAAGGAAAAATATGAAGCATGAAATGTGCTGAAATAAATGTATAGTTTAGTAAGAGCTATTCCTTAGTAAGTTATTTTATACCTAGTTTTTCCATACTGAAAGTAATCAAATGTGAAAAGTATGCAGTCTTTCACACTGTCTTACATCAACACAATGTCATTCAACACTATACATTCAAGGGAGGTTTAATAAAAACTACACCTCAATAGGATTAATAGGATGAGGATCATAAAACATCATAGCAACATACAAAAATAAATCAATAAATAAAATGTAGTGACATTCCAATGTCAGTATGAAGTATTAAGTTCTAGTAGGAGCATTGCATTTGTGTTTGCTTCTTTATGACCTTAAATGATCTTTATCAATATTAAATAAGACATTTATCAACTGAGCAGAAAATCCTACCAGATCTGCAAGGTTGGGATTATCTCCCCCCATGAATTGCTTTTTTCCAATGGCTGCCACCCATTTATTGACAGCCATATAGAGATCCTGTCTCACATCATCCTGTAAGTTATGTCTGTTATTGAGAAAGGACATATTAGATATAGCACACAGCATAAGAGCAGACAATTATTAAGAACAACTAGTGAGTCTAGTTAGTTTAAAAAACTGAATTCAGATTAAGGCATCAAAGTAGACATCAGCATACTGATTAACAATATCACAATCCTAATATCTGAATACCAAGACACATTTAAAGTAAATGGTGAAAGATCAATATTACTCGAACCTATTTTTGAGCCTTTTCGAGATGATCCACATGGCAGCTGCTCCAAAATACTTGGCAAAAAAACCTTCAAAAGTGCCAAACTTGCCTTCACTGACTATGTAGTCAAAGGAAGCGAGAGACTCCATTGGTGTGCGGTATACATTAGGGGAAATAAGGTGCACAAGCCAATCATCTGCCCATTTCCGCCATTTGATTTCCTCTCTGAAAATTAATACAGATGTCATGTAGACAGGATATGGAATGCGGTTTGTCAAGCATACTTTATGAGTTACATGATGCCTGTATTTATGTTGTAAATTAAAGGTGGTATATACTTTCTGGAATCTTTAGCTGGATATAACATCCTACTTTCTGCATCATCCACCATCACCCAGTACTTGTTGCCAAATTCTGTCACCTCTTTCCCACTGTCTGATTTAGCTTTCATTTCAGGATAACAAGCAACAATCTGAGGAATTGTCTTCTCCCTAAAAAATGGTTTGAAGATTGTAACATATTCATGTGGATACATATTAATTTTTTTGTTTGTTTGTTGGTTTTCTACAACAGATGTTCATATTGTAATAACATGCAACTACAATGTCTGTACTTACTTGCTAATCAGGTAGGTCATCAAAGTACTTATGATGACAGATGAATCATTAAGTTGCTATTGAAATTGGAAAAGGAAGAAATATGAAACTGGACAGTTTTTTGCTTGTTTTGATACTACAACTCAAATTACTAAGGACTGCTTACTATTGCTCCATTCACCATCAGGATGGGAACTTTTCTGTAAGTAGACCAATTTATCTCCTGTCGCATAACAGGATTAACTTCCACAATTTCATATGGAAGCCCATGGTAGTCCAAGAACACTCTTACTTTACTGCAGAATGGGCAGGTTTTGTACTGGTACAACGTTAGATTAAGATCTGTTCCAAGATCCGGTACCTACAGAAGGAGATAAATTATGCATACATTATTTTGTAAATCATAGACTATATGGCAAATAACACCTTTAATCAAAATCACTGAGAATCTAATAACCAAGTCTTAGAGAGAGACTGCTACTACTAATAATAATAATGAGTGGACAACAGAACAAAATCACCTAACAATGTATTTGATTTCTCTTTACATTCAAATACATAAATGAGATGCACATCAACAGGGTAAATAAATTATACTGCTTGGAGCATATGGACTGTAGACAGCATATACTGTCCTAGAATGTAAACAGACTTTTAACATGTTTAATGATTGATCATGCGTGACTGCATAATCAGATGTTACCTGTTTGTTTATATATTTTATCAAAACCTCTCTAAACTATAAATGCACCTGTTTGCTGAATCAGTGCATGAGTGGTATAGATATTTATCAGTCTTTAATTAATCTTGACATGTATTTTTGTAACTCATGCACCTGCAACCTGGGCACCAATAACAGCTTTCTGAAGTGTTGCTGCCTCATGCTGCTTTGAATTCTCATACGCTAAATGGCTGTATGCTGGATCTTTTACAGTGGACAAATATTGCTGATTAGACATTTAACACAGACATGTTAATTACAAAATGAATGGGCTTTAAACTACCTTTGACTCCTTTGCAAGGTGTCGCTGAAAAGTAAAGTTGATTGTGTGGTACAATCCGAACCCACCACCGATCAAAAACGCACAACCTAAGACTTGTCCGCCACGCTTCAGGTTAGGCCTAAACTGCAAATGTTTGGGTCTAAACCTTTCGCCCATAGTTCCATAAGTGCTTCGTTGGGTTCGTAGATACATCCGCGTAGAAAGTACGACCCCATTATCTGCACGGCAAGGTAAGGTCTTATGAACAAATCGGCCGACATTGCAAAGCGTTCGCGCACAGGCCGCAGCCATTTTGGATTTGCAATTCCAAGAACGGTAATGCCGGCGCGTCGTATCTCTCCGACTGTTCCATTTGTTGAAATCGCCCACGTGATTAAAATATTGCTGTTGCTAAGTTAAACGTATCAGGGGGGTATTCCACGAAGCGAGCTAACTCAAGCGAGGCTCACTCAAATAAGCGCCGCTTTCATAAGCCCGCTTCGTGGAATACCCCCCTGGTACAATACTGGCTAAATGTTTATTAAAAACAGTATCGCTTAATTAAAAAATAGCAGTATGCATAATGTGATATTAACCAATGAAAATATGGTGAAAGGTCAGTAGTTGAGGAAGAGAAACGGATACAAGTGAACAGTTCCATAATAACGTGGCACATGATGTAATATAGGTCTATTAACGTAAATTGCTTTAGCGTTAGGCTAGATTTGAATGAAACAATAAATTGGTATTGAGAGAGAATTTGGGATGCAGTAAAAAGAAGAAAATTAGGCTACAACTAACTCTGGTTGGTTATCAGCTAAATAAAAAGTCAGATGTCCAAAATCAGTTGTGTAATTGGCCTTGATCAAAAATCTTGCAATGAGGTATATAAAACGTCATCCAAAACTAAAGACATCCTGCCCTGGGCATGTTATTTAAAAATATTTGATATTGTTTGAAATCAAATAAAATGATATAATTTGATTATTAAATAGGAACAGTCAGGAAACTAAGGGCGTACTCACACTAGGCACTCTTTCCTTGTACCGTGCTGCACGGTTTGCCCCCTCCCCACTCTCCCAATCGCTCGTGCTCACACTGCGTTTTAAACAATCCCGGCCCGGGCACGCTTGCATAATCACCAGTGGTGGACAGTAACGAAGTATTTTTTTGTGTTTTGTGTAATTTACTTTACTGAAATATTTCCATTTTTGTAACTTTATACTTTTTCTTCACTATATTTCAAAGTCAAATATTTTACTTTTTACTCCACTACATTATGCGAAATGTGTTGTTATTACAACACACCGTTTCTTTGTGTATGTTAAAATAAATCCGAGATTAGCAATGTATACATGGTTAGTTAGCTAGCTAGCTAAGTAGGCTATTGCTAGTACACAACCGAAAATTGCCATAGCAACGCACCCAGCATGTAGCTTAGCTACGTTAGCTAGCTACCTTAACTAGCTAGCTAGTTATTTGTTTTACCATAGCTCATAGAATTACGTCAGAAAGCAGCTTTTATTTTGGCAGGTTTTACATGCAGAGCATGGTGCTAAATATTACAGCCTTAACTTTACTTTCAATACTTCAATACATTTTAAGGGCAATACTTTTGTACTTTTACTCAAGTACGTGGTTTGTGTACTTTGTCCACAAAACAAAACAAGCGCGCTCGTGCAGTACAGTGGAGCGCATGTCTGAATCCCAAATTCCGTACTTAAGCAGTAGGCACTAGATTTCAATGCATTACTTTCTGCTCAACCGTTAAAGCAGAACAGTAGGCGACATGACAGTTTTCATAACCTCGGACATACTACCAGTTATCTCGTTCTGCTTTGGCGTACTGAATAGGAGGAAAGTACTGCATTTTGGATTCTGTTTGTGTCTTGCAATCGCATGCTTCAAAATGGCGCCCGATTCAGTAAGCCATCCGGGTACTTTTCGTTTACTGTTTAATGAAAACTGTGATAACATACTGTTATCGCGTACTGCTTTGGCGTACTGAACATTTCGTACCATGTTTCTGTCGCTATTGTAGTTTATTTGGACCGCGAGAATGCACGGCAAGCCAAAACATTGGTTAATTGTGCAAAGCAGCGATTTTATGATAATCGTGCTGCACATGTAAGAATTTTGTTGCAGACAGTAGACGGTTGCTGTATACTCTAGCTGTATATTTCTAGCAAACACTACACTTCTGCCATAGACCATGACTCTGTTCGAAATAGCCTACTACATACGGCATACTGCATACTGCACTCAGTATATACTGGATACTGAATACTGGTCCTTGTAGTATGTAGTACAGTTTCCAGTATGTGACAAAAGCAAAGCATACTATGGGGTCACGTGAATGTAGTGTTGCATGATGGGATGCAGTACACCACGAAGATAGCTCTGTTCGCGTACTGGAATATTTTTCTGAAGTAGTATGTCATCCGGGGATGTTTCGCGTACTGGAAAAATTATTTTTATTCGCATACTGCATACTGATTTGGGGCCCAAGCAGTACGCCAGTAGTATGTAGTAGGCTATTTCGAACAGAGCCCATAACGAACCCTTTGCCGCCATGTTTGATTAACAAGAACGTCGCATCACTGACGTCACGTTTCAGTTCCATGCTTGGGCACGGATTGCACTCAGACTGGACGCGTACCGAGGCCAACCGAACCGTTCCCGTGCGCGGTAGTGCGAGTACGCCCACAGAATGTGAAATAGACGGAAAACATGTTGAGTACATTCCTTTTTAAAAACATTTTCTCCCTCTCAACCCATCTCACTAGGTCTCCGCATTTCCGTCACATATCCTTGGTAAACATCTGCACCATCGTGTAATCTCCTTGTTGGAGCCGCCAATAACTCCTGACAATAGTCCCATGGCAACACATTGTTTTTAAATGACGCATTGAAACTAACAAGGCACATAAATTAACAATCAACTTATTAATTCTGCCCCAAACCATACACAGAATATGGTCCAATGCAAAACCTCTCCTGCAAATTTTATATGAATAGCTATTCATAAAAGCACAATTTCACCATATGAGTTTGAGGAGAAATTAAGGTGGGGGCTTAAAATGGATATACACTGCGCAATTAGAACAAAGTGTGAGACACCCTTCATAGTGCTATACAATATTTTTATTCAAATGGTTTATTTCAAAATATCCATGACACAGAAGTACTGCTTCTACATTTAGGGTCAACTTACCCACTTCCTGACATACCTTTATGTTTTCTTCTTTTATCGAATTTAACTTGTGGCTAACCATATTCACCGGCCCCTTTTTTCTTAAAACATTGGGCTAACATTTAGACAGCAACCAAGAATCTCATACACATACAAAGCCCAGGAAAAACAATCATGCAGACAATCCATATGCACTGGTCATACTCCAAAATTAATTTAGGAGTTAATATACAGTTGCACACAATTTGTCTAATTTGACTATTTTACTTAGCATTTCTACAATGACTAAAACGTGAAAAATGAAGTAGAAATGAAAATGTAAAGAAAATGCCAAATATGTAGAATCATGCTCATTTCACAATATAAAATATGAAAGATGAGAAAATCACTCATTAATTGATTTTAGCAGTCTCCAACTTTGAGAACATTGTTCTGTCAAGTTTGTGATCAGTCTGAATCACTGTCTCTATCGCTGTCAGCCTCTTTTATGTCCACACTGAATTTGTACTCCTGATCACAGCCCATGTAAGCATCACTCATGAAATACAGCGTATAGTTATGGACTCCAACAACAGGAGCCACAAAGTCCAGTTTCACCTGATGAAGACAAAGATTAAATCAAAAGTGGTAAACACCCTATTAGTAAAGTGTATTACTGAATAAAGTAAGCATAAACTAACCTTGGCTTTCTGCTGAAGAGTCAACCTCTTAATGGAGATGAGACTGTTAGATTTCGGGTCCCCAATCACGACCCACCAGCCCTCTTCACGTTTCTACACCAACACAAAGCGTCCAAACAATAAACATTAATATTTAAAAGATAAACATAGGGGTTAAAAGTACTACTCATTTTCAGTAAAGACTATTAGATTTTTCTAACCTGAGGAAAGAGTGGAGCAATCACAGGTCCTGTAACCTCTTCTTCCCTCTCCAATTGCACCTGAACCAAAACTGGACTGCCACTATAAATAAAACAAATTACGTCAGCTTTTCATTCATGCAGTTCACATGGTTACAAAACTCAGACTGAATTAAGAATATTGTGTGATTTTTTGTGATAGATTTTACTGCAATAAACAAAGCTATTTTAATAAAGTTAAATTTTCAGAAATTTTTGCATGCAGAGTTACACAACGAGGAATCAAATTCCTGTCAGGCACAAGTTAACATTTTTATTTACATTTAATGGATGTTATACAAAGCATTTCTGAGCAGGGTGGGCCAATGAAAACAAACACACAAAATACAACCTTATGATGTTAAAAGTTATGTTTACAACTTGCCTCTTGATGTCATCTTTGTCAGCCACTTCATAGGACAGCTCAATGTTGGGGTAGCGGTTACAAAAACGTGCCACATCAGCCATCTGAACATCTGAGAGTTGTAGAAGAGAAGTGCGGTCCTCATCCTCCATTTCCATGATATCAAAGATGCTCTCCACACCCTACAGGAAAAACAAATAAAACATAAAATCCAAAACATATGTCCAAAAGTAATAAAGTCCCTGCTCCATCAAAACAGAACTAACCTTCTCAGTGCAGCGTTTGATGTGCTCTGATGTGAAGTGAGGCAACTGCTTGAGATAGGAATCTTTAGACCACATAGCCTGGGTCACCATTTGCGCCAACTCCATAGCTGCCAGAGCAGGACTCAGCCAGCCATTACTAGACAGAACATCTACACAAGCCTGGATGAGACGCACAGCCTGTAGATACACAAACAAAATGTGTCTGCTGTGCTTCCACAACATTAATCTTCATACAAAGCATTCTAGTTTGGTGAGAGTCTGATGCCCCAATCCAACTTTCAGCCAAATGATTAAGACCAGCTCTTGGAGATTGATGTAGCAGCCAACGTGCATTTAACAGTTAATCTATTTGTCCAGATTGAAAGTTCTCTAGATTATCATTGAAATGATTAAGCGAAAGTGCACACGCTCTAGTGCGCAAGCGCACAAGAAAGCAGCTCACGTCGATCATCTTGGTTCAAATTCAAATTGGAGTAATCGGAAATGTTAGTTATATATCCACTCTATGCCAACACTGATTTTCATGCGAGTGTAAATATGTGCCAAATAGAGTCACAATCAAATTACACATTTTGAAGCCAATTAAACTTATAAAACCTTTAACACCGAGTGAGGTAAAGCAGCCATAATTTGTCAACAGTTTTTAAATCAAATATTAAAGAACATTTTTAAAGAGACAATTCAGTGAAAATCCTGTGCCTGTTGCAAATAGCAATAGCAGAACAAAAATGCTAATACTGACATTTCGTTGTGTAGTCTGGGTGAAAACCCTAGCACTAACTTGCAAAAGTAGTTTTTGCAAGGTTTTGATTATTATGCAAATTCACACACAAAAAAGAGCCACAAGTTTTACTAGTCTATTAGTAATTGTTCAGAAGTTATGGACTAAAACATGCTGCACTGTATTGCTACCTTCAGGCTGAACAGGGTGTCAACTTGAGTGTGCAGTTTTGGTACACCTATACTCCTAGATTCATGGTCCGGGACCTTATAGTTTTGTCTGCACGATTTGTTTAAGTACAGAAACCATCTGAGCAATTACAATAGGGTTCAGCATTATGCGCCATATGCTAATAACCACCCAGTAAATAAAGCTTCTATAAGTGCTATTAAATCTTTAGGGTCTATATCTTTCTCACCTTGCTGAGAATCTCTTCAGTGTCAGATTGAAGTTCAGCACTTAGCTGCATGCGAGAAAGATGGGCCTGCAACAGCAAGTTGGTCTTCACATGGGGGTCATTGAACTTGGGATTATTCAGTTTGTGAGGCACTTTCTGAGCAAGCTACAAAAACAACAACAAAAAATAATGTTAAATTAAATGTTTTTTAAGTGAACTATTTTTAAGTTTTGGATTTGTGCATGTGACACCTGACGAAGCAAGGTATCTTCATGGTGTCTAATGGGAATGTTCTTGTACTCAGCAGCATTTGAGATGATTTCAATCAAGCCACGAATCTTAGTCTTGGCATTCAGAGACATGCTGAATAATTCTGTCAGAAATAAAAAAATCTTTAGCTATGTCCTGATTTGTAACACTTTGCAATCAGATATGCACCAGCAACATCAAATCTGGTTAAAACAAACAAACAAAAACAGCAGCAATGCACAACAGTGTCACATTTGCTATAACAAACACCCAAATAATAAGTCAGTAGTAATAACCTGCCCAGTATTGAAAATGGAATAGAATGTGTCATGAACTGTGCATGCCAACAATTACAAACTGCCTTCTCCAACTGCAATCTACAAAATGAAGATCTGCTAAAGAACATGTACCCAAATGCACCTATAACAATTTAATGAAGTGGCCACTGAATGTACATCCAAGATATCTGCTTCCAAAGTAGTGAACAGAGCAATACTGATCTTTACCAATTGTGGTATAGTTAATGTAGTAGTAGGCTGCAATCATGCCCAGATTGAGAGGAGCAACATCCATCTCATCCTCAATGCTGATGCACTTGGACTGCTCTAGATCCTGCAGTGTGTTCTCCACCAGCTCTGACAAATGGTCTGACAGGTGCCTGTGAGACATACCTGCCATGGACGAGGACATGAAAGTGAGGTAAGAGGCAAGAAATTCATGATGTGCACAAATATTGCAATAGATCTCAGCATTTTTCAAAGCATTGTCTCTGTCAAACAATTTTACTCATATCAAGTACACATTTTATTTTATTTCATTTTTTTTTTTTACTAGAGTACGGCATTTCTGGTCCTTTACTATCGGTTCTGATGACTTTACAGTACTATCTTACCCTGCAAATTGTAGTAATTAGGGTTCTGGGTCATGCGGCGGTAAAGGAAAGTCCAGGTCAGGTAATCCACAGCATCCTGCTTGTTCTCCACCGTTTTGGTGACAATCTCAGCATTGAAGTGGTCATGCAGACAGTGGTCCAAGTGAGATTCTACTGGCAGAGGCTCATAAAGGAATTTCTTAAAGAAGTCCTTTTAAGAGAGAATGAAAAGGTTGTTGTAATTGTGAAAATTATCCAAAAATGACAAAGAAAAAATCAATTAGTACTCGAGATCTTGGCTATACCTTTTTCGAGCCCTGGCACATAATGACACAACGCCCCTCATCATCCTGTAAGGGGCGATTGGCCTTTCCTACCATCTGTAGAACATCATAAATTGGGTAGTCGACATAGCTAAGGAGATCAGAGAAATATCTGTTCAGTGCAGAACTATATCAATAGTTAAAATATTTAAAACTATATCAATGGTTTCATACACTTAAAAGTATGAAATAAGAAATCGTGCAGAAATGCATACGCATGAATTTTTCCATTGTAATATTGCGTGTCCATGACGATCACCAAGTGCGCAGAGATGTTTGTTCCCCAGCAGAGGGAACGGGAAGCTACCACAACCTGAATGGCACCTTGGAGACAAAACAAAGACAAGTTTGTCAAAGATGCTGCTATAAACAGTCAACATGTAAACTTGATCTACCTACCCTAAAAACACTTCTATTTGTTACTGAACAATAATCCAGATTTTGTAGTTCGACTTCTCAATCTCACTTCTCCCTAACTTTAAATTATTAAACCTCAGGCCACAGACATTGTGAAGTGGGTTATAGGACCACAAACTTAAGAAATTACTGAAGTCTGTTGCGCATCAAGAATAAAATTCTTGTGTATTCAACCTCCTATTCAAAACAGAGGTTTGAAAATTAACATGATTGTCCTTCTCCATAGACTGCTAACAATGCATTCTAGTCAAAATCTATAAAACATGACATTCCCAATTTAAAACAAACAACTCCAAGACTATGGAGGTTAATCGGTTTCAGAAGTAAAATTAAAATGTAATACGCAAAATGGAAATGTAATCCTAAATTTGCATTTACATGTTCCATTCATACAAGCAACTTTGAGCTCAAAATTCAAATGCAATAATTACATTTGCAATTTGGTAGCTATTCATATTTTATTTACTCATACATTTTGATGCTTTATATGTGTCTTTATTTAAATGAAAATGTATTTCCGATTTGAATAATCAAGTTTCATGTGATCATGCAAAGGTTGTATTAAAATTATAAAATGTTATTAACTTAATATGCATTTGTATTCCGTGATTTTTTACCACCACACTAAAAAGATGTCAAAATTCAAACATTAAAGGGTGAAATAGCGCCTCTCCTGTTTGCAATAATATTACGATACCAACAGCGCTCAATCTGTGTCAGAATGCATTTTCATGGTCTTCCACTACAGTTAGCCAATCGGGTTCCACAGCTTTCCCCCCCCTCAGGCAGCCAAGCAGAGTTTTTTTAAACATGGCCACAGAAGTGCTCATTAGATTAATTCAGTGGTTCTCAAACTTTTTAGACAAAGTACCACCAATTGTCAAACTAAATTAGCTTCAGTGGATAAATTATCCTCCTCACGCTCAACAGGTGTATTTGATTTCCTGGGGTTGGGCTCATTACTCCTAGCTTCTGCCACCTTCAGCCATGACATAATTGTTGCTTTATTCGAGGTATTCATGTTTAACCACTGCTTTTTAAAAACCTCGGAAAGCGCGAGACTGTAAACAGTGTAAAGCCTTGTAGATATATTGAAGTATTGTGTCTGCGCAGTCCCCACACGGTATTTTTAAAAACACAAAACCATGTTTTTTTTAATTAAAACAGATTTATGATAAATCCTGAATTTCAGGACTTGTCAATTCTTTTTTAATTAAAGAAAAAAATGTTTTGTGGAAAAAAAAAAAAAAAAAAAAAACGCGTACCAGTTTGAGAACCACTGGATTAATTCAAAGGGTAGCAGACGAGTCCTTATGGAGAATTTACACTCAATTAGTGTGAAAGGTTAATCGAGCAACTGGCAGAATTCTCTGCCTTATCTGGCGCTGATGTGACTACTGTTATTGTCAAATTGAGAGCAGTGGCAGAGTGTAACGTGGTGAGCGCAAACAGGAGGCCGACACATCTGGCAGAGATAAGCCTTCTTTATCAAACATCACTAACTTCACTGAAGACAGACTTAAACAACTAGATGAAAACATTAAATCTTAAACTCAGATAAACAAGACAACTGAACAATCTAACATTAGCACCTACAGATATCAGACTAGACAACGGACCATAAAGGTTAACAAGCTGTACAAGGGACAATACATGAAAAACCTGAACGAAACACATTCACAACGACACACTCATGTAACCAACGTCCAAACAACATAAAACCCAAAGTAATCCTATACAGAGAAAAACTACGACACTGAGACCTTGTCATAGCACAACATAAGAAAAATTTGAAGGCGAATGCCCGATTGGCTGATTAAAGTGGAGGGCTGTGGAATCTGATTGGCTGACTGTAGTGGAAGACCATGAAAATGCATTCTGCTTGGAACGCATTTTCAAAATACATTTTGACAGATTGAGCTCTGTTGGTATCGTAATGTTATTGCAAAGAGGAGATGCATTATTTACCCATTAACATTTTAATTTTGACATCTTTTTAGCATGGTGGTGAGGTTGAAAATTAATTAAAAACTAATTTTCGTACCTTTGCATGATCACATGAAGCTTGATAATTCAAATCGGGAAATACATTTTCATTTAAATAAAGGCACAAGTAAAGCATAAAAATGTATGTGTAAATGAAATATGAATAGACGTCTACCACATTGCAAATATAAATGGTATTATTGCATTTGATTTTGAATTTTGACCTCAAAGTTGCTTGTATGAGTGGAACATGTAAATGCAAGTTTAGGATTACATTGCCATTTTCGCATTACATTTTAATTTTAATACTAAGGTAGATTTACTTCCATAAAAGACTGATATAGATTTAATAAATATCCTGCAGACAGACTTTTAATATCTTGGCCCGATACACAAAGTCTGCAGAAAAGCAGAATATGAAAAATATATTTTTGCATAAGAAAAATAAAGTCCTAATATTTATTCCATGCTTTTCTAAAGTTCCAAGAGTGTAGATCAGTTTTTTTTTCTTAGAATTTCCCAATTTCATCGCTGCCTCAGCAACTGACAATGGAAACATCAATACAATGTCCATTAGCATTAAAAATTAAAAGTAGTATTCATTTAATTTTATTGTATTACTGACATTTCTGTTTGCATTGGCAGACTTTGAATTTGTGATTGCTAGAGTGATCTAGCAATCAATGGGGAATGTTGGGTAAAGACCTTTAGAAATCACATGCATAATTCCAGATGTAGAAGGGAATTCAAGGTCAATGCTTACCTGAGCTGAAAAGCTGCTCGACAATTCTGCGTTCTGTGATTGAGAGACCTTCATGTAGGTAGCCAACACCATTAGAGAGTGTCTCTTTTAATGTGGCATCAGACAGCTTCTCCAGGAATGGGGCCAGGTCCTTCTCAGAGCAGTGCAAGAACCTACAAGGCAAAATATTGTGTACAGTACAGATTACCCAGGTGGATCTTATCACATCTGGCTATCATGGTCATCATCTCAGGCTGTGTGGGGAAGAAGTGGGACAAATGAGGTGATTACTAGCACAAACTGGGGAGCTCTAAACATACCTCTGTGGGACCACATCAGCAGCACAGAATGTAAGGATATCAATGGCAGTGAGGCGTGTCTGACGCCGAGAGGGAACAAATACCAAGGTTGGTTTGGAAGGAGAGTGCTTCATGATGGCATGGTACACAGGTTTAGCCATAGACAGCAGGCGGGTCTGTGTATGACTCACATTAAAACCCTGTGAAATGACAGGGAACAAACAGAAGGGAAAAAGAACAGGTAAACAAGAGCTTTCAATTTTTCATTTAAATAATTATTAATACACAGGAACAGGTAGTTTGAACAGTAAATTAAAACATCACTCAGTATAGATATGACTCAAGATTTTCCTCTAGGTTTTGGATGTGCTCACAAGAATTCCAAAATGAGTACCTGAATGTGGAGTTCCAGAAGCACAGGTCTGACATTGGGGTGGAAGTTGAAGGTGGCAGTAGTGCTACAGCCCAGCCAGTGAGCTACATCTTTGGCATTGGAGAGGGAGGAGCTAAGTGCCACGATGCGGATAGGCCGCTCAATTTGAGAGGATATGTACCTCATTCTTGAGCAGATCACTTCCAGAACAGGCTAGAACACAAATTCAAGTTGAATTCAAATATCTCTTCTTTCAAGCGGCGTTTTCACAAAGTAGCTTTGCAGAATGAGCAAGTCAAAGGCAATGACGGCAAGGAAACAAACCTCCCTACGCATTAAGAGGGAAAACTCACAAGTTGAACTAAGACGCAAGGAAACTGATCCTCCTTCAGTTTCCTTGCATCTTAGTTCAACTTGTGAGTTTTCCCTCTTAATGCTTAGGGAAGTTTGTTTGTCTGTTTGTCTGCAAACCAGCAACAATGAATTGTGTGTTTGCTTTGCTTTTTGTGGCTTACGAATGTCTTTCAGATGCTACAGATAAAGCAAAAATAAAAAAATAAAGTGCTGCACAAATTGCAACCATCCTAACCACAATACTTACTACTGTTAACTACTGCTATTATTACTAGCACAGGTCTTACCCCATTCTCTCCTCCAATGAGATGAGTTTCATCCACAATGAAGAGACTGACATTTTGAACATTTTTTCTCTGTTTCCAACGGCGGGACAGGATATCCCACTTGTCTGGGGTGCTGATGATGATGTCTCCCTTCCCCAACAGCTTGAGGTCAGTACTGGTCTCTCCAGTGAGTATGACCACCTTCTTATTCAGAGCATCCTGAAACTTCTGGTGCCAATCAACAAAAACCTATACAGAATATGCATTACAAACACATTAAAATATCAACCTATAGCAAACAGTGTTACTTATTGGGCCATGATATCAATATATATAAATGGTATAAACTAATTAAGCTTCTAATTTTAGTACATCTTAAGAGGACATACTTGCTCAGCTAGAGCCTCCACTGGTGTAATATAGACACAACGTCCTTCTGTGTTGTGCAGGAGCATCCTGAGAATGGCAAACTCTGCACAGATTGTCTTTCCACTGCCAGTGGGTGCTCCCACAAAAACATTGTCATCACTGTTGTACACTGCATTGAACACTGCAAGCACAGAACAAATCATGTTATTTTGGACATATACTGTGAATTCAGAAAGGATTCAGACCCCTTTTCCAATGAGCCACTCACTGGCAATCTCCATTTTATTTAGTTCATTTAAATTCTTTGTTGAGTGATAGAGGGGTCTGAATACTGTCTTAATCCAATGCCTGCAATGTGTGTGTTTTGTGAACATTTGTATTGGTGTAGGTTCAAATCTGGCTGATCTGCACCTTGGGTCTGAATTGGGTTGAAGAAAGGAAACTTGTTTTGGTAGAGGCTCTCAAAGGCAGCATTTCTCAGGGCAGATACAGGCAGAGGCTGCAGGTCCAGGAGCTCTGTTGGAGGAGGATACTTCTCTGGGAGGATCAGGTGTCGGAATGATACTGGCAGTTGAGTTTCACAAGCTAGATGAGTGACAGAAAAAACGAGGAATGTGAGAAAAACTATTTGATTTTGTATGACTGGATGAACATTAAGACATGTAAAGCCTCCGGTAACTTACAAAGCCATCGGTCGGAGACCACTCTGATGAAGTACTGTGGAGGCAATGGCTCAAACACTGGCACAAAGAAGGTGACCAAGTGCTCATCTTGAGCATACTTGGCCTTGAGCAGAAAATACTCATGGTGCAGAATTACTTCACTGTCAACATCCTCCACCAAAATCCAAAACGCTTCTGAAGAGCCATGAACCTGAGAAATGTAAAGAAAATTCTTAAACTCCAAAATTGATTCTTGCTTGATCAGTAAAATGACATTCATGTCTTCATGACAATTAAATAAGGTGTAGCATAAGCCAGGTTGGCAGACTGACCTTGTCATCCCATTGGAAGTCTGGTGTGATGGTGAGCTCCACTTTAAGGGTGGAGCGGGTAATGGGTTGCAGGTGCACTGACAGGTCAAGTTTGGGGAACTGGTGCACATACTTATGAACGGTTTTCCCCATTTTTGGCATGCGGATCAACTCGCCTACGAGGGAAGATTAATGAAATTTGAGGAAAATATCTATATCTCGTGCATACTCCCTGCTGACTTCTCTGACTTTGAAAAGAAACTATATATCTACATATACAATATATACACACAATGTATATAACCCCACACACACAAATATATAAATATAGACACACATGAATATACACACAATTAAAAAGATACTCAATAGAAGCAGATGCAAAGCACCAACCAATTTCATTGTGGTTCAGATCATACAGCCGCTCAAAGGGGAAGCTCTTCTTTTCAATCTTCTTAATGACTTCTTCGGGAAGCTTACGGAATTGACGCAGAGGAGACATTGACAGCCACCTGAGCAAAAAGAATTGTAGTAGGCTTAGGTAGGTGTATGTAGTAAAATCTCTCCAACCTGATTTTAAATGTGTTCCCCACAGCACATTGTAATGTAAATAAAAACAAGATTCTAAATTACTTACATTCTTTTGTCTATCATCTTGCAGAGATTCATTGTCTTGTCTGTGAGCTGGGCCCAGCCCCGGCCCAGAACAATCTCAAAGATAGCCCTCATTAGCCGACCTGCACTCTGTACACAAAATGGCACAGAAATAAGGACCTTGCTCATCAATCAATCATACCCATCATAAATTGGTCTAAACTCAACTGAATTATTTACTTATGGATCATGTTAATCACATTTCCGATTTAACGACATAAAAAGTTCCACCACACTCACCAAATATCGTTGCCATCACCCTATCTCTAAGTGCAAAACCCTTTAGTGACATAGAAGATATAATGTTCTAAAAAAAATATATAGCCAAACATAATACAGCCTTGCTTCTCTTCAGTTACCTATGCTCTTTTCAACTACAAGCAAATTACGTAGATCTAGGTCACTAGATCTGGGCACAAATTTAGCTGATGCATCATTCCCTGTTTGTTGCTCTCATATTAGAAAACTGAAATGTGGCTAGTTTTATGCACACAGTTGGCTAAGCACAGCTATGTACATGACAAATTTAATAAATAAAACAGTGCTCTGTCATTGACAACAACAAACATTAATGCCATAAGGTACTACAGTGTGGGAGCAAGGAAATTGTAAATATGGGATTTTTAAAGGTATTTAAACAGTTCACATTGTAAACTTGCCTGGGTGACATAGACCATGTCAGCCATTAGAGCAAAACCCTCCAATTTGAGCTGGGAGATGTATGCTTGCAGTAGAACATTTATCTAAGGGAGAGAGAACACAAATTGTAGTTCTAAGAGACTTGAGAGAGAGTTCACATCATTAATGAGAATCAAAAATATTTTCAGATCATGCACCACCCACACCCACCTTAGCACTTGGCTCCTCAATGCTTTCCTTCACTGGAATGGGTACCCTTTCCAGAAGCTTCTGAAGCTCTAGTTTCTCCTCCTGTCAGAACAAATATCATATTGCCAATATATCACACAATAAATGGGTAATTTATTGAAATGTCTTAATATAGTGGCAATTGTGATCAGAATTTATGAACTGCTGTTAAATAGACTGAAACCATCAGCTAAAGTGGCAAATGAAACAATCAGCTCTGTCCAAAAATGTTCTGTGTATAAAATCTTTGTGTACATCACTAAGGGTTGTGTCTACAGTATTTCGGTATACTATGGTATTTAAGCATGGTGATGGTAAATTAACTACGGTGGCTTTTTACCAGTATTTAACAAATTTGCTAATGGTGAATCTGATAGAAAGGGTTTGTCAAGCTTTGTCAAACTATTGGAGTCTGTGGTAGGGAGTAAAGCTAAGCCATGTTTTGTAGAACTCATTTTAGCCAGTAGGCATGCTTTTGTTTTTCTTGTTAGAGCTAACTAGCTTTGGAGGGTAATAAAAGTAATGTTGATAAAAGAAGCCTGTAAACTAGCTAACTAGGTAGCTAGCGTTTACAGACAACTTACTTTCATTTACATTTTCATGTTAATGAAACATTTAAATATTAATGAAAGTGGACTGTAAACACCAGCTAGCTAACTAGCTAGCATTTATAATCCACTTTCATTGCCATTTTTTAAATGATGACAGAGTCTCCATCTCTATTAACTGGTATAACTGGCATGACTGAAATTTAGGACATAAGGTCTGTCATTATTCCACAAATCCATGGCGCTGACTTGGTGTTTAATCCCCTAAGGTCTATGGGCCTTTTCTGTTTAAACATGTTTTCATAAATGTGTCTCTGAACTCTGGGATTTTTTCCCATATCAAAATGTTCCCAACAATCTCAGCTCTCATCCTAATGAAGTTACATTTAACCTAGGGTATTGCATAAATAAATATGGTCCTAAAGCTGAAAATGAGGTCAGATTTTCAAATTCTTTTCATGTCATATTAAAACATACCTTTACTGAAACAAATGAATCATTTTGATGTTTGGTCAAAGTGTTTGCATCACAAAAGTGAAATATATAGTATGGAAATTAGTATACTAGTATATTAGTATTTATTTATTTTATTTTTTTTACACAAATGTGGTCTGAGGCATTGAGATAAAATGTCACTGATCATGAAGCATGATAAGTAATAAAAAAAAATCAGTGAAGTATCAATGTCAAGATTCATGTGTGCAAGTGAAAAAAAAACAATGAAAAATAAAAACAGCAGTGTTTCAGTATGGACAAAGCATATCCATTCATCTATACTATGTAAACCTAGCTGTGCAAGTCTACTATTATAGAAAGTGATATTGTAAAATAACATTTAGCTATCAATCTATTTTCATATTTATCTTCATCAATCAAACCTCTCAGGACTTCAAGCTACCTTCATCACTATTATCTACACTATTATTATCTAACGCTATAAGTGTTAGCTAGCTATTAGCAGGTGTACAACTAAAGCAGCCCCATTAAACAATAAACAGTATTAAGCAGATAAAAACGATTCAAAACTTAAGCTTGAAGGACATAATTTGAGAACTTGTAAACTAAAATTTGCACTTTTAGTTTTGATGAGAACTTATAGAATAAACTGTGAGTGAATGTTAAAAATTCACTCTCAGAAAATTTGAGCACAACTTCAAATCTGCCCACCTTTGCGACTCATCAGAAGCACTTTTTAAAAATAATGCCAAATAATTGTGCCAAATAATTAACCCTGAGCAATGTCCGTCAATGGTGGCACACCACATTATGGTACATTTATTTTATGCGCACTGTTTTTGCTAATATAGTAAACTTCGTTTATCACGGGAGATATGTTCCAGAACCACCCGGGATAACCAAAAATCCGTGAAGTAGAAACGGTATTTATAAGCATTTAATACAGTACATTAAAGCTTTATAAACCCTCCCCCACACTTTTACGCTACATAAACCTTCCCCATTCCCGTAATAACCATTCCCACACTGTTCTATGCATGTATTGTACCTTTACACTTTACTGTAAAACATTTTGAATTCCTAAAAAAACATAGGTACTGTACATAGAACTTGCGAGATGTTTGGGTGACATGGTAGGGGTTGAATTAATTGCAGTATTCAATGAGAAAACCACAAAACAATCAACACCGCAGACAAAAAAAACGTTCGACGCGCAATCAAACGATACTCCACGTGAAACGGCCGAGCGAAAGCGTTGAAGGCGCGCAGACCCAGAGATGAGGAAACTGCGCACAGACGAAAGGTAAACAACGCGTCACTGTACTGAGCCAATCAGGCGCAGGGATACAAAGCAGCACTCTCTAGTTGGTCGCTTCTCCAGCAAGCAACCAATTGTGAGTAGCGTCTCAGGCAAGTGATGCAGGTTCTACGAGAGTAAATATGCACTATTAACTGTAATTGGTACTACTATTTATAATATTCCTTTATTGTTAGAATTAATATTTGTAATATATTTGTATACATTTTGGGATTTTTCATGTAAAAAATCATAAAATATGTTTTCCGCGGATTATTTTTCCCATTAATATCTTTTAAAAACCAGCGAAAGAGTGAAGCCACAAAAGCTGAAGCTCGAAATGGCGAGGGATCACTGTACTGCAAATATGGCAAACTGCATTAAGTCATCAATATTAAAATATGATGGAGAAAGTCACTTCATAAAAACTTGAGTTGTAATGTTATCTATCTTAGCTAGCTAGATTGCTAGCTATGCTAAGATTGCCAAGACACATTATAATAGAGTTGGCCTGTCTAAGAAAATGTGATGGGTGAGTAACCAGCTGGCAAAGATAAACGTTTTGTTCATTGACGTTGGTCATTATACATCAAGAGCGTGCAATTTTTTATTTTTTAAGCCTATAGCTTCATTACTAATAGGCCGATATATATATTTTAGCTTCACTTCCAAGGGGCTAAAAGATGCTGATGAAAAGAAATACTTCAGATCTTAAATGCTCCAATACTGTGTATATATAGTAATATTTAGTATGCATTCTCTTATGCACAACAGTTCATTCATACTTACAAGCGCAACTGCATCCTTCGAAGCCCATGTTAGTAACCATTGAACACTCACAATTTACAGCACAGCATTTCTACACACTGACACTGGAGAGCTTATCTTATCTTCCTAGAACACACCAGGTGTCTGTTGTGGTACGCACTGTGTGCACGCGTATGAATATAAAGGTTAACATATACAAGTTAAATTGTAACTGAATTAATGCAACTGAACATAATTCAGTATGGCAATGGAAGTACCTCTCTGACAGTGATGTTCCTGAATTCGGAGGAGAGAGAGAAGACCCTGAAGAGTTCAATTTCGCTCAGCGTAGGCTTCAGCAGTTGGTTGTAGGTCATTATTGACTCATGGGTAATGTAGAAGTGACTGGCAATGCGGCCCAAATCAGTCACCTATGGAACAAGGTAAAATAGATGCTTTGGCCACATCCATCCAGAACATGATAAAAACAAATCAACATTAAAGGACAGATTTCCTTAAGTTTTGCCCACAGTACATTAAACCATCGCTTATTGTGCATTACATTCAGCTCTATCTATGGCAGAGGTGTACATTCTTGTCTCCGCCACCTGCTTTCCTGCAGCATAACCCATAGCCTGTTAGTCGACAGAGTAGTATTAGGAGCTGCTGACAATCCAGAGTCACGACCAGGCCGCAGACAAACAGGCTAGCTGTCTGCGAGCTGCCAAGAGGCGTCACTTAGTTCCAACAGAATTGAGACCGTGTCTGTGCCCGGGATTAATTGCAATTACTGTATAGGAAAATTTAAAAAGTCCATCCTAAGATTTTAACAACTATTCAAACCTTGCATCCGATTAGTAGCAATATGGACTGATCTGAAAATCGGATTACTCAATATTCGATCGCTCAACTCTAAAGTAGCTATCGTGAAAGAGATTATAAGCGACCAGAAAATGTTCTGTGTCTCACAGAAACTTGGATTCGATCTGGTGAATATTTAACTCTAAACGAAGCCACAGTTGCAGTCTGGAGCAGAGATGAAATCCAACTTTACATATCAGTCAAACCTGATGACAAATCCAGATTAGGGAAAATTGATTAAGATATGTTAAATGCTGGATGTCGCTAAACGTCCTCCACCTTAATGGTGACAAAACGGAGGTTCTCCTTCTGGGCCCAAAGGCCACAAGACACAAAATACCAGATCTAATGCTAAATCTCGCAGACTACCCCATTACACCTGGCTCAGTAGCCAAAAATACTCGTCTCTCACCTATCATTTGATAAATACATAGATACTACTACTAGGACAGCTTTGTCACATCTCCGTAACATTGCTAAGCTAAGAAATGCATTATCCCAGCAGGATGCAGAAAAATTAGTACACGCCTTTGTTTTACCAGCGCTGCATTGGCTCCCAGTTAAATTCCCTATCTATTTTAAAATTCTTCCATCAACCTATAAAACACTGCACGGCAACAGCTGTACAGTATACAGCAACTATACAGCAATAGCCAATATACTTCGCAGGACCCTCAAGACAACCCAGAAAGGGTGAGAATGGAAAGTTTCTCCATGTTACTCGAGACTTGGCATCATAACATTACCAACACTGGTCTACTGGGTAATCCTACATAGGGAGTATGCTGTAACCAATTGGTATAGGACTTGCCTGGAAGCTGCCGGTCCTCTTGTCATATTTGATGAGGTTGTTCTTCTCCAGCACAGTGGCAGCAGTATGCACCAGGTCCATTCTACGTCGCTCCAAAAGTGGGTCTGCACCCCGCTCATCGTGGGAAACTCCATACAGTGTGGGGTTTCGCAGCATTCGCACATACAAATATGTGTATCCCATCCAATTCAGTGCATCCTGAGAGCAAAATGAACAAGAGCATAAAACAAGGCTATAAAGTTCCAACAAAATGAATAACCAAGCTCAAGCATACAGTATAGCCCTTGGGTATTTGGACTGACATTCTTTGTCTTTAGCTGCATAAAGGCAACTGCTGTACAGTATACAGTAACTTCGTGGCATAATTTGCACACTGGAAAGGCCATCTTTTAAAACAAAACTGAACACACCTATTCACTCAGCACAATCATGTATATTCATTGATTACACTGCATTGTATATATAATCATTTATTAGGGTTCTCACACGTAGTGTGGGAAACCTATTGTAATTGCTAAAGTTTTTCTTATTATTATTAGGGTTCACACACGTAGTGTGGGAAAGCTATTGTAATTGCTAAAATTTTTCTTATTAGGGGTCCAAGCACCGAAGGTGCTGGAAACCTATTGTAATTGTTCTAATTATTATTAGTATTCTTTTTCTCCGCTAAAACATGTTGTACAGACCAAACCGTAAGTCCTACAGACTTCTCCTTTGGTCAATAGGTCGATGCACTCTACCACTACTCAAGAACCAGCCCGATCCACCCATAGGTGGCGCTATAGCGTACACAAATGCGCAAATAATTCTCACGCCTACACCATATATCAAACAAAAAATTCCAATTTCATCTGATCAGGCATCTACTAATCTAAAAAAAGTCCATTGAAGCCATATGCTCCGCCCACTTAGTCACTCTAATATGCAAATTTGCACACATTTTTGAACACATACTACTCCTAGGATTTTTCACATACATGCACATATGAGGTATCCAGGCACTCACAAGAGTCTGAACTTTGTATGGAGTAAAAATGCACATTTCTGCACATGGGCGTGTCCACATGCCACACAAGTCAAGGGTCAAAAATTCCACCGTCAAAAATTCACATATACTGCTCTAACTCATGAATGTTTTCACATATTCATACCAAACTTCATATACATGCACCTGTTGGGTGTCTACACCTGCACACACCGATAGGCCAAATAACACGAAACTTGGTATGCATCATCTACATGCATGGCACAGGTGCTTATGCTGCATCATATGTCCAATATGGCCTCCGTTATCGACCAATCAGCTTTCAGTACACATTTCACAAGCTTTTCATACGTCAATTCACATGAAGCTCACAGGGTATCTTCATCTACACACCCTCTAACACATACTCAAGTATGACAGTAATTGCACCACTAGGTGGCGCTATACTAGAAATCCCTGAATCACCACTACATAACACGACATAAAAACAAACTTGGACTCATCTGATTCTATGCAGAATGCCTAACAACTTTGTAATTGCAAGTGCTTTGCAAAAATGTACGGACTTTCCCCTATTATGAAATATGTATAATCTACACTTTTTATACTGGTCGTGGGATTTTCACTCCAACACCTCAAGTCATACCTTGTAATACTCAGCAGACTGGGCAATGCAAAACTTATTTTCACAAATTAATATTTTTCATATGCATCACAATGCTACCATCATGACACACAAAATTCATATTTCAGTAATTCCACCAAGGTGCTGTCATTTAGCTTGTTTTTTGAGCAGGCACCTCATTCGTGGATTCCCTTCATATATGTCATTTTGTGCCAGGCTTGCCCGTGGGTGACCATGCCCACTGCTTGGACCCCATGATCGCCACTTGCGGCTATATTTCTTAGGGTTCCCTATTGTTTTTGCTCGAATTTTTCTTATTAGGGTTCACACACGTAGTGTGGGAAACCTATTGTAATTGCTAAAATTTTTCTTATTATTATTATTATTAGGGTTCACACATGTAGTATGGGGAAACCTATTGTATTTGTTAGGATTTTTCTTATTTTTAGGGTTCACACAGTGTGGGAAACCTATTATTTGTGCTCAAATTTTTCTTATTATTATTAGGGTTCACACACGTAGTGTGGGAAACTATTGTAATTGCTAAAAATCCCCCACCCCCCTTTTTTATTTTATATTATTTTTCCCCTTATAAAACGCATACTGTAGCCTAGACCGTAAGGCCCAGAAACACCAAACTTGGCACGAAGGTGCAGCAGGGGTACAATTAGGGGAATATAGACAGGGACCAACATTGGCCTGATGGTGGCGCTATAGCACACCATTTTGCGTTTTGGTCCATATCTCCCACACCGTAGGGCCTAGAAAATTCCACTTTTGTTGGATTCCTTGGCTCAAGCCAAACAAAAGCCTCTTGGACCCCTAAGCTCCGCCTACTTACTTTTTTTGCTAATATGCAAAACCTACTTTTGCCTTCTAATCCTTGGTTTTTCATCTGATCACCACAACCTTGGTGTCAAACTATTCAGAAGAATCTCAGAATAAAGATTTATCAACAAAATTTTGACTATGACATACAGTCTGGTTGTCACATGTCAATCAATAACTCTGGGGCGGGGTCTAATTTACTTCAGCAGCTATATCTCAGCAATGCTTTGACCAATCTTCATGAAACTTGATAGGCTGATAGGGCACATGTCTTTGAGGCCACGATTGGCCAATTGGGGGCGCTATAACTTGGAAAAAACTGTTTCTCATCAACCATTGGTCACATCAAGCCAAAACTTTATAGGCAGCATCATGGGGTCAACTGGTATCAAGGCACACAATGATGACATCACTCAAAAAACATAGCCGCCATGAGCTATTTAATTGGTTTTGGCCATTTGACAGGCTTAACATTGGCCTTGGGCTCCATCTACTGGCCAAATACTGGAACTGACTGAAATGTACTGCCTCAATTGAGTAATTTGTTGCACATTCATTTATCCATTTTATTCACTGAAGTAGCTTTATTTCAATTGTAGGTCTAAAGGACCCTTTGGCCCTCTTTTTGCCTATTGAGGCCAAAATGCCTATTCGTGTGTGAACCCGCAATTGCAGCTCGCTGCTATATTTCTTATTCTTTTTCGATATAAAACGCAACATGCAGCCTAGACCGTAAGGCCTAGAAACACCAAACTTGCCAGAGCAGTTTGTGAGTTCACCAGGACCACACTCACCTATAGGGACTCACATTGGCCTGATGGTGGCGCTATAGCACACCATGTTACTTTTTGGCCCATATCTCCCACACCGTAATAGAAACAAAATTCTACTTTTTCTGGATTCCTTGGCCAAATTCAATAGGACGATTAATATACAACCATTAATCTCCGCCCACTTAGATTTTTTGCTAATTTGCATAATATGCAAAACATACTTTTGCCTACTACTCCTTGGTTTTTCATCTGATCAACACAGTCTTGGTGTCAAACAACTCAGAGGAAACTATCAATATTTATCAACAAAATTGTGACATTTGCATACAGTCTGGTTGTCATGTCAATCAATAGCTCTGAGGCGGAGCCTAATTTACTTCAGCTATATCTATAATGAGCAGTTGGACAGGTGTACCTAATAAAGTGGCCAGTGAGTGAATATCTATATATGTAAAACAGTGTTGTGATTTTAATTTCAAGTCTATAGTGATACAGTCAAGGTGTCATGGTCCTACTGCTTGCAGATGTGTAGAAGCCTTACCTTGGTATTCTGGACATTGCCCAGCACAATCTCTGCATTAAGCATGTCAGGGAGTTTGCCCACCATTTGGCTCTCAATGGGCAACTGTTGGTTAAGTAAAGACAGATAATACTGCAACTCTCCATGAGATGTGATCAGAATACCCTCTCCTTTAGTGTCATACTGTGGGCGTCCTGCACGGCCCAGCATCTGAAATACAGGAATGGCATGGCACAATTAAAGATGTAACCCCTCAAAGATCATATGGAAATAAATTAGTCACATATTAATGGACCCAGTGGTTTAGCAACAAACCTGTAGAATATCCAGAGCTCCTAATTCAGTCCATCTGCCTTTCTCTGGGCTGTACACCTGCGTGCCTTTGATGATGACAGTGTGTGCTGGCAGATTTACACCCCAAGCCAGTGTGGCAGTGGACACCAAGACCTAAAAGGTAAAAACTTACTTTGGTAGAACTTTCAACAAACTAGACACGATTATCAAGTAGTTGCAAGTGCCTTGGATTCAGTTCCGTCTAGGCTGGAAATAAAATAGAGAAAAATCAATACACTTACCTGAATGTGTCTATCAGCAAACAGATCCTCAACCAATGTCCTGTCTACTCTGGTCATGCCAGCATGGTGGATTGCAAAGCCATAAGGCAAGAGATCCTTCAGCTCCAGATTCTAAACAATTTATAATAAAAAATTAGGACCCACTTGGGCTTGTGGTTTCTACAGTAAACTAGTTAGTCTTTTTTTTTAGACCCAACATACATGCCTATAATCATACTGATAAGAGACAACACTATAACTGGGTGATGTGTGTAGTGTATGAATGTCAGTTAAGGCCGACCTTGCATTGCTCTGCCTCAGTCCTTAGAACCTCTGTAGATGCAGAGCCCTCTCGGAGGAACAGTCCAAGGGTGTCTTTCTCTAGACACATGTCTCTGATTGCCCGTGCAGTCTTCCCAGTTTCTTTTCGTGAGTGTACAAACACCAAAACCTGACAAAAAGGAAGCAACATTTTCATCTAAGCATTCGTTCAAGTACAGTAGAAAATTTTGTAGTATTCTTCTATCTGGGAAATTGTACCTGGTTCTTTCCTGCATGTTCCATGATCTTTTCATAAACAATTTCATTCATGATCTGAAAGCGTTTGATAGCCTTCTTCTCTGTGATTCCCACATATGTTTGTTCCAATGGCACAGGTCGGAAACTGCACAAAGGTACAGGAAAGACCAAAGATTATTGGGTTTTTAAATGTACCCCTTAAAATACCTAACCATTTAAATGAATTGTATACAAAAGTACACAGGACTGCCCTTTTCAGTTGAACCAAAGCATTCAGAGGATTCTTTCAGAAGTTATATTACACATTTTAAAACAAACATACTGCAATTACCACACTTACCTGTTGTCAAAGTAGAACAGGCCCTTAGCAGGGTCCACACGCAGACATGTGGCCACATCTTCGTAATTTGGCAGTGTCGCACTGAGGCCAATGAGGCGCACATCTTCCTGGGTCAGCTCCACATTTCGTATAGTACGGGCAATTAGAGACTCCAGCACTGGCCCACGGTCATCATGTAGTAAGTGGATCTCATCCTGAAAATGGAAAAAAAGTTCCTGCTGCACTCAATTTCTTATTTGCACAATGGTCTGATTGAAAAGGAGATCAAATGTTCACTTACAATAATGATGAGTCGCACTAATTGGGTATATGTACGGTCCCCTCCCTTGCGGGTGATGATATCCCATTTCTCAGGAGTGCAGACAATTATCTGGGTAGCATTGATCTCCTCTTTGCAGAGCTGGTGATCTCCAGTGAGCTCAGACACTGTAATTCCATAACTCGCCAAACGCTACGAACAGAATGACAGTGATTACAAGTGAGAAAGGATACAAAACTACATAGAAATGGTAAAAATTTCATCTTTGGAAGAACTTGTTAGTCATACCTTTCCAAAGCTGCCAACCATTTCCTGGACCAGTGAACGCATAGGGGCAATATAAATAATTTTAAATTCATCCACATTGATGGTGCCATCCATATTGATGTGCTTGCCAATCTCTCGAAGCATGGCCATCAAAGCAACATTGGTTTTACCAGCTCCCTGTGAATCACAAGTAGAAAAGTAATGAAGTTAAGACAAACATGCATATTAGACTCACACTTGAAACAAATGCCATGTCAAAAAAATGAATAATAGAAAAGCAAACATTTACTGCGTAAATTGAATATGTTTAACTGCAGTAGGAGAACTTTATTTTTAATTATTTCTATTAAATATAAGCAAATGCTATTGTTCTTACAGTGGGAGCACACACCAACAGGTTCCCATCAGTTTCCATCGTAGTCTTGAAAAGTTTACTCTGGATGCGGTTTAATGTTTTAAACCCTTCGAAGGCTGCCTGAGCATATTTTGGCATCTTCTCAATAGCCATCAGAGTCTGGAAGAGAGTACCATAGTGTACGACAGACTGAAAATATAATCTGATTGGACATAAAAATTTAGAAATTTACAGATTATATAAACTAATTGAAAATGTATTGACCATTATAAGCACACAAGATGTATATTAACAGGAAAAAGTCTGATATTCAACAAATTCACTTTAATATTTATCCATTGAAGTTAGCTGAAAAAGCCAAAAGCAACACCTTTCAGGAAATCCACATTCATTTAGCAAACATATCAAGCTGTGTGAATAATTTCTCCCTATAATTAGTTCTCATGAAGTTAATATGGGAACTAGTGTATGTACCTTTTTATTCTATGACTGACCAATATTTCTCAAATTCATCTTAAATTTTATAGAAAGTAATAAGTAATTAATTTTGTTAAAAAGGTTTTACCCAATTGCATGTTTAAAAACATGCCTACATTTGATATGTACATTCGTGCGTCACTAAGATTTACCCCTGCCATTTCCCTCTTGCACTAAGTATTTACCCCGCACGGAAGAAAGCAGAAAACTTTTTTCCCCCTCAATCGACATCTGGCTAGCTAGCTGAAATGTTTTGCAAAACATCAGTTCTTTTATAGAACTTTAGAGGAGCCAGATGAGGTGGTCCAGGCATCTGGTCTGGATGACACCTGGGTGCCTCCTTGGTGAGGGGCTTCGGGCATGTCCAACTGGGAGGAGACCCAAGGGAAGAGAGGGGAGAGATTATATCTCTTGGCTGTCCTGGGAATGCCTCAGTATCCCCCCAGAAGAGCTAGAAGAGGTGGCTGGGGAGAGGGAAACCTGGGCCTCGGGTGAAAATGGATGGATCAGTTCTTTTAGTTGTACACCTGCTACTAGTTAGCTAGCGAACGCTTATCCATGTTGTAGAAACAAAAGCTTATAACTTGACTTTAAATTCATCCACTGGTTTCAGAAATGACTCAAACCCTCCCAAATGAGGTTTAATTTCCAAAAATAAATTTGCTTCACTGCAGAAATATTGATCATTTAATGAACACAGAATGGTCACCTCAAGTCACTGTGTCATCTAGAACAGCTTGTAGGATTCTGTCTCGAAATGGCCTCCATGGTCGAATCAGTGCCCAGAAGCCAGCACATAACAAAAGGCAATTAAAAAAACGTGTGGCATTTGTCAAAGTCCAAAGCCTGCTACATGGATGGATGCTGGAAAAGTGGCAGAAGGTGGAATTCCTGATGAATCTTCAGTTGAATTATACCACAGCCACTGCAAATACTGCAGGAGACCTACTGGAGCCCTTATGGATCCAAGATTCACCCAGAAAAGTTTGGTGGTGGAAAGATCATGGTCTGGGGTTAGATTCAGTATGGCGGTGTGCGAACATTTGCAAGGCAATATCAAAAGCCTAAAATATCAAAAAGTATTAGCTATCTCTTACATTCCCAATCATAAAAGGGGTAAAATTTTGCAGCAGGATGGTGCTCCATCTCGTACATCCATCTCTACATCAAAGGTTCCTCAAGGTGAAGATGATCAAGGTGCTCCAGAACTGGCCAGCCCAGTCACCAGACATGATCATTGAGCATGTTTGGGGAAGAATGAAACAGGAAGCTTGGAAGATAAAACCAAAAAATCTTGATGAACTCTGGGAGGCATGTAAGACTGTATTCTTTGCTATTCCCGATGACCATCATAAATTGCATGAATCATTGTCGAACCGCATGGATGCAGTCCTTCAAGCTCATGGAAGTCATACAAAATATTAAATATTCACCAATCTTATGAAACGTTGGTTGATTTTCACATTACTTTCTGTGGGCGACAAAACTTTTGTCTTGCCAAAATATGACATTTCTGGGTTCATTAAATGATCAATATTTCTGCAGTCAAGCAAATTTATTTTCAACCAGGTTTCTGAAACACGGAGTTTGAGCTCCCTCCAAAGATTTTCTATAGGGTTTAGGTTTGGAGACTGGCTAGGCCACTCCAGAACCTTGATATGCTTCTTACGGAGCCACTCCTTGGTTATCCTGGCTGTGTGCTTTGGGTCATTGTCATGTTGGAAGACCCAGCCACAACCCATCTTCAATCAGCTCTAACTAAGGGAAGGAGGTTGTTCCCCAAAACGGCCCGGTCATCCTTTCCTTAATACAGTGCAGTCGTCCTGTCCCATGTGCAGAAAAACACCCCCAATGCATGATGCTTCCACTCCCATGCTTCACAGTAAGGATGGTGTTTTTGGGATGGTACTCATCATTCTTCATCCTCCAAACACAGCATGTGGAATTAAGACCAAAAAGTTCAATTTTGGTCTCATCTGACCACAGAACTTTCTCCCATGACTCCTTTGGATCATCCAAATGGTCATGGGCAAACTTAAGATGGGCCTGGACGTGGGCTGATTTAAGCAGGGGAACCTTCTCTGCCATGCATGACTTTAAACTATGACGTCTTAGTGTATTACCCACAGTAACCTTGAAAACAGTGGTGCCAGCTCTCTTTCGGTCATTGACCAGCTCCTCCCGTGAAGTTCTGGGCTGATTCCTTACCTTTCTTAGGATCACTGATACGCCACGAGGTGAGATTTTGCATGGATCCCCAGTCCAAGGGAGATTGACATGTTTAGCTTCTTCCATTTTCTAATAATTGCTCTAACAGTTTATCTTTTTTCACCAAGCTGCTTGGCAATTGCGCCATAGCCCTTTCCAACCTTTTGGGTCTACAATTTTGTCTCTTGTGTCTTTGGACAGCGCTTCGGTCTTAGCCATGTTAGTAGTTGGAGTCTTATGGATTGTGTGGGGTGGAGAGGTGTCTTTATGCATCCATCCATTTCCATCTGGTTATCCGGGTTGCGGGGGCAGTAAAAAAGATTAACACCTCACTTGCCATGATTCGTGAATGTTTGTCTTTGAGAAGGACATACGCAAAACAAGAAGCCAGTTGGATTGTAAACATGCTAACCTAAAATAGGCTAAGCTCTCCAGATCACACGCAATTGACTGTTTAGCGAAACTGAAGCAGTCGTGGATTATTTTGATTGCATATACTTCTGTAAATCATAGAAAAGGCTTACTTTGGAGTTTGAGTTGCTAAGGTCTACGAAGGACTCGTTTGTGTTTGTGAGTATAAACAATTGTACATAAGAGAATTCATACAAAATATCAGCTAAATTTTAGATTATGAACAGTATTAGAGCATTTAAGTACTGTACTTCCTCAGCATTGCTTAGGCTCATAGCTAGCCTCTTGGACATCTCTTGGCCTATTAGTAACTTGTTATATTATATGTTATTTGGAATTTTCTGGTCATTCTGTAAGATGTCCAACGTTGTTTTGTTTTAGAATTTTTTTTTTTAAATGCTGTATGGGGCAGCGTCTTGGATCAGGGTGTGCCGCATTTGAACAAGGGTGTGGTACTATGGACATTCCATGGGACATTTAATGCGCAATGTTGTGTAACTCTTCAATAATTACATGTGTGTGTTCAATATTTATTTTGTGAGACAAGGCCTGTACATCCACAAAATCAACACTGGAGGTGAATAAATATGTTGGCCCAAGTGTCTACTTCAGTTTGAATCCTGAATGATCATTTTGCTATATGTGCACCTTGAGATAACTAGTGTTAGTGTTTTGAGCTAGTACAACTGGCTCAAAAATGTCTCATAATGGGTTAATGGGTACAGTTTCCTTATGCTTAACTAAAACAAGGCCTCCAAATTACTTTGAGATGATTGACTGACACACACACACACAAGTACATTTAGGAATAGAAGACACACCTCATCCTCAGCAAAGGGCTTGGGTTTAAGTGCAGGTACATGCACCTCCTCATATCCTTTTCTCTGCTTACGGAAGGAGCCATCAGGAAGCTGGCAGCGCTTATTTGCCATGAAGTGACTTCCTTGGGTGAAAGCAAGGTCCTCCAAATCCAGCATCTGTCGAGCTGCCACTGACTGAAGGAGAGGAAAAAAATCAAGGCCTGCTTCAACCAGACACCACAAAACAGCAGCTGCTAGTCGTTAAACCATTAAACAGAACCATTATATTTACATAGGTAAAACCATTACCACAGCATAGCAGAAAGAACAATAGTCAATAAAGTTTTGTAAGCCTTGACTGTACCTCTCCATGATCAATGTCCATAGACTCCAGATCGTTGTCTACGCGAGACTTTCTCACTCTTTCCCTACGTGATCTCTCCTCCTACAAAATGGTTTTGTTAAGAATTTAATATAATGTATGAGGTTACATGGCATCAACAATGTATTAATTACTACTAAACATCAAGTCATATAAGAGTGCTCACTCGAATAATGTCCTCTTTCTCCGTTTCCTGCAGCTGGTAAAGAACTTTGGACAAGTCCTGATCTGATTCCATTTTGCTGATGATCCGTTCTTTCTCAGCCTCACTCTGAGCACTAGCCAACATGGTGCAGTAGAGAACTGTGAGTGGAGGGAGAAATCAAGTGAAAAGGTAAATTTAAAAAAACACTTTACACATTTATTACAAGTTCTTCTTATCGACTAGAAACATGCATCAAGAAGCACCACTAAAGGTCAGCACCAACATATACGAACAGTGTAAATAAAATGGAAGACAACAACAGGAACACATTTACTGAGCACTTACTCATGCGTCTGTGTTGGCGTAGAACTTTGATGAAGTCGAATGTGTTAAAGCCTAGCAAGAGTACCAACTGATTCTCACATTCTCTATCATCACTGGCAGTCTATAAACAGAAAAATCCATCACACAATGGCACTAAAAAAAATAATTTGCATTTCTAGAACAAACTTAGGAAGATGAAAATGAAAAGGCCTCCCTAAAAACTTCAGCAGTATTAGTCTCATCACCTTGAGAATCTCCAGTACTTCATCTGCTTTCTTCTGAGACACAATGGCATCGTCATAGAAACGGCTGAGCTGTCGCTGAAGCCAAAATGCATCGATGTCTCTTGGGTGAAGGTCTTTCTTTTTGGTCATCATCACATCTCCTGCACTTCCCAGCTACAGAGAAAACAGTTTTACTACAAGGTCCCCTATATGAGTTTCAAATTAGCAATAAGCTACATTTTTTTTTACACTTAACCTAAGCAAAGAATTTGAGCCACATTTTATTAGTTCAAACTATTTGTATTTATTTGTATTTTTTCAAGTTGGACTGAAGATGACTTACATTAGCAGAAAGGGTGCATCCCACATCAGCTTCCTCACCCTCACTATCATCAGAGCCTTCCTCCCGCACCTCTCCATACTGGTCATCATCACCTTCCTTATAACACATGTCAAACTTTGTAAAATACTGGGCAATCTGCTCCTACTTTAAATGGAAGATTCACTTCATATCAAATTTGACCACTTACAAGAATTCAATATTTTACTGTGTAAGGGAATTTGCCTGCCTGTGACCCTCAAACAGAATATTCAGTTTATCCCCTTATCTGTGTCTGCCTCTCAGTTAAAACTTCTCCTTTCTGTATCTCTTGTACTTTTCCATTAGCCCTACATCCAGTCCACATGTTTTATTATTCTTAGCCAATTATCTTTTGACATATCTTATTTCTTCTGTACTTGACGTATTATTAAACTTCAGAACTCTTTCCTGACACCCATGTGTTGTGAATCTGTTCTCCCGGCGCAGACTACGGATTTATAATCCTATTTATGAACCCTGAAGGCTATGATCTTCATCTACAGTATGATTCCAAAACACTTATCTTGCTCATAATAACTGACACAAAGGGTATAAAAAAAAATCAACTCTGCCCTTTACTCTCAAAGGAAACCTTACATGGCAAACCATGTTGCTGATTGCTGAAGGAACTATCAAGAGAAAACAAATAGCAGGAATTGTGTTTTTATGATAATCAACATCAAACAATTTCCCCCCAAAAATTATGAACCATGAGCATCTGAACATAAAAATTGAACCTAGATAAAGGCAAAATTAACACATCTAGAAAACATCCAAAGCAAAACAGGTATCAAAATGATTTTGGGTGAACATCCATTGTCAAACAGCCAGTGGCCATGCTGACTCCTACCTGAGGCCTAACATCTACACTGGAGGGATTGCTCGGCCTAGAAATAATAATTATAAATAAGAACTTCAACTAGCTGGGAAGGGTTCCCTTTTGAGTCTTGGTCCTCCCAAGGTTTCTTCCTAATCCCCACATAGGGAGTTTTCCCTTCCCACTGTCACCCCTAGCTCGTTCATTAGGGGTTCATTCATAAGTGCTATATAAATAAAATTGACTGACATACTACAAAGTAGTACATATATACATCATTTGAAATAAAAGTAATACAATATAACCCACACACACTCACCTCCTCGTCTGATTCAAACTGCACATTTACTCCATATGTTTCATCTATATTATCATCTGTGTTGTGCAAAACAAAAAAAATGCAAAACTGTAACAATGGCTGCCTCTTAATGCAAAATAAATAGCCTAATGTCAAATCAAAGATTAAAATAGCAAACCAGTATAAATAAACTGGAATACAAAGTTAATATACATTAGCAATACAAGCTTTTATTGCTTAATGGTTGTAGAAAGGTCCAGTTTTACCCATATTTTGGAGCTCCTTGTCTCCTCCATAGTCTGTGATCTTCTTGCCCAGATTGACCAAGACATGGTAACGTGTGTCATCTGTAGAGCCAAGCAGCTGTTCGACTTCTCTTCTCCTTTCTTTATCTCTCATTTTGTCATTCTTTAGGACAGCCAACACCTCATCAGCAGCTCCACACAGGATGTCTCTTGGCTAAGGCAGACCAATGTAGCACTTTTTAAACTCTTCTAATATTAAAAAAAAACAACCTGTACAATTTTTTTAAGGTTTGTGTTACAAGTACTGCTAATTATCTTGCAGCAGTAGGGAGCTGTTATTTAAAGTCACTGATAAGAGCCTCTTAACATCGTAGAAAGTGAACTTTCATTTTACTAGGAATTTTGAAATTACCTGGTCTCCTAGAGCAGCCTGGATGAAACTGAGGAGGATTTCATACGTCTCTCTGGTCTCTTTGGTCTTGGGTTTGTATACAATGCCCACCATCTCGTCAATGCCCTCAGACAGCAGTGTGAAGCCTTTCATTTTATTAATGTCATGTCTGTCCTCATCCCTTTTTCTTCTCCTACATCATTGAGAAAAAAAGTAATGTACTACAAGAAAAAAATAACTGAGGCAGCAGTGTTAAGTCTTTAATTTTGGTATCAAGGTTGCCCCTATCACATCATGCAGACATAGAAGTACTACTGGTCATGTCATTTCCACACATCACAAACACACTTACTTTGCCCTTTTCTCTTCCAACATTTGTGGCTTTGTTCTTTGACTTTTGTCTCCCATTTTGGTTCCCTCAAGTTTTCCAACCAGTGACAAAACCTCGCCCGTTGGCTCATCTCGCCGAGTGCGGTCGATGAGAGAGCGGTCTGCTTGCAAGACCAAGTTTGAGTTCTACGGTGCAAACACACAAAAACTATGAAAGACACACAAAGTATCACGAATGTAGGTGAATGTGTTTTGCATTCATTTTTAAGAAGTACATCAATTAGTCCAAACGGTTACAGTGCTGATTTTTGGCGAAATCTAGCAGATGTGCCTGCAGGCAAGGTTCAATTCTCGTTTAGCACTGCATCGATTTCAAAGGTTAGCAACATGTGCGCCAAAACAAAAGGCAGGGAAAGGTAGCTACAATTAAATCGTTGCTTGTGATACTTACCGCTTTATATTCATACTGCAAGCTACGCGCAGTAACATCTGCCATACTTTACTTAAACGGTCAAAACTGAATTTATAAACCGATAGAACTCAAATATTGCAATTTAGCTAGCTAGCTAGCTAGCTAGCCAGCCAGGAAATTATTCAATGATACTGTTAGCTGAGTTATGACACGTCCAACTAGCTAGCAAACTTTCTTTTGCACAAGCCAAATCGTTATATAAAATAGGTAGTTCGCGCCGATATTCGAAGTGTAGAATAAGAGTTGTAAGAGAATAAGCAAAATAGATCATTAATATAATAAAACCAGTCGATTGTATTTAGCTAGTTGTGCATGAAACTGCGCTCAAAACCAAGCACGCAAAACGCTCCTACAACGACAGACATCTGATGATGATTTCCGGTTCCAGTTAGTTCCGGTCGTGCGGCGGAATTATCGCCGCCTTGTGGGCTGGATGTCTTGACACAAAGCCTTTCAGATTTGAATCAAGTAAAATCGCATCTCTGTATTGTCACATCCCTACACGGCGTGCACGTGAATGAAAATCCTAAGTACAAGATTCACATTGCAGTGTGAATAACATTGTTCACATAATATATAAATGTATACAATATCTCACAATGCAAGGTAATCGGATTTAGTTTTATCTGATCATGGAGCCAGCAATATTCAGTTTCTGGAACCTAACTAGACAATTCTACACTGTGCTATCAGGACTGATTGTTGAACAAAAAGATTAAATCCTGTCTCATTATTATTATAGCTCTTCATCGGGAACGCGTTATTAAACCCCGAACAGACATAGGCCTATTATCATTTTCGGATAATTTTTTTAATGAACGTTATCGTTTTTCAGCACAATCCATTACTTACATTAATAACATTATTAAGCGTCACGTATCAAATATTACACATCGCGCATCAGACCTCTCCAGATTTTTATGCATCGCTCTTCCCGTTTTTTGCTAGTGGATGTTTTCTTTATAGTCTAAGAGATGCGGTACATGTCAGTAAAGCTACTGTATGTCGGTCTGTCCGAAAAGTATGTCTGGCATTAAAACGACTAGTGCCCAGTTTTGTGGCGTTTCCTGGCATAAGCCAGTTATGGACATCAAAGAGGAATTCCACAATATCGTAGGTTTGTGTTTAATTAACACGGACAATAAATAAATTAAGCAAAGGAGAAGCAATATATAACGAACTTCATTTCATTTAATTTTTAAGGATTTCCTAGAGTCATTGGCTGCATTGATGGAACCCACATAGGCTACCCATTACAGCACCATCAGAACATGAACATAAACAGAAAATCCATCCATAGCATTAATGTACAGGTACTAACCTTTATAACACTTAATGCATAATGTACTTATCTTTAATGGTAACAAAAATAATGTAGCTATTGTAACTGGCCGTTTTCCTCTCCATCAAGATCATATGTGATGCCTCATCACAAATGTTGAAGCCAGATGGCCAGGATCGGTCCATGATTCCAAACTGTACAACAAATGTGAACAGGGTAGGCCTGTGGTAGTTTGCTAGGTGTTGTTCACATGCATTGTAATAGTTAAATCATTGCAATCCCTTGTGCGATTATTGTACACTCCGTCTTGGAGACAGAGGGTATCCCTTCCTGCTCTACCTCATGACGCCCTGTTCAGATCCTCCACCTGGACCACAGTCCCTAGGGGTGAAATGACCCTAGGGATCCTTAAGGGCAGGTTCCAGTGCCTGAAGGGGCTCAGAGTTACCCCAGAGAGGGCATGCAACATAATAATGGCATGTGTGGTATTACACAACATTGCAACCATCCAGGGAGAGCGACAACCTACCATCTCGGACATGCCAACAGACGAGGAACCTTACATGCATGTGGGTGACAACAGAGATGGTAGAGTTGTCAGAGACTCCATGTACAATCACTGCTTTTCTCAATAAATCATGCCCCCCCCCATCCACACTGTAACCTTTTTAATATACATTAACAATATACAAAGTAAATTTCACCGTTATGTTTCATTATTTCTTTATTTCCTGTAAATAAACATAATTGGCAATGAGTAATTTTCTTCTCATTTTTCACTGCTAAGCACATTAATATTTATTCACCCACAGCATCTCAACCCACCTTTAATTCAAGCAACTCTATTTCAAGCTTTGTCTTCCTGAGTTGCAGCTTAATGTTATCCATCTGAAGGTCACACTTGTCAATTTGTTTAGTGAGGTGTACCTTGTAGAGCTCCTTTACTGGTAGCTTAAATGAAAATACAAAATTATAAACTACAAGGGGGAAACTGTAATGAATCTGCCGTGAACATAAGTGGCTGTGTCCTGAGAAACCGGTGGCTCTGATGAGCTTCCACCAGGGATTCCTTCCGTTATAGGCCGGCCACTGTTCTGTGACAGAGCCAACTCTTGTGCGAGTGTGAAAAGTGGCGGTGGTGGGCCTCCTCCGGTTTTACGTGCCTCAGCCTTCTTCCCATTAGCTACAGGTCCAGAATCAATTAAGATATTCGCAACTAGGCTACACTTAAGATCATTATATGGATGGACAGGAAAAGGAATGAGAACATCTGACGGACAGCACAGTCTGGAAATTGTGAGACAAAGTTAGAGAAGGCAGACTGTGAGGGTTTGGACATTGGATATATTAGTAGGAGGATGTTGGAGATGGAACTAGTAGGCAGAAAGCACAGAGGAAGGTGTGAGAGCAGAGGATGCAGAGGACAGAGTGAGGTGGAAGAGAATGTCTCACTGTGGCGACCCCAGTGAAGGGAAAAAATGAAATATTAAGAATAAGATAGTTATGTACAGCCATACCACTTTGTACTATATTTTTTATACTTCATTTTTATCTGATGCCATGTGCGTTTTGTCACGGTGTGGGAGGCTTCCCCTACCGGTCGCCTACGGTACAGCGGCAGTTGTCCTGTTGTTGTTGCGTTGTGTGCGTCCCTCAGGTGGGTGGAGCTTATTAGCTCCCTCACCTGACGGTAGTTTGTCAGGCTATATATGCCTTGTCTATGTACCAGTTGACCGCTGGTTATTATATCCTTAATCGGGGTCAAGTGCACGGGTCTTTTGTTTGCGCACGTTATTCATTAAACCCCTCTTTTTCTCTGAGACTTGGCGTGATCGCTTCCTTTTCGTTCGCACTCACTGCCCGTCACAGAATAACCAGCCACCTTCGGAAGCCGCCAGTCTCCTTTACTTTTTCCTTCGTTTGTGGTCATGTCTCGTGGTAAGTGTTTGTCCGTGTGAAATTTTGTTGTTTGAATGTGTGTGGAGGAGAGCTAGGTTATAAATCGCTTGTCCCGTCGTGCCTACGTGCTTGTTTGTTTGTGTGTTTGTGTAGCACGTTGTGTGGCACGACGGTGACAGTAGCGAAAGCCTGGTAGCGCTCTCCTCCAAGGGGCGGCGCCTTCTCGCTAAAGTGCTCGCCCGCAGTCTGTGTTTGTGCATGTGCATGTGTGAGATGTTTGTGATGCGTGCATGAGACTGCGGGCTGGAGCTAGCGAGTGGAAGGTGTGTCTGCCGTTTGTCTTGCGTGTTTGTGTTTGTCTTTCGTGTTTTTATGTAATTCCCCTAAGGGCTCCCAAAATATGTTTTGGGGGGGCTATATGGGGTCCTGTGCCACTGTTTGTGGCACAGAGGGCGAAGTCCATTAGGAGGCCCTGACCCACGGGAGGGAGTCTCCTGAGCAGGTAGGGTGTCCTCATGCTGAGACGGAGCTCCCTCCTCCCATGTAAAAGGGTGTAAGTGGGTCAGGGTAAGTGCGCGTGTATGTGTGTTTGTGTCGCCCACTTCGTGTTTGTGTTTGTCCTAGCGTGTTTGTGGATTGTTTTATGTAATTCCCCGTACGCTCCTCCTCCAAAGGGCGTTTGGGGGAGGGGCTATGGAGGGTCCCGTGCCACAGTCTGTGGCACGGAAGGCGCAGCTCCTACGGGAGGTTCTGACCAGGGATTCGAGAGTGTTCTCCGGAGACGGTAGGGGCCCCCTTCCTCCAGTGAGGGGCGTAGCAAAGGGGTGTCCCCTCCTTCCGAGAAGGAGACCTCTCCCCCCCCTGTGTCAGGGGTGCCAGAAGGTCAGGGTAAGTGCGCGTTTGTGTTGTGTCTGTGTGTGTGTTTGTGCGTATGTATTGTGTGCAGGTTCCTCCCGCGGTTGACTGTGGAGTCCCTGGACCTGCCCTCGTGCTCGGGTTGACGAGGGTTTCACCCTGGAGCTAGCCGGCCCATTAGAGGGAGGGAGTGCTCTCCAGTTGGAACCTCCGGCAGGGTGGAGGAGTCCACCCTTGCTTCGTACCCCTCCAAAAGGGGGGTGGTCTCCCCTGGCCGGGCTAGGTAAAGCCAGGGGTACTCCAGGCCCTGGATAGTGGTCTGCCCCGAGCCGAGAGGTTGGTCCAGGAGACGTTCAACTGTGTCAGTAGGGAGGTAACCTGCACACACGCACACTGTGTGGGGCCCTTGGGGCGTGAGGGCTCTGTGACCGACTGGGGCGTGGTTGTCTATTGTTGATGGCCCAGTCGGTCCAGGGTCCCGCCCAGGGAGGCGGAGCTAATTTCTGTTATATGTTTTGTGTTGCAGCTCCCGGACCGCAGGAGGTGTTTCCCTGCCTTGTCCCCGCCTTCCTGCCCCTTCGTCTTGCGTCTTGTGTTCTGCCGCTGTGAACCGCACATCGGGCCGTAGTGCGGCTTGGTGGGGGGGGTATGTCACGGTGTGAGAGGCTTCCCCTACCGGTCGCCTACGGTACAGCGGCAGTTGTCCTGTTGTTGTTGCGTTGTGTGCGTCCCTCAGGTGGGTGGAGCTTATTAGCTCCCTCACCTGACGGTAGTTTGTCAGGCTATATATGCCTTGTCTATGTACCAGTTGACCGCTGGTTATTATATCCTTAATCGGGGTCAAGTGCACGGGTCTTTTGTTTGCGCACGTTATTCATTAAACCCCTCTTTTTCTCTGAGACTTGGCGTGATCGCTTCCTTTTCGTTCGCACTCACTGCCCGTCACACGTTTCACACCACTCAGATTAGACCTGGAATTAGTAAATGTTCGATTAAAAATTAAACCTTAATACAGTATTATAAATGTGGAGAATATTTATTAAATAGGATAATCTATAATTCTGCTAAATATAAAAATGTAATTTTCACTCACGCATTAACTCTGTTGGTATTTGTTTTGCCACGCTGACTTCCTTTCTCTAGCAGCCGCGGTCGGCAGTATTACATTTGCTCTTAATAATATCTTCATACGCAGTCATTAATACCTCAAGCTCCAGTGGTGTGAAGTACGATGCTCAGCTGATTTTCGCATTTGATTTTCGCAGCTGATTTTCGCATACTACAAGGACCAGTATGCAGGATCCAGTATATACTGAGTGCAGTATGCAGTATGCCGTATGTAGTAGGGTATTTCGAACAGATTACTTTAACTCCAATCAGCCGTTTTGGAACCGAAAGTATGTCAGAGCGGGGTAAGACAACTCGGGGTTCAGGGTTAAGCTTCGAGTTTGTTAAACCCGCTTTCTGGAATACCCCCCAGGGCCGCAGAACTAATAAACAGAGACGCGACGCGTAACCAACAACTATCCAGGAGACGGGAGAGTAGAATGAGGGGAACCGTGAGTGATGGAGACAGAACATACAGAGAAACAATATCCGACAACCAGGATGACTGAACACAGGGTTTAAATAAAGGACTAAACAAGGTAACTAAACAGGACACAGGTGCAGACAAGGGGCGTGGGAATCAGATGACAGGGGCGTGACAGGGAAACGCAAAGAAAAACCCAAACAAGAACACGAGGAAAAACAAAGCAGAGACATGACAGGACGGAGAGGGCGGAGCTAAAAGTTTGGAAGAATGTATACATAATGCATGCAAAATATATAACCCCACAATATTTAATCATTGACTATGTTATGAGTCATATTATAGGAACTATGTGTATGAAGAAACACAAGAGGAAGACCTATTGAAGAGAACTCTTCAAAAGAAGAGAAGGTGATGTGCTAGTAACCTCTCCCCAAGTCATCCACCAGCTCTTCAACATGGCACAAAGTCACAAAGGGCAGAAGAAAAATTAAGACAACATGATAAGATGAGATGAAGGAAAGTGTATTCATGTATTCAAATTGTATTCTATATGTGACCACAGAGAGGTATGTTGTATACAGTACCCAATGGTTAAGCATATGTATATGTAACCAGATTATCTAGAACTATGGGACTATATTTAACCTTGAATGTGTAAAAATGATGTAACCGACATCCAAAGATTTTTTGAATCAGTAGAGTGCCTATATTGTTACAGGTATTACCGGATGTTGAAGTAAAATTACATGAAGGTTGTAAAACAGGAAAAGGGGAAGTCTAAGGAAAATCTATACAAAATAAGCATAGACGGGAAATCCTGAAAACTAAGCAGATGATTAGGAGATTCTATGAAAATGACCAACCCAGTGCTCCACTAAAAAAAAAAAAAATTATACGGATCAAATAGTTCAACAACCCGCTAGATGCCAAACAGGGAGGCTGAAGAAGATTAGAATGAAGAGAGACAGACTCCCGGAAGGGTAACCAACATCAGCACTAAAGTCAGCGGCTAACTGTCATGAAAGGGTGAAACCCTAACGAATACAGGTCACCCTGGAATGGGGTCCCAGCCAATGCACTGACTGTTACACCAAGACCCTGAGCAGAAGGCCAGGGCAGAAGAACATACCTTGGGCCTGACCCTGGTTTGGAGTAGCGTGAAATGGTTGAACCCAGATAAAGGCTTGATTGAAATCAGTGCTATTGATTATGGTAATGGGACAGAGGGCACAATTGGACGGCAGAATGTACAAAAGAAGATGATAGGGAAAGAGTAGGAGTGGGCACTGGAATAGTCCTAGAGTACATTGACTCTGAGATTCTGACTACAGGATTGTGACTATTACACTGTGTTCCAAATTATTATGCAAATAATATTTTTTCAGATATTCCAAAATTACCTATATGCAGTCATTGTAATTTTTCAGTCATCAACTATTAGAGTACAATTGAAAGGTCTTTGAACAAACTGCCAATGATAGGCGCCCATTTGCCGAAATCAGGCATTTATTCCAGCTAACATAGATGCAACCTTCTTGAGATGGAAAAGACAAGGCCTTGTTAGGTTTAAAGATATTTATAAGGAAGGGGTTTTTGCAAGTTTTAATGACCTTTGTGGAAAATTTCATCTTACCAACTCAGACTATTTTAGGTATTTACAGGTTCGCCACTTTATCTCTACCAATACACCAAATTTCCCAAAAGAACCAGAGGCCACCGTTTTGGATGATATATTTGCACATTGCATATCTCCTAATATGAAGGGCCTCATTTCTAGAATTCATGCCATAATCACCTCACAAGGGGAGAATTTTCATGAGAAATTGAAAGATAAGTGGGATAATGAAATGGGAGAGGCAATTCCAGATAGTATATGGGAGGAGGCTGTGCGTAGGGTGAATGGGACCACATCCTGTGCACGATTAGCCTTAATTCAGTTTACAATCTTACACAGGATGCATTACTCTAAAGATAGATTAGCAAAGATATTTGACAATGTGGATGAAAATTGTAGATGTCATGGTGCCCCTGGAACATTAACACATATGTTTTGGTCATGTCCATCCTTGAAATTATTTTGGTTTGGAGTGTATAAAACAATATCAGAAGCAATAGGAATAGAATGTCAGCCTAATATGTATACGTATCTCTAGGTTCAAAGATATCATAGCCTTTTCAACTTTGATAGCTAGGAGACAAATTCTCTTACATTGGAAATCTTCATGTCCACCAAAATTATCTGCATGGTTGACTGATTTAATGATGTACCTAAAATTAGAAAAGATAAAATACACACTACGAGGGTCCAATGATCGTTTTTATGCTATTTGGAACCCATTAATAAAATATTTTGAAAAGCTCAAGACACTTCCTGAGAGTCCCTAAGGGCAAAGCATGGAGATCTGAAGGCCAAGACCTACAAAAGTCAAGCATATACCTTTTTCTCTTTTTTTTGTCTATATGGTAGGAATATGTGTGCATATATGCATATACATTATTCTTGTTGTTTTGTTACTCTTTAAAGGTTGCATTTTTTAGTTGTCATGATAACTTTTCTCTGTTTCCTTTTTTTTGGTAAGATGTATATGTGTATATAAATGACTCACTAATGTTTAATTGCTGAGTAATTATGCGGGAAGACGCACAGAGGTTCTGTGGGGTGGGGGGTGGGGTCGGTTGGGGGGGAGCAAGTTGAAATGCACAAAAGGATAAAAATCTGTATCAAGTCAGGAATCTAACTCTGTTTTGTGTTTAATAAAAAGAGATTTCAAAACTGCCAATGATAACAGTATATTTAAAAAAAAATAAAACACTCAAAATGCATGTTCCAAATTATTATGCACAGCAGAGTTTTCAACCTTTTCATTTTTATAAAGAACAAAAAAATGGTCATTTGTGAAATTATAAGCATTAGCAAGTTATTACAAACTGAAATCAAACAGTTTTCAAGTCAAAACTTTATGCTAGGTGATGCTACATTTGCACATAGGACCCCTTGTTCGAAAGTAGCTTCTGAACTCTCTCGTCCATTGAATTTGTCAGGTTTTGGATGGCATCTGCTTCAATTGTTTTGCATGAGGACAGAATACCCTCCCAGAGCTGTGAACTTCCTCCTGCCATCATAGTGTCGTCGAAATTCTGTAAACCCTTAAAATGGTGAGCACAAAAGAGTCAGAAGCAGTTGGGTGAAATGGTATAACAGAGTAAAATGAATTGATTAAGCAAGTATGGATTAATCCAGAGATCTCAATTACATACACACAAGGCATCTGCAATAGAGAGCTAATCTCCCTTCTCAAATCCTCAGGTTTTATAATCATTTTCCATGTACATGACATGTGCACGTGGTGACCATGCGTTGATCAGAATGCTAAAACGAATATGATTGGATATATGATGATATATGAATATGATCCCCTCGCATGGCCTGCGCTCCTGCTCGGACGTTAGGGGTCCATCCCGTGAGTGGATAAGAGCGAGGCCATCCTAGGAACATTGGCTTCTTGCAAACACCCGAGGTGCCAGGAAGGCAAGGATAGCTACGTAGCCAAAGCATACTTGATTCAGGCCTACTGCCCATAAGTACAAGAGTGACTAAAATTATACATTACTAATGTGATTTACGTGTATGTAAGGTAAAGAACACTCAGGAATGCTGACGTACAGATATACAAAACATATAATAAGGGGAAATGTTAGATTTTCACTCACAATAGACACTTCTTTTGATGATACTCCAGAGGTTTTCAATGGGGTTGAGGTCAGGGGAGCATGGGGGCCACACCATAAGTCCCCTTTTATGCCCATAGCAGCCAGAGATGCAGATGTGTTCTTTGCAGCATGAGATGTTGCATTATCATGCATGAAATGGTTGAAAATGGTTCTTCTTCTTGAACCATGGCAGGAAGTGCTGTTTGAGAAACTCCGCATACATTATGCAGGTCATCTTTACCCCTTCAGGGATCCTAAAGGGGCCGACAATCTCTCTCCCCATGATTCCAGCCCAAAACATTACGCCACCTCCTCCTTGTTGGCACCGTAGCCTTGTTTGCATGGGGTGTCATCCTCCACTCCATCCATCTGGACCATCGAGCTTTGCACGTCACTCATCGGTGTACAAAACAGTTTTGAAGTCAATCTTCCTTTATTGTTTGTTCCACTGGACCCATTTCTGCTTGTGTGCAGTGGATAGAGGAGGTGACAGGATGGCTTATGCACAGCTGCAAACCTCTGAAGGGCCCTGCATCTGGTTGTTCGGGGGACGTTGGAGGCACCAGCAGCTTCAAAAACTTGTCTGCTGCTATGACAAGGCATTTTTGCAGCTGCTCTTTTAACCTGATGTAATTGCCTGGGGCATGAAGCAGTGGTCATAAATCCTGGGTTTTTCTGGGAAAAGAGCAACCATCCCATATGTTGTTGTATATGGAGAAGGGCGTAATATATATCATATATATACCAATGAAGCTTAAAGGATGGACCCTAAGGAGCCAATAAGGCCTATGGGAGGTCCTATTTTTTCTAAAATGATTGCATCAGATAATGTTAAACCCAATAGTGAATTCTCAGAAAAGGTGTGGACTAAAAACAAAGTGATATGATTGGTCATTTTCACTTTTTGGATGAGGATAAAAAGGGAATACAAAGAGGAGCAAGCCAGTTGTTCTTGAGGCAACTCCTTTGTTGTATACCCTGTCTGGTTGCAATGAAGTATTTTTTATTTTCTCTTTGTCACTTTCCTGTGTCCAAGTGTTGTTTCTTCTGCATGTCAGTAGGGACAGACCATGAAGCCCTACTAGCCTGGCGCGCCTCTCACGAGGCTTTGTTTACGGGGAGACGCAACGCTGCACGAAAGGCATTTGTGCTTTTTTGCTTTAGATCCAGGTTCTGGATTGATCACAAATACAGGCCATCTAATCTAATGTACTAACAAAATAATGTACAACTGCTTCAGTTTCGCCAAACAGAGTCGATCGCATGTGCTCTGGAGAGTTTATCTTAGTTTAGCTTAGCCTAGCTTAGGTCAGCATGTTTACTACCGAAATGTCTTGAAGTGTTGCGCATGAAATTCCCAAAAGACAAGCAATCACGAATCATGGCAAGTGAGGTGTTAATCTTTTCAGCTTTGGCAAGAACAGCTATCAATCACTTCGAAGGCATCAGCTTGTTGCTTTTGCAGTTACTTGATAGCCCCCCCTCTCCCTTCCCCCTTTACACCTTGCCAGGCAGAGGATTGAAAGTGTAAGGCGCTTAGTCCACAGAGGACTAATCGCCGAGATTTTTAGAATGACGAACTCAAATGCCACACCACAATCATAATTTGAGACCTCTGTAATAACAGCACGGGAGAAGCGGAGAAAATAAATATGAGAAAACGAGGAACAAAAAATACACAGAGAATTCTCAACGTGAACGTACCAAACGGGGAGAGAACAAAAAATACACGGAGCAACAAGGCAGTTTCGCGAGCCGAGGGGAGTTTGGGCAGACCGACGAATTTACTAAACTTGGAGAAACGGTCCACAATGACCAGTATGGTCGTGAGACCTTTAGAGGCTGGCAACCCCATAACAAAGTCCAGGGATATGTGTGTCCACGGTCTAGAGGGAACAGGAAGGGGATGAAGGAGACCGCTTGGCTTAGTACGAGGGTTTTTTTCCCGATTACATATGTCACACCCCGCTACAAAATCTCTCACCTCCTGGTCCATACCGGGCCACCAGAACCTGCGCTTAATGAATTCTAGAGTCCGACGCGCCCCAGGATGAGCTAAGAACCTGGAGGTGTACCCCCAAACTAAAACCCTCTGCCGAACATTGGACGGAACGTAAAGGCAGTCATCAGGGCCCCTACCCCGGTCGGGTTCTTTGGTAAGAGCCTGCTTTACCGCGTTTTCAATCTCCCACTGAATGGGAGTGATAACCACATCTCAGGGGGAAGAACAGTTTCTGGGGAACAGGGTTCCACGGTATGTTCCCACTGTCTGGACAGGGCGTCGGGCTTGGTATTTTTAGACCCAGGTCAATAGGAGAGAGTGAAGTTGAAGCGACCAAAAAATAACGCCCATCTAGCCTGCCTTGGATTGAGACGCTTAGCCTGTTGCAAGTACGAGAGATTTTTATGGTCCGTCCATACAATAAAGGGGTGACAAGCACCCTCTAGCCAATGGCGCCACTCTTCTAGAGCCAATTTTACGACCAACAACTCCTTGTCGCCCACATCATACCGGCGTTCCGCAGGGTTGAACCGGTGAGAAAAAAAAGCACAAGGATGAAGACGTGGCGGTTCACCCACCCATTGAGACAGGACGGCCCCAACCCCCATGTCAGAGGCGTCAGTCTCCACAATAAAGGGGAGCTCAGGATCAGGCACACGCAACACAGGGGCGGTGACGAACCGCTGTTTGAGGCCGTCGAATGCGGCTTGGGCTTTGGAAGTCCACACAAATCTACCCAACTTTTTGATAGTGAGAGCCGTGAGCGGGGCAGCTAAGGAACTGAACCCTTTGACAAATATCCGGTAAAAATTAGCAAAACCCAAAAAACATTGGGTCAGATGAACCGAGGTAGGGGTAGGCCACTGGGCGACAGCGCGAGTTTTGGCAGGGTCCATGGCTAATTGATTCTCCGAAATAATAAAACCGCGAATGAGACCTCTTTAGCGTGAAATTGAGACTTTTCTAGTTTCACCAATAGGTGGTTTTCTAAAAGGACCTTGAGAACCCGACGCATGTGCTGGACATGTTCCTGGAGAGAGTGACTATATATGAGAATGTCATCTAGATAGATGAAAGCGTACTTATCAAGAGTTTCTCTAAGCACTTCATTGACATAGCGTTGTAAGACTGCAGGCGCATTCATAAGCCCAAAGGGCATCACCAGGTATTCATAATGCCCAGAGGGAGTGATGAAGGCAGTCTTCCACTCATCTCCCTCTCTGACCCGTAGCAGGTTGTATGCACTATGCAGATCGAGTTTAGTGAACACCGTAGCAGCTGCAACGACTCAAAAGCCGAGGACATGAGAGGAAGTGGGCGGCGATCCTCGATAGTGATCTTGTTAAGCCCCCGATAGTCAATACATGGCCTAAGACCACCATCTTTTTTCCCCACGAAGAAGAACCCTGCCCCAACTGGGGAGTTCGAGGGACGGATAAACCCAGCGGTTAAGGCTTCCTGAATGTAATCCTCTATGGCTTTTCGTTTGGGCAGAGCTAAAGAAAGCAACCTCCATCTAGGAGGAGAAGTACCAGGGAGAAGATCTATGGCAATATCATGGACTCTATGTGGAGGTAGGTAACCAGCCTTCTGTTTACTGAATACCTCCTTCAGGTCGTGGTACTCAGTAGGAACCTTAGTTAGCTCAACAGCTTCAGTAGGATCCACGGTTTGCTCATTGTGACGAGGGACCAGACAAGATCCCTCGCATACTTTACCCCAGCGCTTAATCAAAAGATTTAGCCAATCTACTTCTGGATTGTGACGTTGAAGCCACGGGAACCCCAGTATGAGCTGGAGCTTAGGAGCGGCGATAACGTACAGTGTAATGATCTTGTGATGGCTTCCTATCTGAATGTCTAGCGGTATGGTTTGGTGAGACACTTTACCCGAGGTAAGTAAACGACCATCTACTGCCGACACCGAGAGGGGTTTCTCTAATGGAACCAAGGGAATGTTTTAGCGATGTCGCGAGGGACTCATCTATAAAATTTCCCGCAGCACCAGAGTCGACCAAAGCCAGCATACGGTGCTCCGTCGAACCCCTCCATGACATAACAACCTGGGGGGTTAACCCGACAGCAGGGGAGTAAACAGCAGGACCCGTCGGTGTTACTCCATTCACCGACGGGTCTGCCCTTTTCCCTGTAGCAGTGGGCATTCGCCGATTTGATGTTCCACCCCTCCGCAGTATAGGCATCTACCCTCTCTGAGACGGCTCTGTCTCTCTTGCCTGGAGAGGCGTGTGTGCCCCAGCTGCATGGGTTGTTCGTCCATGTCCTCCTTCCTGGAGGATTCACGGCATGGAGAAACAGTAACGTTATCGGCTGACTTCTCCTGAGAGCGCCGTTGTCGTCTGCGATCACGCAGTCTCTTATCTATTTTAACCGAGAGCTCAATTAACTCATCTAACCCTGCAGGAGGGTCTCCGAAAGAGAGCTCATCCTTTATTTCCTCACATAACCCTTCTAAATATATACGGTAGCAAGCGCCTCGGTTCCCCAAGTACTCTCTGCAGCGAGGGTACAAAATTCCAGAGAGTATCTTAAACCCTATCTCTCTCTCTATCCTTTGTCAATTACATCTGCCTAAATAGAATCATGAACATACTATACAATTAACTACATATTATTTGACACCCAACAACACTCCAACATGCTACAATTAAAATTAATTACCTGGAACATACATGGAATCGGCTCCCAAGAAAAAAAAACAAAAATATTTTACCATCTCAATCGATTAAAAGAGGTGGCATGGTGGTGTGGTGGTTAGCACTGTCGCCTCACAGCAAGGCGGTTTGGGTTCGATTCTCGGTCTGGGCTGCTCTGTGTGGAGTTTGCATGTTCTCCCTGTGCCTGCGTGGGTTTTCTCCGGGTACTCGGTTTCCTCCCACAGTCCAAAGACATGCATCTTAGGTTGATTGGTCACTCTAGATTGCCCGTAGGTGTAGGTGTGAGTGTGTGTGTGCGTGTTGGCCATGTGGTGGACTGGCGAACTGCCCATGGTGTACCCTGCCTATGCCCGGAGATGCTGGGATTGGCTCCAGCCCCCCTGTGACCCCGACTAGCGGGAATAAGCGGTACGGATAATGAATGAATGAATTGATTAAAAGCAGATATATGCCTCCTACAGGAAACTCACCTAACAGAATCTGATCAACAAAAATTGAAATCAGCAGAATACAATCAAATATTTACAGCCAATTACAACTCTAAGCAAAGAGGTGTAGCCATTTTAATTCATAACAAAATTACATTCACACTTAATGCTACAATTATAAACCCAGATGGACGATACATAATTATAAATATCACCATTAACAACCACACTCTTACCATTGCTAATATCTACGGACCAAACATTGACAATCCTTCATTTTTTCACGACTTCTTTACACAAATATCCTCAATAACTAACTCCATCCATCCATCCATTTTCTTCCGCTTATCCTGGTCCGGGTCGCGGGGGCAGTAGCCTAAGCAAAGAGGCCCAGGTTTCCCTCTCCCCAGCCACCTCTTCCAGCTCTTCTGGGGGGGGATACCAAGGCGTTCCCAGGACAGCCGAGAGATATAATCGCTCCAGCGTGTCCTGGGTCTTCCCCGGGGCCTCCTCCCAGTTGGACATGCCCAGAGCGCCTCCCTAGGCAGGCGCCCAGGTGGCATCCGAACCACCTCAGCTGGCTCCTCTCTATGTGGAGGAGCAGCGACTCTACTCCGAGCCCCTCCCGGATGACTGTGCTCCGTACCTCATCTCTAAGGGAGAGCCCAGACACCCTGCGAAGAAAACTCATTTCGGCCGCTTGTATTCGCGAGACCTACAGCTCTCGCTAGATCAGTTTGCAGCCGAGTGCGAGACGGCAGGGATGAGAATCAGCACCTCTAAAACTGAGACCATGGTACTCAGTCGGACAAGGGTGGAGTGCCCTCTCTGGGTCGGGAGTGAGTCCTTGCCTCAAGTGGAGGAGTTTAATTATCTAAATAACTAACTCTCCATTAATAATAGGAGGTGATTTTAATACAGTCATTGATTCATCTCTAGACCGGTCAGCCTATACTCAGAACACACGCAATTGGAATTCCACTGAAATAATAAAACAATACATGCAGGATTTCAGTCTTGGTGATGGCTGGCAACAAAATCATCCAACAACCAAAGAATTCACATTTTACTCAGCAGTTCATAAGTCATATTCACGCATTGACTTTTTTAATTAGTAATTCAATTTTATCAAATATTGTACATACACAAATTCACCCTATAACAATAAGTGACCATGCACCTGTCACAATAATCTGGAATTCAAACCAACAACACAAAAAGTCATTTAGATGGCGCTTCAACACGTCACTACTTAATGATCAAGAATTTGATAATTATATAAAAAGAAAGTGGGCATCCTTTTTAGAAATAAATGATTCTCCAGACATATCATCGACACTTTTATGGGAAACAGGTAAAGCAGTTCTAATAGGAAAAATAATTTCATATGCTACATTTAAAAAGAAGAAAGAAACAGAATGAGGTAAAGTTAGAATAAACAATTAAGGAATTAGAAAAAGTTACCATAAGTAATCCATCTGAAGAAAAGCAAAAAGAACTTAGGAAACTCAGGTATGACCTAAATGAATTAACAAATAAAAAAACTAAATTCCTATTACAAAGATTAAGACATGACAACATTGAATACTCAAATAAATCTGGAAAATATTTATCAAATCTCATTAAGCGTAATAAAGAAAAAACATTTATTCCAACCATAAAAAACTCAGCAGGGAAAACAGTACAGACACCTGATGAGATAAATAATACCTTTAAAGATTTTTTCAAAAAGATATATTCATCAGACAATTAAATCAACTTGGATGAAATCAATAACTTCCTGGACCATATCAAACTACCTAAATTAACCGAAAACCAAAAACAAACACTTGAAATACCATTACCCCCAGAAGAACTCTATAGAGCTCTAAAACATATGCCCAACAGTAAAGCACCAGGGCCTGATGGATTCCCTGCCGAGTTTTATAAACACTTTTGGTCATCCTTATCTAAATTATTTTACAGAACAATTGCAGAAATCAAACAAAATGCAAAACTTCCAACAAACATGAATACTGCAATCATCTCCCTTCATCTTAAACCAAACAAAGACCCTACCTTACCATCTAGCTACAGACCATTATCATTAATGAATATAGACACAAAAATAATTAGCAAGGCTCTAGCCAACAGAGTAGAAACAATAATTCATAATTTAATACATCCTGATCAAACGGGTTTTCTCAAAGGTCGACATTCATCCACCAATATGCGCAGATTAGTGAACATAATAGATTACACCTCACACCAAAACATACCAACAGCAATAGTAACCCTAGATGCAGAAAAAGCCTTGGATAGAGTAAATTGGAAATTCCTGTTCACCACATTGTATAAACTTGGATTTGGAGAATAATTTATTAACTGGATACAGATCTTATAATCAATATAATGCACCTAAGGCCACAGTCAATACCAATGGGGTAATATCACAACCTTTTACACTTCACCGGGGGACTAGACAGGGATGCTCACTCTCTCCTTATCTATTCTCTATCTTCATAGAACCACTAGCAGCAGCAATATGACAAAACACAAACATTAAAGGAATCCAAACATCTAACATGGAACATAAAATTAGCCTATATGCAGATGATATCCTACTATTTCTACAAAAACCACTCATCTCAATAATAAAAACAATTCAAACAATTGAAACTTATTCAATAATATCAGAGTATTAAATTAATTGGTCAAAATCTGCAATTCTTCCAATAAACATAAATAAATGGGATGATAAACTGAAAACACTACCTATCCCAATATGCACTAATTATATCACATACCTGGGTGTAAGGGTTTCTCCCCAGCTGTCAGAATTGTTCAAGCTTAATTATAATCCATTAACTAAAACAATAAGTGATGATCTCCGCCGCTGGACAACACTTCCCCTTTCACTTGCTGGTAGAATTGCAACGATTAAAATGACAATATTACCAAAAATCAATTATTTATTTTCAATGATTCCCACTCAGCCCCCACTCACTTGGTTTCAAACCTTAAATACCATAATAACTGAATATTACTGGAAAAATAAACCATCTAGAATTAAACTTACAACATTACAGATCTCAAAATCATATGGTGGTCTAGAGGCACCAAACTTCCACCATTATTATCTTGCAAATCAACTACAATACATATTAAAATGGATAAAACCTAATAGTACAGATAGATCGTGGACTGATTTAGAACAAGAATTATGTAAGGATATACAGATAGCCAATTTACCATTCATTAGCCAAACAATTAAAAAACACCCATGTTTCTACAATACAACTGTGGCAACAACTCTGACAGCTTGGTGGAATTTTCATAAATTAACAAACTCAGTACTAACACCAACCACCCATTCACCTATCTGGAATAACCCGGACTTTACAATGAATAAAAAAACACTAAACTATCTAACATGGAGTAATAAGGGAATTACACACCTCTTCTTCTTCTTCTTCTTTCGGCAATTCCCATTTAGGGGTCACCACAGCGGATCAAACTCCTCCATCTAGCCCTGTCCTGAGTGTCTTCCACTGACACACCCGCCACTCTCATATCCTCTACCACTGCATCCATAAACCTCCTCTTAGGTCTACCTCTCCTCCTCTTGCCAGGAAGTTCCATCCTCAAGACCCTCCTGCCAATATACGTCTCCTCTCTCCTCTGTACATGTCCAAACCATCTCAATCTCGCTTCTCTAACCTTATCTCCAAAACAAGCTACATGAGCTGATCCTCTAATAAACTCATTTCTGATCCTATCCTTCCTCGTCACTCCAAGTGAGAATCTCAACATCTTCATCTCAGACACCTCCATCTCCCTCACCTGTCTCTTTGTCAGTGCTACTGTCTCTAGTCCATACAACATAGCAGGTCTCACTACTGTCCTATAGATCTTACCTTTCATTATAGCCGACACCCTTCTATCACAGATCACCCCTGATACTTTGTGCCATCCACACCACCCTGCCTGCACTCTCTTCTTTACCTCATTACACACCTCACACACATATATAACAATACTACCTTAATGTCACTACCACAAATAACCCAGAAATACGGCATCGAAAGAACTCAATTCTTACAATACCACCAGTTAAGATCACTCATCAGTTCAAAAATCAATCCAACTATATTAGACCTCCCTATACCAATCTCAGAAATTCTTAACATTACTACAACAAATAAAACATCATCCAAAATATATCTCAATTAAATCTTAACATCAGCTTACCGTATAAGCAATGGGAAGAAGATTTATCAATAACTCCTGATGCCAACTTCTGGATCCAGATATGTAATAATATATTATATCCCCGCAGATACACACTTAGAGCCTACCATAAATATAGACCCAATCTAGATACAACTAACTTAAATATTACATCACAATAATTCAACATAAGAAAATTCAACTGTAGCAAATAAATCACAAGTTCATGATTCTATTACATTCTTATTTTCTGTTAAAGCAACAGTGTATATTATATAGTATTATATTATATTGCATTATATTATACTATATTAGATTATTTTTTTTGTACCCCCCTACTTTTCCTACCTTCTACCTTTTCTAACTTAGATCCAACTAAGCCACCGGCAGCCGGGAGGTAAAACGCCTGCCGCATGGCTTGAGAGAAACACTCAAATGAGGCGCAGATGTTTGGCTGGTTCTCCCATACCGGGGTAACCCATCGCAAAGCTTTGCACGAGAGAAGGGCCATGGCATAAGCTACTTTGGACCGTTCCGAGGGAAATCGTGAGGGTTGTTGTTCGAAGATGAGCGAACACTGAAGAAGGAATCCCCTACACTCATCAGACGCACCACTAAAATGTGTCAGGGAAGGCAAATTAGGCTCAGGGCAGGTGACCACAGAAGGCACAGCTGTAGCAGGCTGTACGAGGGGAGCGGGTGACACGCTAGCTTGGTTGGCTGTCTGTACGGCAGTAGAAAGGTTCTGTAGCTGTGTTTGCCAATAGCTTGCCCCTGCATAGCCAGAGCTTCTCTCAGCTCACCAATAGCCTGTGGTATCCATAGTTAGGCTGAATTGTTCTGTAAGGCGCTTAGTCCACAGAGGACTAATCGCCGGGTTTTTTAGAATGACGAACTCAAATGCCACACCACAAATTATCATAAACTGAGGACTCCGTAATAACAGCACGGGAGAAGCGGAGAAAATAAATATGAGAAAACGAGGAACAAAAAATACACAGAGAATTCTCGACGTGAAAATAGCGAACGGGAAGAAAGAACAAAAAATACACGGAGCAGTCTCAACGTGAACGTACCAAACGGGGAGAGAACGAAAAATTCACGGAGCAACTCTCAACGTGTCCAGGGCAAAACCAAAATTAAACCCCTACCCATAAAACAACAAACGGATAGGAAGAAGTAAAACGTTGGGAAAACTTGAGAAAGGCCAGTAAGGGCGCAGTAGTAACAGAACTCGAAGAAGTAGGATGGTGACAAGGCACCAGGTACGCAACAACGTTACTGAGAGGCTGGCTGGATGAACGAGGTAAGACGACAAACAACTCAGCAATGAGACACTGCAACTGCCTCCCTTAAATGAGGAGAGAGACAGCTGCAGGTCACGGCGCTGGAGCCAGCCCTGACAGAAAGGCTGTCATTCAAAACCACCACCACCCTCCAGACCAATAAAAACTACGGAATGATACTGATGCTTTGATAGTAAATGAATATTAGGTGACAAAACATGAAGTCATCTTACTTTTTAAAAGGACAATTTAAAGGGCGAGTCAAGTTGCACGTGTAAAACACATGGTGTAAACAAGGTGTGTTCAGAACGGGATTTCTCGCGAACAGTTGCGTGTAGATGGCTGAAAATCGGTATGCAGTAAGTTATACTAGTTCTGAAAAATACATTTAGTGTGATGGGCTTGTGTTTTAAGAACTTTCGATATTATTAGTTATTTTTATGCGGAAAACTGATTTTGCCCGGCGACAGGACCACTAGAGGGCGCAACTGCACAAATAGGTTAATAGAAGAGGATTTTGTAGCAGGGATTGAGAATGGACTTGAAAAAGGGAAAGTTTATTTCTTTGCATGCAAACACTTTTGCACATATCAAATTAAGCAGACATTTTATAGAAAGAATTTTACTGTTATTGAACCAGTCACATACATGTCAAATTTAGAGGAAAAAAACACACTTTTGTTTATGTTCCTATTTTAGATTTGTAATCCATTAGGTGTCTCAAAAAGAATCACAAACTTTGTGCTATATATTGGGTGGTTGCAAATTTACCTACTAGACTTTGCTCAACATTACATTAACTATTTATCTAGCTCTGATATTCAGTATTATGATGTTAGAAGTGGGGCTTTTACCGTGAGAACACCAGAATCATTTGATGAAGCTGTTAATGTGCTTAAATAAAGTGACTTCTTTTGATGGAGTGAAGAAAGACTGTCCTTTAAACAGACTGGCACACTTTCATGCTACAAAAGAATCTCCACCTGATTTTCTTCATGATGCATTAGAAGGAATTGTACCTCTGGAACTCTGCATATCCCTCTCACATCTCATTGCGAAGAGGTACTTTACATTGAATGACCTTAATTGAAGATAACATTCCCCTTTCAGTTCGGTGACAAAACGAACAGACCTCAGACAATACAAGCAAACTTTCAAAAAAATGGAACAATAGGTGGCAATGGACATGAGAATTGAACACTTCTGAGAATTCTTCCACTGTTAGTTGGTTATCTCATTCCAGAAAGTGAAAAGGCTTGGCATATAATTCTTGAATTGAAAGACATTGATGAGTTGTTATGCAGCCCCTCTGGTATGAATAGACCACGCTGAGAAAGATCCAAATGCGGAAGAGTACCGTCTTTATTCACACAGATGTTACACAGCAGAATCAGACGATAATAGATACTGCTAATTATCCAGATGTACAAGGTTTTAGCGGGTAAGTCAAGCCAGTCGAGGGTGATAACAGGAGAGCAGAATCCGGGAGGCAGAGGAGGGCTAAACAGGAGACGAAGTCTAGGGCAGAAGCAGAGGTCAGAACACGGGATATCAAACAGGTAGATGAAATGCTCGGTATGCAACATAAGTCGGCAATACTTCGCAACCAGGAAGTGGCAAAGGGGGTGTATATATATGAGACTAGATGGGGAGTGGCAATGGGGGACAGGTGACTAGGAGGGAGGAGAGAGGGATTACGTGTCTTTCCTGACTGACTCTCGGACTGGAGTGCTGGGTCCTGACTGTCCCACAGAGCCGTGCCCCATGCACCCGCCTCTCCCGTGAGATGCGAGAGCATAAAGTCGACCTTCTGCTGATCAGACTGGAACCGAGCTGGATTATAGGTGAAATACATCGAGCACTGCATAAGGAAGTTGCGCCAACGCTCCAGGGACCCGTCGTAGCGTTCCGGATCGGCCACAGGAACACTAAGGGCAGGGGAAGTGACAGCAGATGTTGCAGCTGCAGTGGCAGCGGCTGCCTCTTGACTTTGTGCTGCTTCAGTGACTTGCCTGAGGGACTTGTTGAAAGCAGCGATGGTGGAATCTCGTACAGGGGCCACCTACATGAGTTGTCGGACCGTTTCGTTCAGCGTTGCAATGGCCGCTTCCTGATGGGTGGGGCGTGCCAGGGCTTCCGCTGGATCCATGGTCTGGCGTAGTATTTCTGTTATGAATAGACCAAATGCGGAAGAGTACCGTCTTTATTCACACAGATGTTACACAGCTTAATCAGACGATAACAGATACTGCTAATTATCCAGATAGGATCATTTTCCGAACAGGAGCAGTTTTATTCCAAGAAATATAAAATGTTTTAGAGGCATTTTACAGCAAGGAGGTAGTGTTATTCAAATGTAAACAACTAAAGAAAATGTACTTTTATGGCAAATTAATCAGTGAACTCGGATTTCAACCTCCGAGCTGACCACATCATGTACAATTCAATTTCAATTCAATTTTATTTATATAGCGCTTTTTACAACACATGTTGTCTCAAAGCAGCTTTACAAATTGTATGGGCCCAGATCCCTAATGAGCAAGCCAAAGGCGACAGTGGCAAGGAAAAACTCCCTAAGATGGCGGGGAAATAGGAAGAAACCTTGGGAGGACCAAGACTCAAAAGGGAACCCATCCTCCATTGGGCGGCCCATTAGCACCAGTCCGTATTTGTGAACAAGAGGTGGTTCTACAGTTATAGCTTAAAGTTCTTGTTCCCCGGCCAAGTAGTCACAGTCCCTTCGGTGCAGATGGTGAGCCTCAGGTAGGAGCCAGCATCAGCACGTCCCCTTACGGTAATGGTACATCCAACCCGGCATCAGTACATCCACCGGCGAGCCAGACCATCTCCCAGGTGCTTGTAGGTGCTTGCATGCAGTCGTCTTGGGTAGAAGCATGCAAAAAGATGGACAATACAGACTGAGTGTGAGGATGTCAATTTAACCACCATTGATTTAAATGTACATAGCTCATGTGCCAGTGATTAGCACGTAGCTCCGTCAGGCTAATCTATAGCAGCATAACTAAAGGGAGGGGTCCAGAGGTGACCACAGTCATGAGGGCTCACTGAGACATTGCTTTCCAGTCAAGTCAGTCACAACTAGAGTGATGCCATGACACAGCTGGATGACAGCATCAACATCTCAGATTACCAGAAATCTCAACGTCTGGGGGCCCCTGAGCCCCGCACTTTACTAGGGGAATATTTAACTGAAGGCTTGATTATATAGGTGAGTCTTAAGTCTAGATTTAAAGATTGGAACTGTGTCAGAGTCTCCGAATGTTGCTGGAAGGCTATTCCATAATTGAGGGGCTTTAAAAGAGAAAGCTCTGCCTCCGGCTGTAGTCTTACAAATTTTAAGAGATAGAGATATTTTAAGAGATATCCAGCATTTTGGGAGCGTAAAGGGCGAGATGGGTTGTAGTAAGCAATGAATTCACTCAGATATTGTGGGGCAAGACCATTTAACGCCTTATAGGTTAAGAGAAGAATTTTAAATTCAATTCGATGTTTAATCAGAAGCCAATGTAATGCCGCGAGAGTGGGACTAATATGATCGAATTTTCTAGCCTTAGTTAGGACTCTAGCTGCAGCATTTTGTACAAGTTGTAGCTTCTTTATGGACTGTTTAGAGCATCCAATTAGAAGACCATTGCAGTAGTCCAATCTTGACGAGATAAAAGCATGGACCAGCTTCTCTGCATCAGCTAATGAAAGTAAGTGTCTCAGCTTGGCGATATTACGTAAATGGAAAAAGGCAGCCTTAGTGACATTGCATATATGTGTGTCAAATGAAAGATCCGAATCAATAGTGACACCTAAGCTTTTTTGGGGTAGACTTAGGTGTTACTGAAAACCCATCTAGGGTAAGGGGAATATCAGCCCAGCTGCTTCTAGCAGCTTTAGGCCCAAGAATCAGCATCTCAGTCTTATCAGAATTTAGTTGAAGAAAATTAGACGCCATCCAGTTTTTAATGTCCTGGACGCAGCTCTCAATCTTGAGAGTAGTGGTGATATCATCCGGATTGGAAGATATTTACAACTGAGTATCATCTGCGTAGCAATGGAAGCTAATACCATGCCTACGGATGATAGTGCCCAGTGGAAGCATATATAATGAAAATAATATGGGGCCCAGTACAGATCCTTGTGGGACACCATATTTTACCTTAGAATGCTCTGAGCATTAGTTGTTTACTAGTACAAATTGGTAACGATCTGTCAGGTAGGACCTGAACCAGGAGAGTGCTTGACCTCTTATACCAATGAGTGTCTCCAGCCTATTAAGTAGAATATTATGATCAATGGTGTCAAAAGCCGCACTGAGGTCTAGCAGTATGAGAAAAGAAATGTGTCCTTTATCAGAGGATATCAAGAGATCATTTAATACTTTAGTCAGCGCAGTTTCAGTGCTGTGGTGGGGTCTAAATCCAGACTGAAATAATTCTAAGACATGTTCTGTCTGTAGGAAGGAAGACAGTTGTAAAGAAACTACTCTCTCTAGAATTTTGGATATGAATGACAAATTAGAGATAGGCCTATAGTTGGACATTTCCTGGGGGTTAAGACCAGGTTTTTTAACTAGCGGCTTGATAACTGCAAGTTTAAATGAACTGGGAATATAGCCCAGGCTCAGAGAGCAGTTTATTATAGTGAGCAAAGGTTCTATATTGCTATGCAGTAATTATTTAAGTAAATGGGTTGGTACTGCATCTAGTCAAGTCAAGTCAATTTTATTTATATAGCGCTTTTTACAACACATGTTGTCTCAAAGCAGCTTTACAAATTGTATGGGTCCAGATCCCCTAGTATGCATGTGGAGGGCTTGGCAGATTCCACCTATGAAATAAGCTCAGTACACAACAGTGAGTTTTTCTTACAGGAGCAGTTTTCAAGTTTTGTGCTTTTCTTGAGAGCTGAGCCGCATCCAACTTCATTATCAACTACATTATCAACTGTATATCATGTCTATGCTTGTTACCACCAGCCGCGACAACTTTTGCTCGACAGTATTTGCAGTAAGTGACCTATGTACTTCCTGACAACAGACAGGCTCCTTTCTTTGGCAAAAGTTCCTTTGGGGCATCATCTTTTACTACAATGTTTGGTAGAATTTCTGATTCAGAACGTCCCTCGTTTTCAGCAAGCTAGATTTGCGCTCTGTTGCATGTGTGCTTAGCGGCGCAGCAATAAAAAGCGTCCCTTGAGAAACAATTAACGACCGTGTTGCGTTCCGGACACGTTTAGGCTATTTAAACCGGTGTGGCCAGTATATGAAAAATTCTTATCATAACAAAAATAAACACCGGTTTTCGGTGCGAACCGGTATACCGCCCAGCACTAGTCCTGATGATATAAAAAAGATAAATGTCTCACAGTGGAACAGTGAATGCAAAATAAAAATGAAAGGGTTATTTCAGTGAAATCAAAAAAACATCCCTCACTCACTCACTCCCTCCACCATTCACCCCCTCCTACCCTCCCACCCTCCCTTCAAAACTCAGTCCCTCCCTCCTTCTATCATTTACTCAATCTACTTTATTTATAACTGCAGGTGGATTAGATTATCAGTAATCACACACCAAGTAAGCAATGCAATGGATACAGTATACCAATCTTTCACTAAACAAATGCAATGCAAATGTATTTTATGGGATGGAAGAAGTTGAAAGTTTTTCATCTTTTTGCCCAGCTCACATGATCGCTTTGCAAACACTCTCAGCAGACTTTCAGAAAGAAAGTCAAGATGCGACAGAAATCTTGACTGTAGAGGCATTGTTGTGATGAGCTTGAATTCCGCATTTAATCTGAAACAACATGAAATTATTATTAAATGACAGTCAAAAGATTTCAAGAGACATTTCAAACATTAAAAACAACATCTGCCATATTATGGCATGCACCGTGAATGGTTGGTCATCTGGGCTTTGATATGGAATATTTTGAAACACAAACTAATAAAGTCAACCATCACCTTTAAAAATTAATGCATTTATGACTAGCTAGTCAAGGCATCATTTTTTTAATTACCTCTGCTGCATAAAAAAGAGCTGGGCATCTCTCTTGTACATCACTGATCATGGGATCATCATAGACAATTTCTTGTCTCCTCAATGCAAATGTTGCATCCATTTTCTTTTTAATTGTCTCTCTGTTGTTGCACATCTTCACATCTGACAGGAGTTCAACCTTCATCTCCTCAAGGGACTGTTCACTTTCTCCAAGAGGAAAAGAGGGACAGTAATCCACTTCACCCCTCTTTGGTCTTTTAACATCAAAAGCAGGGGCGCATTTCTAAAGATAAACTGTGTGCTTAACTATCTCCTGGATCAAGCCCTCTAATATGTCAGACTTTAACTTTGGATCAGGAATCAACAGCATCCCATTTTCTTTGAAAGCTACATTAAGCTCTCTAGCTTAATTTCAGCATCATACGTGAAATGGGGAACGCAGAACAAATCTGCCCAAGAAGACCGTGATGATGTAGGCTCTGAAGATGAAACAATGATGGTGCTATCACCAGAACTGTATGAGGTGTCATCAGGAGCGCTGCCTGAAGCAACAGATAAACTGTCTTCACCTGGATCTTGAGGTTGGTAGGATGTGTATATAACTTTGATTGTTGCTTTGTCTTGTATTTCTACCATTGAAGTTAAGTTCACAAACTCATTGCCAAAAAGCGTGTCCATAAATTGCAGCCGGAAGGGTTCCACTATTTTACATTGAGTCTTTATTTCAGTCTCCAGTTCAGCAACAGTTGAAGGCAAACCAGCAGAAATCACAACCCTCTGACTACTCTCTGGTCTAAGGATAACTCTGAAAATGGCGTGAGCTGTCATGGTCCCACTTCACTTTATGCTCTGAAAGAATAAGAAAATGTAATTAGAATCTGTTTCAAAACAAGTGGCTTTCTTAATCACCAAAACTTTCCTTGTACTGTTACAACACTAATACATTAAAACTAATACATTAAAGAATTGTACAACATAATTCTAAAGAAAGAGAAAAAGACAGTAAGTGTAAAGGAAGTTAGGTTAGTTAGTAACATGAACCAAAACACCACATAGTGTGTCCAGGGTTTCCATGCACATTAGTGTATGACAGCAGAGACAGCAATGTTTCTTGTTATAGTTTTTTAAAATCAATGTTAACACTTTTCAACAGTCTTTCCATCACCCCATGGGTGCTAGATGTTGCCCATTTCATAAAAAAACAAAACAAAAAAAAACCAAATGTATCCCTGTGGGTTATTCAGAGGTTTAGGGGAGCACAGGACAATACCAGAAGAAGTGCTCTCCAGGCTCAAAACAGAATTGAAAAAAAAGTACTTTCCAGGGTTTCCATGTGATAATTTGTAAAAACTTTCTTTGAGTAATACTTTGAAACAAATTTTAAGTCATCATATAGAAAGGTAATGTTCATATCTTATCAGTAGAGGAGGAACTAGATAAGAGGAAAGGGTGTGAAGAAGAGTTAAGCAGAGACAAGCCAAAAAAGGATGAAAACTTAAGAGATTTAAATGGGAAGAGAAGCAAGAACAGATTGAACAAACCAGAAAAAAACAGGAGGTTGATGAGGAAAGAGATAGAGGGACAGAAAAATGGGATATGCAAAAAAAGAGGAAAATAATGAAAGGTGAATGACTTGAGAGGGGAGGAGCAAAAAAGTAGGAGAGAAGCAAAAGAGGAGCAGAAAGAGCCAACATCTATGCCTAAACAAAAACAATGGTAAATGGACATTAGCTTACCTAAAGACACAGATCAATCTCTTCAAGGTCACCATTTGCACACCTCCAACTACATAGGCAGCCAGTGGATACTCATCAACTAGTTCAGACTTCAACAAAAGCCAGTTCTCGCACCGGAGATGGAGTCAGCTGAAAAGCTCCATAATGCTCACAATACCATCCACACAGCAGTTTTAACACAAAAAAAGAGTCTCTGCTGCAAAATGCATATTTGATGGATTTCTCCAAATTCAGGCAAGCCACCAAAAGAACCATGTGTAACGATCATACCTGTTCTGTATTGTATTCCCTTGCTCCAAACATTTTTTGCTCGGTTTATTTCAGATGCATAAGGATTTCTCTGTTTAAAAGCTTGTGCTATCTCTTCCTTCAAAAGCTCCAATGGAACAGTGGCTGCATCTAGCACTGGTTTATCAATATTTGGAGATGACAGGTGGTAACCAATCATAAACTGGTGCTTCACAGCCAGAGAAAAAAGTCACATTTTTTCTCTGCTTAATTACTTCTGTACTTCGTGGATATGAGAAATGTGAGGCAATGTGATATTTCAACTGGCACAATGCCTTCAAAAAGATCATGAGCAATGTCAGGAGGGTAACCACTGAGTACATGAAAATAAGAAAGCACTTTAGTAAAACGACAAGCTCTTTTAACTCCAAAAACGCTACTGCCGCTATCTAGGGCTGTTTTGACATGGGTTTCATGTGTTTTTTTCTGAGACTGAAAATCCCTGACCTTACCTCATGTGATTGAATGTCTTCACTTTATGCTGTACAAAAACAATAAATGAAGGGGCCTGTAAAGTTTTCCACAAAGCCTGCTATTCCATGTGCTCCTAAATTGTCAGCCACAATAGTCTGCACTGCACCCTTCAATGATTTGTTCAGTTGTGTGCCAAAAATTCCATCAATTTCTAAATATCTCAGGTCACGTAGTAGGGGCTCTAAAACCTTTTCATAGCCAAATGACTTTGCACAAAATGGCCAGGAAAATTGAGGACAAACTAGATTGAGACCCAGGGGGTATGTTATTGAGTACACAATACACAGCACAAATTTTGTGAGTTTTGCGAGAGGTGATCAAAGGGTTAAAGACCTCAAAGTCATCAGCATACAAAGTTATGGACAGACTTAGAGAGTGGAAAGGAAACTTTGTACAGATCTTATAAGGATGGTCAGCACTGTAAGGAAAATGGCTTGTTTTCAGAGAAAGACCTGTCTTCCTTTGTATTTCGTGATTACTAACTATCTTGTCAACAATATCTTTCCTACTCAGCAGCACTTGCAGGGACTCAAGGATGGAAATATACTGAAAAGTCTTGTTCTCTTTTACATCCAGAACATATTGAACTGGTTCTACAATGTTAAATTTTGCCTTGTAATATTGTTTACGTTGATAGGCAGAACTCAATGGCCCACCCTTTTCGATGGCCTTATTTAGAGGACTTGCTGAGCAAAGAGAAGAAATAATTTCTTCTATTACAGCTCTGTCAACTTGGAGCTTGTGCTTCTGAAAAATGTTCACTTGTAACTGTGGGTGGACAGCAGCAGAAGGCAACAGCGTCTGATTAAAGTCTTTATTTTCCATTGATAAATGTAAACAAAAGACTCAGGCTCAAAGGCAAAACGAAAATAATATACGGTAAGTTCTTCTCAGACGCGAAGGTGTCGTTCAGAGCAGCAGAGGTGATACGACGAAGGAACAGGTAGGAAGTCACTTGGGACGTCGGCGCAGAGAATGTGCAGCACTGAATGACACAACCTGTGGGCTTAAGAAGGGAAGTGAATAAACAGGACCAGGTGATCAGTATGATGGTGATTGTGATCTGGGGAGTGACGTGGCTGTGGAGGGCGTGGTGGTGCGTAGCTTGTGATCCTGCCGGGTTCTCCCTGGCTGGGCACGCGCCCTCTGGTGGACAGCCGGCTCCCTCACCGTGACATCACTAGAACACCTTCTAAGATTTTGAGAGACTGTCAGCTTTAGTTCTACCAAAAAATCACTGATTGTTTTGCTTGATACATTAGAAAAATGTTCAAATTTTAACAAAGCTGCTGCCAAACTGCTCAATTATATCTGGGAGATCATTTGGAACCTCAGCAGTGGTACCTGGCTGAGCATCCTCACCAATGTCATCATCAAAAGAATTGGAAGGAGATTCAGGGTGAGCAGCTGTGGCTGATACTACTATTCCTGGTTTAAAAGGATTTTTTTTTCGTTTAGTGATTAAGACCTGTGTTTCCTGCTTTTGTGGGATTTAAATGAGCCTAAGATATTGGTTTTAAAGTTGCAATCCACCAACATACAAGTTACAACATTAATTGCATTAATGTGGGTCCAATAATCCCTCTCAGACACAAGATCCTTACATGGACACAAATGGCAGCTAAATGTACATCCCCTTGACTGACATGGGGTGTCACGATTAGCCCTCCTCCGCCTGTCATTCGTGCCTGTTTGTTTTGGTAGCCATGTGTGTTCTTAGTCTCGCCTTGTATTTTGTATTCCCTGCCCCTCGTTATCATAGTCAGGTGTCTCTTGTTAATATGGTCTATTTATATCCTGTGTTTGGTCTGGTATGGCTGGTTATTTTGTCTTTGTAATTGACTCTGTGGTTTGACTTCGTACCTAGTCTTAGTATCTGTATTGTCTCTGCTCAGCCCTTATATTGTTCTAGTCTGTATTTCTGTTCATGCCAGTCGTCTATGTTTAAATATGTCTTTGCGTATTGGTTACATCTCTTGTTCGGACTCCCTCACCGGTATGACCCACTCCTGTTCTTTCGACTCTGATTCTGGATTGCCCTTTAATAAATCCCGTTCTCCTCAGCATTTGTGTCCGCCCTCATATTCACCGCCGCTCCCGGCATTACATGGGGTAGTTTTAATAACAGGACATCTATTCAAATGAATGAAATTAAAACTATATGGACAGCTTGCATGTACACATGGAATGCATGGAATGTAATTTCCGTGATGCCTATGCTCGATAATGCCTCAGAATTTGTAACCTACTTGGTAAAAATGATGGGCAGGCCTTGCATTGCCACATTAACTCTGTTAAAGGCATTATATTTTACTATTACATTATTAATCAAGCACATTCTCAAAAGTGTCTGACAAGTGTTTTTTCTCTTCCGGCTTTCACGAGAGGCGGTCGCACTATCTCTTGCTCCTGCGCTTCCCCTGTTCCCTGGTGTTTCTGCTCAGCTTCTTTGTCTCGTCTCAGGACCCTGACGCTGCTCTTCGAATTTAACGAAGAAAATGGAATTGATCAAGTGGTCTCTCAACGCAATTGATACTCTTTTTCCACTAGGAGTCATGGGGCGGGAGAACCCGCATGTCCAGACGGAACGTTCTCGGCTGGATATGTGCTTGACTCGTGGGCGACGTGGCGTGGTTTGTGTCTCGCGCCTCTCTCCCTGGAAGATATTGAGGACGTGTACTTATTCGAACTTTGATCACTGGGTTTCTGCTGATTGGCCTGGGCGTTGCCCTGGTGTATCGGGAAATTAAAAAGAGTGGGGTCAGTTATCGAACGCCCACGGAAATTGCCCAACATGATTGATGCGATGGGCAGAGCTGTCGGGACACAACAGGTGACTTTCGGTAAAAGCATGGATTCTATCATGGAGGGACTCCAAGCTCTGCATGTGAAGTTGGATCAGTTGGGAGACCGCTAACCTAAAGGAGCTGCTCGTGCTCCAAAACGGGCTCCTTGCTAAATTCTTGTGTTATCGCTTATCTACATTGGCGCCCCAACAAATTTCTCCCTGAAGGTCGTCGTCTTGGTTACTGCTCCTTCCCCCACTCAAAGACTGTCAGAGGAGGGCTCTCGCCTTACATCGCGAACTCTGGCACAACTTGGGCCGGGCCTCTGGCTCCCCCTGGCAGATGAACACGCCTCTCACTGCTTGATGTCTGTGTCTGATGCTTGTGCTGTGGGGATTTTTTGCATGCTCATAGACTGTTGTCCTGTTTGAGAACAATCTGTGATCATATTTTTTTGTCTCCTCCCAATGTTTATCTTTCTATGTTCTTCCTTAATCTGCGAAACGGCGGCGTTTCGATGCAGCGGCCGCTCCGAGGTCCCGGTGCTTTACACTGAGGCCCCGGGGGAACGTATTTCGTCGCCTTGTACTTGTACATTGTGATGATAAATAAACATTCCTTGACATTCCTTGAAGCACATTCTCAAAAGTGTGTGTGTGTGTTTGATATCTGTAACCCTTGTGTAATTCCACAGTGGGAAACTGTTTGAGGAGGAAAGCATCTGTGGCCTCAAAAGCTGATAACTGCTATAGTGGTTAGGAGAAAGTATAATGAGCTCAGTTATTGCAAAGTAACAAAATGTGGGAAATGGCGGTAGCCCCTTGTAGTGGAGGTCTGGGAAACCATCCACAAGTTTTCCGTACTTTCGATAAGAACAGAAGGAGCTCACTCAGTGCAAGACGAACAGGCAGACAGTTACATAGGAACAGGTGGTTTCCAGCGAAGGTCAGCGAGGGTGGGGGCTACACTCACTTTTAGCTATTTAATTCAGGCCTATTTTGTTTGTCTCTCAGAGCTACACACGAAGCTGCACAAATAACTCAGAGTAGTTTAGTTCAGGCTTTTGCTGTGTACTCTCCGGACATGTCTGTATTTAACCGGCTTCAATAAAAGGTCAATTGACATAAGACTGGTGCCATATTCTTTTGCATCAAAGAACACGCTGCGCTAGGTAGAAGGAGAACAAGCGCAACAATACACAATGGTAAGAGAAAGAAACTTAAAGTCTAAAAAGGATTTCCTAGAATTACTTATGACCAGCAAGTCACAAACATGGCTAACCCAATGTGGGACAGGGTTAAACCACTTAAGGTCCTGTTACATGGCTAACCCAATGTGGGACAGGGTTAAACCACTTAAGGTCCTGTTACATGATAAACTTTCAGACAACTTGTGCCATCTTATGAAAATTTAATCCAACACTGAAGATGGAGTTTTAAAAAATCCACTGGCTATAGATATGTTCATAACCCCCGTCCAAATGGTCGAGGAGGTGGCGTCGCCACAATTTATGAATCTGATATAGACATTTCTCAAAAAATTCGGCTTTAAGTTTAATTCTTTTGAACATCTCATCCTCACTGTTCATTTAAACTTGCAGTCATCAAGCCGCTAATTAAAAAACCTGGTCTTAACCCCCAGGAAATGTCCAACTATAGGCCAGTCTCTAATTTGTCATTCATATCCAAAATTTTAGAGAAAGTAGTTTCTTCACAACTCTCTTCCTTCTTACAGACAGAACATGTCTTAGAGTTATTTCAGTCTGTATATTGCCAATGCACCTTGACAGCTGTCTGGTCAGCCCTGGTTTCATTGGTAAAATCTGCCAAACCCTCCACATGCATTCTAGATGCCGTAGCGTCTCATCTACTCAAAGAATTACTGCACAGTAATGTAGAACTCTTGTTTACTATAATTAACCATTCTCGGAGCCTAGGCTACATCCCCAAATCACCAATCCCCAGGAACTGTCCAACTATAGGCCAATCTCTAAAGGACACATTTCTTTTCTCATACTGCTAGACCTCAGTGCTGCTTTTGACACCATTGATCATAATATTCTACTTAATAGGCTGGAGACACTCATTGGCATAAGAGGTCAAGCGCTCTCCTGGTTCAGGTCCTACCTGACAGATAGTTATCAATTTGTACTAGTAAACAACGAATGCTCAGAGCGTTCTAAGGTAAAATATGGTGTCCCACAAGGATCTGTACTGGGCCCCATATTATTTTCATTATATATGCTTCCACTGGGCACTATCATCCGTAGGCATGGTATTAGCTTCCATTGCTACGCAGATGATACTCAGTTGTATATATCTTCCAATCCGGATGATATCACCTCTACTCTCAAGATTGAGAACTGCATCCAGGACATTAAAAACTGGATGGCGTCTAATTTTCTTCAACTAAATTCTGATAAGACTGAGGTGCTGATTCTTGGGCCTAAAGCTGCTAGAAGCACCTGGGCTGATATTCCCTTTACCCTAGATGGGTTTTCAGTAACACCTAAAAACTCTTAGGTGTCACTATGATTCGGATCTTTTATTTGACACACATATATACAGTGTCACTAAGGCTGCCTTTTTCCATTTACGTAATATCGCCAAGCTGAGACACTTTCATTAGCTGATGCAGAGAAGCTGGTCCATGCTTTTGTCTCGTCAAGATTGGACTACTGTAATGGTCTTCTAATTGGATGCTCTAAACAGTCCATCAAGAAGCTACAACTTGTACAAAATGTTGCAGCTAGAGTCCTAACTAAGGCTAGAAAATTCGATCACATTAGTCCCTCTCTCGCGGCATTACATTGGCTTCCGATTCAATATCGAATTGAATTTAAAATTCTTCTCTTAACCTATAAGGCGTTAAATGGTCTTGCCCCACAATATCTGAGTGAACTCATTGCTTACTACAACCCATCTCGCCCTTTACGCTCCCAAAATGCTGGATTTCTCCTATTTCCAAAAATTTGTAAGACTACAGCCTGAGGCAGAGCTTTCTCCTTTAAAACCCCTCAATTATGGAATAGTCTTCCAGCTCCAATCCGAGATTCTGACACAGTTCCAATCTTTAAATGTAGACTTAAGACTCACCTATTTAATCCTATTTAATCAAGCCTTCAGTTAATATTCCCCTAGTAAGGTGTGGGGCTCGGGGGGCCCACAGACGTTGAGATTTCTGGTAATCTGAGATTGGAAAGCAATGTCTCAGTGAGCCCTCATGACTGTGGTCACCTCTGAACCCCTCCCTTAGATTAGATTAGCCTGCCGGAGCTACATGCTAATCACTGGCACATGGAACACTGGCCGGGGTTGGATGTGCCATTGCAGTAAGGGGACGTGCTGATGCTGGCTCCTACCTGAGGCTCACCATCTGCACCGAAGGGACTGTGACTACTTGGCCGGGGAACAAGAACCCTAAGCTATAACTGTAGAACCACCTTTTGTCCACAAATACGGACTGGTGCTAATGGGCCGCCCAATGGAGGATGGGTTCCCTTTTGAGTCTTGGTCCTCCCAAGGTTTCTTCCTATATCCCTGCCATCTTAGGGAGTTTTTCCTTGCCACTGTTGCCTTTGGCTTGCTCATCAGGGATCTGGACCCATACAATTTGTAAAGCTGCTTTGTGACAACATGTGTTGTAAAAAGCGCTATATAAATAAATTTGACTTTGACTTTGACTTAAAGCTCCTTTTGAGCTAACATTAGTTGTCAATGTTAGACAACATTAGTTGTCTAACATTATCTGACTAGGACTTTACTGACTCCAAAGGGTTAAACAAATAATATTAGATATATTTAATAGTGCTTAAGTGCACTGTATTGGTCATTTTAAAAATATTTTGTTACTGTACATGCTTGGAGCAAAATAACAGAAACAGAAAATGTTTTACATTTAGAAAATAAACTAGTTGCATTAATCACCTTTCTGACAATATAAAAAGATATGGCAGATTTTAAATTTCACAGGTGGATTAATTAGGCAGTGTGAACGTGCACACGCTGCACTTGTTCAAACAATCTGTGTTGTACATAGTTAAAATATGGTAACTTAAACAGCAAGTACTCTTCTTATCACAAAAACTTGAGCAAACGATCGCGCTGACTCCAGGTGAAATACGCAGTTGTGTTTGCCTCTCAATCTGCAGCAAAACGGAAACAAATGGGTTGGGTGGTAAGCAAATTTAATGCTATCTTAAGGCTGCCGATGTCCTTAGCCGAGGCTCTTTGATGGCCAAATCTCACTGACATCATGCAGTTGACACACAACTGAACAGTCAGTTGGCAAACTTTCACACAGAACACAAAGTATTTTAGGAGCACCACAGAATTAAGTTGTGTCACGCTACGGCCTGCTCACTCAAAAACAACTTCAAATGAAGCAGCGCTAGTATGAAGCAGATAAAAAACTGCTGGCAAACAGGCTCACGACAAGTATTTAACGTTACATGGTGATTCTCAAACAATTAACATTTTACATTGATACATTATTGATTCATTTCAGTCGAACATGATATGAACAAATTCATGTAATCTCTCTGTGTGTTATATAGTTTTTACACAATAAAATTACATGTCTGTTTAAAACATGAGGCAGTTGTGTTAAATGCTTACATAAATACAAGAAATGGAATACAAGAAACTGTAACGCGGGGCGAGCGGACGAGGATGCGGAGTCGAGCTTCGTGAAACAGACAACTTTATTTGTAGACTTGACATAGGCTAGCGTACAACACTTACGGCACGTAACATGCTAGACGACTCAAACAAAGATGAGCACAGGACACTGCGCGAGCACACATTAAATAGACAAACAACACTATCCCCTTGTGATGACGAGACGAGCCACAGGTGCGACTGAGGAACACACCCACACCGACACACCCACGGAACTACACATAAGGACTAGACTACACAAACACACGCCCAAAGGGAGGGGTCCGAGAGCGTCACCGTGACAGAAACTTTTTTCAGTGTGGCTATTTCAAACAAGTTTAAAGCCCTGGACTCTGTTTCACTCACCTTAACTGCTTATTTAAGTGGGACAAAATATTCTAAAGGAATCATGCTCTCTGTTGGCTACACAAGCGGACTACCAGATTTTGGGATAGTGCTTGAGATCTGTTTAGTGGATGGCCACATGTTCGAAGCTGGCTTTGCAGACCACCTAAGGTGTTACCAACTCAACATCAAAGATCCTGCAGTAACTGTGGTTATTGATCCTGACCAAAATATGTATTTACCACCGTAATCAGATTAATGAATAAATGTTCAAATTTATTGAGTGGTTAATATCATAATTAAAGCATTACAGGGAATAACATGTGGAATGGTTTGGATCAGGGACATAGCTACGTTTACATGTAAATCTACTAATCTAGCCATCAAAGAGACTCGGCTAAGGACATCGGCAGCCTTAAGCTAGCATTAAATTTAAACAGAATACTTCTCTAACTCAGGTAGGACCAGGGAGGAAAAGAGAGTCTCAGAGAGGAATTAGGAAGAGCACAAAATTCCCGACAGAGGCTAATGAAAAGTGCTAATCATATTAAACCAGACATTATGGAGGGATAGAAATATGCAGAGGCAAACGATTAGAACTTGGCACCCCAAACAGCATGTATTAATGTCTTTCTTGAGAATAGGACACGTCCGTGTGCGGTCAACTGCAGAAAGTTTGAAGGCGGATTTGAATCCACGCGCGTGCTGGGAACACAGATATTGGCTTGCAGTTGGCGCTTACACGACCCGGGTCACTTCCTTGCGAACAGCTAAGACTTCACAGAGCAGGCCTCTTCCAGGCTGCTCCCAACTTGGAAAGTGAAGACTTCGCAGGACGTCACAGTGGTGGTTTGCAGGTGCTTTGCCAAGAACTAACTTCCGCGCAGGAGCCGCGCAGAGTGCAGGCACTGGATGGCAGACCTGTGGGCGGCGGTTATATATGTCATTACACGCCACCTGTAAAACTCACCATCCAGGGTCACTCTGAGCACGTTATTTTCCTCATACTTCCCGAGTTAACTCACGATGTCACATTAGGTCTCTGCTGGTTGCGTTCGCACAAACCCCTCATCAGTTGGCATACAGGTAACATTACCAGCTGGGCCACGCCCTCCGTTACTAGGCTCCCTCGTGCCACCGTGAAGGTGTACTCCACCACCGTGGAGAGCCCAAACGTAGCTAGTCCTCAAGCGATCCCTCCGCCTTACCGAGATCTTGCGGAGGTGTTTAGCCCTGTGAAGGCCTCCCAACTCCCGCCACATCGCCCCTGGGATTGCACATCAAATCACATTAAAAGAGGGGAGCGTACTGTCAGGGCTGGCTCTCACACTGTTCCACCTATTGCCACTAGAGGCAGTCATGACAGTCCTGCCTCTGGCACCATTCCTCCTGTTGCCACTAGGGGCAGTCGAGCCAGTCCCAACACAGACGCGGTTCCTCCTACTGCCACTAGGGGCACTCGAGTCAGTCCCAGACTTCATCTGAGTAATCAGCAGTGATTCGTTTCAGCCGTCGCTAGGACTATTTAGGACGGCTTGTGAAACGAATCACTGCTGAATCGTTTTGGTCCTTGCCTTCACGTTCTCAGCCTCTCTCTTTCCTTTGAAGTCTCGTTGTTGCGTTACCGTGAAAGGTGTCTTGCCACCTTTCTCTATTCTTATCTCTGCTTTACTTATTCGAGTGTCTGTCTCCTGCGTCGCTTTCTGGCCTCTCTCAAGTTTTCCTCCTACTATCTCTCTTCCTATCATTATTTATTTTTGGGAAGGGTTTTTTGTTTTTGCGGCGTTTTTGCCTGCAGCCAGTATTTCCCCTGGCATCCTAAGTTTCGTTTTGTCGCGTGTAGACTGTGTCCACGTCAGATTTATTTTTTCTTTCTCTTTATTATCATCCCGTACCTCTTACGGTGAGTTTAAGTTCTTTGCGCCTAGTTATTTTCTCAGGGCATTTCTTTCATCCCGTGATAGATACGGTGAGTTTAAGTTCTGTGCGATCAGCGTGTGCGCTGCCCTGCTTTCATTTTGTTCCTAGTTACCTGCATTTGTGTTTGTCTGTTGTTTAACGGCGCTTGGGTTCGCTCTTACTTCTATTACAACGAGGTGTGTACCTGCCGGTACACCCGTCATTACACGTACCGCCCCGTGGAAGAGTGTATCCCCTTTCCCAGGAAGAGGAGCGCGCCATGCAGCAGTACGTTATAGAGGCGTTAGCGCAGGGCTATATTGCTCCCTCCACCTCGCCAGCCTCAGCCAGTGTCTTCTTTGTTAAGAAGAAGGACGGTGGTCTGAGGCCATGCGTAGATTATCGAGGGCTCAGTTCCCTCTTAGTGGGCTACGCTTATCCTCTGCCTCTGGTGCCATCGGCACTAGAGCAGTTGAGGGAGGCGCAGTTTTTCACTAAGCTTGATCTACGCAGCACCTACAATCTCATCCGTGTGAAAGTAGGGGATCAGTGGAAAACGGCGTTTAGTACGTCTTCGGGCCACTATGAGTATCGGGTCTTGCCTTGCTGCTTGGCTTCGGCTCCGTCGTTTTTGCAGGCGTTTATTAACGAGGTACTCCACGAATATCTGAGTAAATGTGTCGTCACTTACATCGATGACATCCTCGTTTACTCACGTTCTCGGAGCCAACATATCTGTGATGTACGGGCCGTACTGAGCACTAGCCTCTATTGGCACTGAGCACTAGCCTCTCTAGCTTGCAATAGCCTCTATTGCAAGCTAGAGAAGTGCGAATTCCATCTACGGCAGATTAACTTCCTTGGCTATACCATCAAGCCAGGCTCGGTACACATGCAGTCGGGCAAGGTGGAGGCGGTGACCAGATGGACCCGTCCGCACACACGGCGCGAGCTCCATAGGTTTCTGGGCTTCGCAAATTTCTACCGGCGGTTCATCTGGGCATTTAGCTGTATCGCGAGGCCGCTAACAGACTTGCTGCGCAGCAGCACAAAGCGGCTGGAATGGACCGAAGAGGCAGAGAAAGCCTCGAGGCGCTTAAGGAGGCGTTCGTCACAGCACCTGTACTACACCAACCTGACCCATCCAAACCTTTCGTAGTAGAGGTAGACGCTTCCAACGTTGGGGTGGGGGCGGTGCTATCCCAGAGACTGAAAAGACACAGCCCACTGAAACCGATTGCCTTTTATTCTCATAAGATTAGTCCTGCCGAGAGCAACTATGGGGTGGGAGACCGTGAGTTGCTCGCCATGAGACAAGCATTTGAGGAATGGAGACATTGGTTGGAGGGTTCAAAACACACTTTATTGGTTCTCACGGATCATAAGAACTTGGAATATCTGCGTAGCACCAAACGTATGAACGCAAGGCAGGCAAGATGGTCTCTCTTCTCGTGATTTCGCTTTCAGGTCACCTATCGCCCAGTAGAGAAGAATGCTCATGCCGATGCGCTCTCCCGATCCTTCCCGGAGAGTGTGGAGAGCTTACAGGAGGAGCCGGTGCTACCGCCTGCTTGTTTTATGGGGAGTGTTGATTGGGAGATGGATCACGCCATCGAGGCCGCCAACCCAATACAGACCAGCCAGTGGTGGAGGCTTGGTGTAAGCGGAGCGAGCAGGTGTGGGCGGATACGCATCAGCGGCTCAGAACGGCGGTGAGACGGTTCCAGCAGAAGGCCAATCGCAGGCGATCTGAGGCGCCGGACTACAGACCAGGTGACAAGGTATGGGTGTCCACCAGTGACTGCAAACTGGGCTCGCAGGATAAGCTCAGTGATCGTTATGTGGGGCCGTATGTCATCACGAGGCGCATTAACCGCGTCACATTCAGAGTGGGTCTCCCTGGGGATAGGCGTGTGTCTAGGGCCTTTCATGCATCCGCCTTGAAGCCTTACAGGGAGGAGACGCTCGGGAGGACAGGAGAGAAACAACTCTTTGTTTCTTCCTGAGAAATGCCTTTTAACTAACTTTTCGAGGCGTGATCGTAGTATAATCATTGGTCAACTACCCTGTTGACCACTGGATCTTGATTACTGAATATTCATTACCTCTGTCTGGAAAGGGGGGTTTTCTTCGAGGAGGAGAGAGAGAGAGAGAGAGAGAGAGAGAGAGAGTGACAACTGCACTCCCCCTCAGGTCCAGTTAACAAATGACGAAAAGCAGACTAGGTAGAGGGCAGCAACACATAATTTTCAAGACAAAGACAACCCCTACTCCTAAATAAATTGATTCGTATTACTTAGTTTGGTTCCTTGTCATTATAAACACTGACTCATTCTTCATTCACGCTTTTAAATGACACATAATGCATACACAGGCATGACTCTAAGGTCACACAAGAACACATGGAGATGCTTGCATCTGAAATAACAGGACACACATTTCTTTCATTCATTGCACGTTGATACTTAGTTATACATAAATCTAAAATAATATCACATCAGGGTACTGGGGTATCTATATGTCTAAAATAGTGGAATACACAGGAATATATAGATGTGCATGCATTTATGATACTACAGTCCAAGAATACAGAGACATGTCTAAACTAGTGGAACACACAGGAATGCATAGATATGCGTATGTTTATAGTAACACAACCCAAGAGTACATGGACATGTATATCTAAAATATTAGAACACATAAGAATACATGGGTATATGCATGAATGTGGGGTGATTATACAATAAAGGTGTTATTATGGAATCAATTACAAATGAGGGATCCTAAGTCCTGCATTTACATCAGTCACAGATCACTTAATGTTTGAATGTTATAGGCACAGGATTCATGATCTTCAGTTCAGGGTTCTTAAGTTAGGAGCTACTGTGTTATGTAGCCCTTTGGGACTGATGGTAACGTTGCCTGATGACACACAGATGCACTGTTCACAGGGAGCAGACACCGGCATGTATATGATCTCCACTGACTGGCCTCCCACGGTTGATATCTACTGGGACTTCCTAGAGCCTGACTCCTGCACCTCGAGGGGCATCCACTCTAAGTTTATTGACTGGAAGCCATGGATCACTTTGATTGAGCCCTATGTCCCACCACCCGACCCATTTCATGTTACATTGTTTTATGACCCAACAGGGTATCCCGTTTATGGGGAGGAGTTTGAGGAACAATTACAAGATCAGGTATGGGAAATTGAAACTAGGGGTATATATGTGGGCACTGAGGGTGTGGCAGCCCCGGTGAGGCTGACACCTGCCCAGCGGTGCTGGTATAGGATGGGAGAGTCAGCCGCATCTCACTAGCTTTACACCCTGGCCACATGGCTAAGGAGTTGAGAGGTATGACCCAGAGAGCCAACATGGCAAAGGGATTGGGTGAGGACTAGTATTCCAAGCGTGAGCTTTTCCAAATTTTTGTAATACCTGGTTTATTAAAACAACTTCATTTAACAAGGTCACCCCAACACGTGATATGCTGAGCAGGTTTCACGGGAGATAATGTTGTGACCATCCTGACACCAATTACATTTTGGACCAGATACCACCTGATCTGTGGTCAGAAGGACTGCATGACTTCTGGCTCATCCCGCAGCCACCAGTTAAGTTTGACATACAGGCAGAATACCCCGGGTGGGTGAGACAATACCCACACAAGCCGGCTGCAGAGGCGGGCCTTGAGGAGACCATAGATGGCCTCTGGGCAGCTGGGGTTTTAGAATATGCCCACTCTGAGTGGAACACCCCCATTCTACCGGTGGATAAAAAAGGCACAGGTAAATATCGTATGGCACATGATCTAAGAGCCATTAATTAAATTTTGCTGACCCCCACAATTCCAATTCCAAACCCATACATAGCCCTATTCTCTCTATCACCTGAGACGAAATGGTTTACATGCATTGATCTGACTAAGGCATTCTTTTGTGTCCCAGTAGCTGAGGAAGACAGGCTACCATGTGCCATGAGAAAAATTGCAATGCTGCCGACCAAGAGTTCAATTCTTAGGACCTGTTGTCTCAGGAGGTTTGACTGGTATCTCCCCATTGCATAGAACGACTATTCTACATCATCCCAAGCCAGAAACTGTTAAAGACATGTTGTCATTTCTAGGACTGACAGGGTACAGCAGACATTACGTCCCGGACTATGTGGGGCTGACGCAACCATTGAGAGACATGGTCAAAGAGCTGGGCATGAGAAATTCATCAGGTAAATTAAACTGGACGGTGGAGGCTGAAAGACACTTCATTAAACTAAAATAGGCACTAGCACAGGCTGTGGACTTGGCAGCGCCCAATTATCACTTCCCCTTTTTCTCAGATGTCTCTGAAACACCCTTCTGTGTGAATGGAGTGCTGTTTCAGAAAAAAGGGGGAGATAGGAAGGTGCTAATGCACCTTAGCATTCCATTAGACAGCACAGAAAAACGACATCCACCATGCATACAGCATGTAGCAGGAGTCGCAAAATTGGTTCAAAAAACAGCACACATAGTGACAGGACATCCACTACACATTTTGACTAGACACACCATCATGGCCTATGTAAACTCACAAACTCACACTTACCCCATTGAGACAGAGATGAATACAAAAGGTTTTGACAGCAAACCTACTGTTAAAGGAATTAATATGGCTGATGGCATGTTACAGGGTCTGGCACATGAGTGTGTAACAGAGGTAGCTAAAGCAGCCAAATGGAGACCAGATTTGGAAGGGGAACCCAATCCAAGGGACAGAGAACACGTGGATGGATGGCTGTGCGTTTAGGAGTCAAGATGGGACAGTTGAATCAGGATTTACGGTAGTAATGGAAGCTCAGGGAGAAACAGATGAGTTTTTTTCTTCCAGAAGTGCATTTGTGAGGTTAGTATTGATTTTAAAGGACCATGATTGTTACCGAGTTTGAATTTATTGCATTAATTAATTTGGGTTGTTTTTTTGTGTGTGTTGATGTATTTATATTTTGTGGATGTTTGTGTGTTGTGGATGTGTATAATTAAATTTGTCCTGTTGAGGATGTTGTGGATTGCACAGGGCGGAGAACCTATAAAGGTAGAGAAGTCACAGGTGTGCGTAATGAGACATAGCTGTTTGAGCCTCGATGCAGTGTTGCAGGTTTGTACTTTTTTAAAGAAAATATTGATGCCTGTGTCTAACGACGGAGTAAGGGGATCAGCACTTGCAGTCCTTGGTCCGCGCAGCGAGGTATGTCTTAGCTCTTATGGTTTGTATAGGGTTGGTGTTTGAGATTTGTATTGAGTGATTGATGTATTTTGTATTTTATTCAGTTTTCACGGCGCTATGAGACGAAATAACTGAATGAAGTTTATGTTGTTACGAGTAAAAAAATAAAGGAGACTTAAGCTCTCTTTGGGATCCAAGGGTTGCGAACATTGATGTTGGACGAGAAGGCCTGGATCTCAGTCTCCGCTCTAATTCATCCCAAAGGTGTTGAGGTCAGGCTAGTCAAGTTCATCCACACCAGACTCTGCCATCCATGTCTTTATGGACCTTGCTTTGTGCACTGGTGCACAGTCAAGTTGGAAGAGGAAGGGGCTAGCTCCAAAATGTTCCCACAAAGTTGGGAGCATGGAATTGTCCAAAATGTCTTGGTATGCTGAAGCATTCAGAGTTCCTTTCACTGGAACTAAGGGGCCAAGCCCAGCTCCTGAAAAACATCCCCACACTAGTCCCCCCTCCACTAAACTTTACACTTGAGACAATGCAGTCAGACAAGTACCGTTCTCCTGGCAACCGCCAAACCCAGACTTGTCCATCAGATTGCCAGATGGAGCAGCACGTCACTCCAGTGAACGCACCTCCACTGCTCTAGAGTCCAGTGCCGGTATGCTTTACACCGCTGCATCAGACGCTTTGCATTGCACTTGGTGATATATGGCTTGGATGCAGCTGCTCGACCATGGAAACCCATTCCATGAAGCTCTCTGTGCACTGTTCTTGAGCTAATCTGAAGGCCACAAATTTAAATTTACTCTGTCCTACATATGATCCCATACAGAGCTAATTTTCCCTCTTTTCTTTTTCCAAATGGCTGCCTGCCTACCCGAGAAATACTGAGACGAGGAGTGATGAGCCTTTCCTGATATCTACCCTGTGCCATCTACCTTCTGCCTAACCAGCTATGATGAACGATCAACCCACTGTATCTCCGCGGTCCTGGACTACTATTACCAACCATCAAGAAATTTAGAACTGAATAGGAATTACTTAGATAACTCATGTATATTAAATACACACAAAGATGAGAATTATTTATCATTCCCATTGTTTATTTGTTTATGTATTTCTCTAAATGTTATTATGGAAACTAAATATAAATAAAATCAAAATTTATTTATATAGCCATTTTTACCACGGTTGTTGTCACAAAGCAGCCTTACAAGTGTCTGAGTCCAAGCCCCCAGTGAGCAAGCCAAGGGTGACAGTGGCAAGGAAAAACAGTGAAGAAACCCATCCTCATCTGGCCGACACCAGATGAGGGAGGGAGTTTGCCACTGTCACCCTTGGCTTGCTCACTGGGGGATTGGACTCAGACACTTGTAAGGCTGCTTTGTGACAACAACGTGGTAAAAATGGCTATATAAATACATTTTGATTGATTGATTTCCGCTGACCCCGCTCCGTCAGTTTATGTGGCCAATCACTTTGTGGCTGAGTTGCTGTAGTTCCCAAACATTTCCATTTTCTTATAATAGAACTGACAATTAACTGTGGAATATTTAGGAGCGAGCAAATTTCATGATTGGTTAGGTTGCACAGGTGGCATCCTATCACAGTTTCACGCTGGAATTCACTGAGCTCCTGAGAACAACCCATTCTTTCACAAATGTTTGTCCAAACAGTCTGCATGCCTGTAACGTTTGGGCAAGGTGGGGTAGGTACCATGCCTCCACAGACCAAAGGGGGGCGCTCTCCGGAGTGACACTGCCCAAGTCAGAATGGACATGTCACCATGTCACTACGTCACCAGACGAACCCCTTTAAAAGGGGGAATCCCCCTTTGTCTGGTCTCTCTACCTGGCTGCAACCCAGTAGCTACCTAGAGACGAAGAGCGTGCGCACACCTTCAAGAACAAAGCGGTATTAGTTCTGGACTCGGGCCCCGTGCAATAAACGACTTACGGATAAATTAGTTCACTAGTTTATTTCTTTTGGCGGAGTTTGTCTACCTAACTGCTTATGCTAGCCATCCGGATCCAAGAACAGTTTTAACAGTTGCGCGACGGTCAGACCTTCGCGAATTCCATTTAAAAGTCGACTGAAAATTCTCACCGTGAAAACCCCTCCACTGAACGTCGAGGGACCGCCAATTGACCGGCTACGACGCGATGCGATCCATCGGAACTTTCCTTCACTAAAGTGCACGAAGGAGTCCTCCTCAAGAGGCTACCTGGCCTACTGCGCGGGCCGCGGACGGACAACACCAAATACGACTGTGTATCTGGGCAGACTTAATATAAAACTGTACGCCTGTCGAATGTGAATGTTTACGTCTGTGCTTATGCTTGGGTTAAATGTATTAATGTCATATATGTTGAACTGGGTACTAGCGCGCAAATCCCAGATAAAGTAAGCTTAATCAATTGTACGGTTTCACCATACCATAGTTACGTTACTATAGTTACGCGTGGGTCTGGCTATACTCTTGCTGGGGTTGCCTAGTGACCAGCAATATCGTGTCGCCATAGAGGAGAGCTTAGTTTGGTTTTCGCGCCATTGAGTTTCTCTTCGCCTATAAAACGCCCCCCCTCCATCTATTGTCTTAGTTTCTTGTGTCTGTGGCTATAGAGGAGAGCTTAGTTTGGTTTTCGCACCGCTGAGTTCTCTTTGTCTGAAAGAACTCCCCCCACACGCACGTGCACCCGCACGTACCTGAATCCGCATCCACACACGTACCCGAACACGCACGCTCTCACACACACACTAGACGATCCCCAGTCCCTTGTTTGTTATACTGTTTATTATGGAGTGTGTTTAATAAATGTTTTCTGTGTTAAACGCTGTTGTCTGAGTCGTTGTCTCTCCGTTATAACCTGAAGCCAGAACTATTATTCGAACTAAAACCTTCAGATTTAAAGTTTGTTTATCCAACCAATTGGGCTGCGGAAGCTGACCAGACTTTAGTTAGATCAAGTTTATATTAAATTAAGTAAAGTTAATGCTATCTAAGCTTCTGCCATTTTGTAGGTAATTTTATGAGACTGATTACTTAATAAATTTGGCCCGCACCTACAGTGGGCTGGATGCAGGTGCAGACGCTATAGTAGTTTATTAGCAAAACTACTAATACTACATAAAATACATGGACATAAAACAAAGACAAACCAAACTTTAACCAAAAACACCAACTGAAACTTAAGGAGAATACAGAACAGTATGTTAATATACAGAACAGGGGAGACATAAAGTGAAGCATTAAAGACATGAAAAAGCAAGATCACTAACAGAAAAGAAAGTCGTGGTACTTACAATAACCAACAAAACAATTGACACACCACAGGACTTAAATACACAGACTAAACAAACAAGAACCAAACAAGAAACACCTGAAAACAATGACGAGGGGGCGGAGTACAAGGTGGGACGTCAAGTCTGACACAATAGGGATTGCAAAATAAAAGCATACAAAGGAAACCAGGAAATAAATCAAAATAAGAGGGGTTGTCGTGGGGACCGTGACAATACCTAGGTGCTTAATTTTAAATATACCTGTGGAAGTGATTGAAACACCTGATTCCGATAATTTGGATGTGTGAGCAAATACTTTTGGCAATGAGAGTGTTTGAATGTTTGGTCTCATATTTGAACTGATATCTTTGTTCAATGTTGTACAGCTGAAACAAAAGAATTGAGATTGGACTTATGAGATTTAATGCAATATGTAGCATTTTGACATTGAAACCTGTAATGATGCATCTGAGGACCGAATATAATGTGTATGACCTTGCTTATAGGTCAGGTTTTTGAGAGGACAGGGAACACTCGAGGACCAGCAAGGGATCCTGATTGAATTAGATGGTGAGCCAGGATCTTTGAGGAAAAGACAGACATGTACCACTTGCATCCACATACATCTGCATGACATTTGCATGCCAATTCAATGTAATGCCATGTGCACCTACAACAATTTTAGATTTGACCGCCCCCAACATACACTCTTATTCCATCTATTGTGTGCACATTGTTTGTTTCTGATCATTTGGATAATTGTTGTATAATTTTATTCAAAGTTTAATATTGTTTCCTTTGTTTATTGTAAAAATATAAGAGTATTCCACTGTCTGTAGGGCAGTAGCCTAAGCAAAAAGGCCCAGGTTTCCCTCTCCCCAGCCACCTCTTCTAGATTTGCGTGTGTGTGTGTGTGTGTGTATACAAGGAGTACCCGCAGTGCACACATACACACATTAGAATGATATATGTATATACAGTCTATATATATATATATCATTCTAATGTGTGTATGTGTGCACTGTGGGTACTCCTTGTTCTGTATTGTATCATTGTATTTTGTATAAATTTCAATACATTTTAGAAAACAATTTCTCACACACATACAGTAGTCAAAATACAGATTAAGACATTTCAAACATTAGTTTTTGTCATACAAGTGTAGTTTCAAATAAAGCATTGTCTTATGATGGCCTATATCACTTTGTGTAGTTGTATATTTTATTAGTAGAACTCCTAAGATGTGCTGTTAATTGTAAGAATATTTACAAAATTCAAGAATCGCATAACTATGGTGAAAATTAGATATACATTGTGTTGGATATTGTTCTTCCAGGAAATTATATTCAAATATGATACAAATATATCTCCCTAATCACATATTGCATAGTAAACATAAACCTTAATACTTAATACAATTCAAAATGAAAATCAGATGTTTCTGGTAAAAAAAATGGCCCCCTTTTGCACATTCAGTAACCGTTTAAAGCATTTATATGAAAACAACTGTAGGGAAACTTTTAGTTAACAGGTAGAAAAACATAATAGAATAGAGCCATAATGGCCGCACTAATAAGAGCAGAAATCGGCACAGTAACAAACCAGGCAATAAAAATATTCCGAAAGAGATGCCAGTCAACAGACTTCCTGGAGCGAAGCCAACCCACAGACACCACAGATCCAACCTGTTCATTTAAAAGCAGAAAGTGACAGAGGCAAATACAATGTTACTGAAAGCAACACACAATTTACCAAAGGGAGATTGCTATCAAATTGATATATTTATTTTGACCTTGATGTAAAAAGTATAGATCCTCCATGGATCACCACCTTATCGTGGTGGAGGGGTTTGCGTGCCCACATGATTCTATGAGCTATGTTGTCGAGGGCAATGCTCCTGGTAGAGTCTCCCAAGGCAAATTGGTCCTAGGTGATGGGCCAGGCAAAGAATGGAAATGGGATTTTAAAATAACAGGATCCAGATACCCTTGCCCGGATCAGGGTTACCAGGGCCTCACCCTGGAGCCAGGCCTGGGGGAGGGGCTCATTGGCGAGCGCCTGGTGGCCTGGTCTATACCCATGGGGCCTGGTCGGGCACAGCCCGAAGGAGATACATGGGTCCACTCTTCCATGGGCCCACTACCTGTGGGACAGGTAGTACTAGAGGTTCGGTGCATTGTGGATCAGGTGGTTGCCGAAGGCGGGGGCCTTTGTGTACCGATCCTCGGTTGCTGAAACTGGCTCTTGGGACATGGAACGTAACCTCTCTGGTTGGGAAGGAGCCTGGGCTGGTGTGTGAGGCTGAGAGATACCAACTAGATATAGTTGGGCTCACCTCAACACACAGTTTGGGTTTTTCTCTGCGCCTTCGGGTTGGGGAATGGGCTCTGACTGTTGTTTGTGCCAAATGGCAGTTCGGAGTACCTGGCCTTCTTGGAGTCCTTGGAGGGGATACTGGAAGGTGCCCTTTTTGGGGATTCCATTGTTCTGCTTCAATGCTCACGTGGGCAATGACAGTAGGACCTGGACGAGCATGATTGGGAGGAACGGCCTCTCCGATCTGAACCCGAGTGGTGTTCTGTTGTTGGACTTCTGTGCTCGTCACAGTCTGTCCATAACGAACATCATGTTCGAGCACAGAAGTGTCCATAAATGCACATGGCACCAGGACACCATAGGTCGCAGTTCGATGATTGATTTTGTAATCGTGTCATTGAACTTGCGACCGTGTGTCTTGGACACTCGGGTAAAGAGAGGAGCTGGCCTGTCAACCGATCACCACCTAGTGGTGAGTTGGATCAGATGGCGGGCCAGGAGCCTGTCATAAAGATCTTTAACTCCCACATCCGGCAGAGCCACATCCGGCAGAGCTCCCTGGGGAGATTATATCTCTTGGCTGTCCCCAGCGACCCGGACCAGGATAAGCGGATGACAATGGATGGATGGATGTAAAAAGGAATGCACATTTCTGTTATATGAATATGAAGACTCACCTTGCAATGAGTGGTGCTGACTGGGAGTCCAATGTTGGAAGCAATCACTACTGTCACAGCAGAGGCCAGCTCAATGCTGAATCCACTATGAGGAAATGATTACAGCATCAAAGGCCATTTTACAGTTTCATGTGAAACATCATATGAACCACTTTCATATACAACAACTTTCTGGTTATTCTAGTTATTGATAAGTGTGATGCTTGATAAATATTGAATCAAGTGTCAACCGATCTGATTTACACTACCAGTCCAAGGTTGACACACAGACTCTATTTTTATTGTTTTCAACATTACAAAAGGGAAGATGCCAAACCTATGAGAAACATGTTATTATGCTCTAATAAACAAATAGACGTTTTATTCTTTGAACTAACTATCCTATATTTTGATGACAGCTTTGCATGTTCTTGGTGTTAACCAGCTGAAGCAGCATGATGCATTTAAATCCGTCCTGAAGACATTCTTACATATGCAGAGCACTTCTGGTGTGAGCAACTAAAGTTCTGAAATAAAACTTTGCTGAGGGTGCATTTAAAATTGTGTGTGTGTTGAGAATGAATTCATATATAACACCTTTCCCAAATTATATTTGTCTTCTAAATATAATCCATTAGGTTAAAATGCCTTCTTTTACAAGTTTCAAATTTGCCTCTAACACTTTCTGCTTTTAAATGAACAGGTTTATATTATATATATATATATATATATATATATATATATATATATATATATATATATATATATATATATATATACACACACACACACAAAGATTTCAAATACCTATATTAGTCAAGCACTATTGTAATGGTGTAATAGTGTTACCTGTTACCTAGAGGGGGTAATTGGGGTCAAATCTTTGCCCAGAGTTTGTATAACTCTACGACCCCAAACCCATAGCCCGATGCAGATACCCACTCCCCCATAGAGGAGCAGCCAGATGGGTGTTGGGGCTTTAGAAGCTACAGAGGCACTTTCATACACCAGCCAGAGAGCTACTAAGGGTCCTATTGCATTGCTGCAAAGGGAAGAGGGAAACAAGGGAATTTAACAGTTGATGGTTTTGTTTCATTAAATGTAAATTAGGTTGAAGGGAAATAAATTGTTTAACTGTGTGGTTAACTGCCACATTTACCTAATATGTTCTAAACACATCAGAATTTATTTAACAGAATAATGTAGGATCCCAAAGGCTTAACCCTAAACCTTACCAACCTGAACTACATACCTCACATCATTCCCTCCATGAGCAAAAGATCCAAAGCAGGCAGTGAGAATCTGCAGAAACTGGAAGAGTATTGACACCTCTGGTTCATCAATCTCTAACTCATCCACTTCTCCCTCCAGATGGTTCTCTGTACTCTCTCTGTCATCCAAACTTACAGCTAGAGCATCAACACCAAAAGCATCTCCATCTGACACTGCTGTAGAGTAGCTGCTGTAACTATCCATGCGTGAACGTCGATTCTCTCCAGCCACACTAAAGCGGCTTCCTTCACCATCTTTCAACGATCCGTGGATGCCATAGATCGCCATTGTGTAGGACGTGTAGCTGTTGTTGCGGCGGATGGGCTTATCACCAACCTCACCCATGCATTCGCCCACCTTAGCCAGATGTAACTTGAGCAACAAATCCTTGTAGATGCCCGAGTCTTTATGTACTGTATGGAACTGACTCCCATGGAGCTCTGTGCTTACCATTCCTTCATGTAGCACTGTAATAGGCACACAAAAAATATATATATTAGACATAACTTAAATAAGTGACATAACTTAAAATATTACCCAGCTTTGGCCAGTACATTTAAAATCTCCTATGACAAATTCAGTAAATGTACCTTTATTTGACTGAATCTTTTAAATAAAGAGTTAATTTGTTAAGAGTTTGTTTGTTTGACTCAGGTATCGGAGTTTCAGTTACTTGAAGAAACTGACCCTTGTTGCACTCCACGTCATTTGTGTCAAAGTCTTTATTATCAAGGTCAGCTTCTTCAGACTCTCCAACGTCAAAGGCTACATTCCTATCAGGAGATGTGCAGGAACCAGGTAAATCGGACTGATGTGCTTTGTCATGTTCCACTGATTCATCTGTTAGTGTCCTCTTATCAACAAACGATGCATCACTCTGTGAAATTACACCTAATAAGAAAAAAAATACAAAATGAAATTATGCACACCAACATAGATCCTTTTTATGGACTAGTGATAGCAGGTGATGTATTTGTTTACTTCTGCAGCACAAATATGTTTCATCTTGGAATTCTAGATACAAGTACTAAATTCTAGAGATTAAGAAATTAAGATTTTCACCCCAATCGAAATTTGTCCTCCGAATTTACCCATCTGTGCAGTCAGAACACACACACTAGTGATCACTAGGGGGCTGTGGTGCACACGTGCCCAGAGTGGTGGGCAGCCCTAGCCCAGCACCTTGGGGAGCAGTTGTGGTTAGGTGCCTTGCTCAAGGGCACCACAGTCAAGGATACAAGTACTAAATACAACTAAATAAAATCAAGCAAGCTGAAGGATTATGTAATTTTGAGGTTGGACATCCTGAGAAGAGACATTTATTTAGGGCAAATTCATAAGTGTCATAGGGACAGTACAGGGTTGAAAAGCCAGAGGAATCATAAAAATGAAACCGGAATGCATAGCCAACAACTGAACAGACCACAGAAACTAAACCACGAGAATTAGTCATGCAAGACCCACCCTGGTACTGAGAACACTAGGACATGGAACATAGTACTTCAAACTGTAATGTGGGGGGTTGGCAACAGCAAGGAAAACCTTAGATATTTAATAGCTGCCTGGTCATCCACCACAGGGTTTTTAAGAGTCAAGAACCCAAGTGGTGTCCGAGAGGAAAACAAACAAAACCCTCCACTAGTAGGATATGGGTGACAAAACGTTCTGGCAAAAGTAAAACCAGAGGAAAAGCAAACATGGGATGCTACAGGAAGAGCTGGCTATCTCAAAGACTGAGAGAAAAAACAACAAAAAGAACTTAAATAACCAAAGACTTATAATGGAAAAGGAACCCAGGAGGGAGAGGAGGATTAGGGGGGGAAATTCCTACTAACCAAGATACCAATACCAACTGGACTGTGGCACAAGACCACTCATTAAAAGACTCAGCATGGAGTTGCTGAGAAACCAGCCTATATAAAGCCAAAAAGGCAGGTGTAGCTCATCCAGCCTAATTAGGCTGGTTTAGAGGATCGGCTTCCTCTAGTGGATCGGCTTCCTCTAGTGGTGGTGGTGTAGTCCAGGAGCCAACCCTTACACAAACACAGTACCATGATCAATAACAAGACAAGACAGGTTTTAAAGACACAGACTAACAAGGGCTAACAAGACATAGAAACCATGACACCAGAGGGATCGTGACAGATTATCATTTGTTGGAGTTTTATAAACGTTTTGCAGTTCTGAAAAATAAAGTGTAAAGAAGACAGCAGAGGTTAAAAGAGAAATAGATTATGTAGAAACATACCTTTCATCTTCTTCTTTAAGCGGGGACACACAACATACCACACCACCAGGGCAGTCAGGAGGGAACAACCCAGTGAAATGAAAAGAGTGCCCCACCATGGTACTCTGTTGAATCCTAGCACTGTTCAAAAACAAGAGAGAAAGATGCTTGAAATCCTGGGAAGGCTAGGTTTTCTGAGCTCTGCACATATACAGGGGCAGAGTTTGAATTTTCAGTCTATGGGTGCAGCAAAAATTGCATAAAGCATTTAACATGAACATGAAACTGAATGTAACCCTCGTAAAATATTTACTAGGGTAAATATCTGAGCAGTTATGTAGTACAAATTGTAGTTACTTTGTACAAAGCAACAGCAGTGTGCTTATGAACATTAGCATGTTTATTTCATTTTGTTTTCAACCGCAAATGTTTTTAGTGTGACAACAAGCAGTATTTTGATTTGTTTAAAACATCAGATGTATTCTGACTGACTCTTGAAAATGCTCTGCATGGTTCCATGGAAACAGCCCATTTAGCTGAATCAGCTTGTGCAGCTGTTCGCACTCTAACGAGAAAATTGCAAATGACAATTACCAGAATTTGTGTATAACTCAAATGCAAAATTATGATGTTTTTACAACTGCTGATTCCTGGAGGCTTCTCTGCAAAGTTGGCAATGGGTGTATAATGATCACGGCACTCATTGAAGCTTCGCTAAAGCATAATAATATAATACGCTTACTATATTATAAACAAGCCCCAAATGAAAATATGTTCATTTGAAACAGAGCATACCACCAGGAGTATTCAATGTTTTCAAACATTGTACAAATACAAAAAAATCCACAACAAAACAAAAGACATGGTGACTAGCTAAACGTTTCCATCAAAATCTATCAGAATTTTTATTAGGTTGCAGTACTCCCACAATAAAAGCCAAAAACCGAAGCAGTAACAGACCCACAAAAATGTCATCCAATGACCTTGAACCTTCATGCACTTACTTGCATAAAAAGTATATGTTCTAAGTTACTTGTTGTCAATCTGCATTCACTTCCTACAGTCAACTGAATGCCTTAAGAAGTTTAAGTATGTAAAAAAAAACACTTCTAAAGGGAGAAAGATTCAGAATTTGCACCGGTGAATGTACTTTTATCCACATAAAAGCCATATCTAGTGAGTTTGAATATGAGTGAATTTTTGTGGAAAATAAGTTTCAACTAATTCTTTAGTTTCCTTGAAGCAGAACAGCCTGTTCTAGTGACAGTATCATTTACATTTACATTTACATTTACGGCATTTAGCAGACGCCCTTATCCAGAGCGACTTACAAAAAGTGCTTCATTGTTTTACTCAGAACAAAATCTCTAGCTAGTTAGTTTAGGCTAAAATCAGGAAGAAACTTTAAGCAAAGATATTATTAGATACAGTCAGTATGGACGCCTAGATATACTCAAATATACTGAGAAAACCCTACTTAACAGATAAAAGCAAGAAAAGTCATTACAGTCACAAATATTTAATACATGCTAGTGTAGTAAAATTTAATTTAAGTGCTCTTGAAACAGTATCAGGCATGTTCATGTGCGTGGTACGGCAGATAATGACAGAAAGAGATTCTCTGCTGTTTAATGATTAGAGAATGAAGCCGTGAACTGTGCCTTGAAGCCTTGAACTTGAACAGTTACTTATCCATGCCTCTTTGTGTTTTGAGAATGTGAACATAATATATTAAATACTATGTTGCTAATCTTACAACAATTTTACAAGCCTTAAAAAAGTGGAAAATCAATATTAGCAGAGGCAAACTATGCTGTGATAATATAAATAGTAAATCATTTGTCTGTAGCCTGGAAACATTTTTCAAAAAATGTGTCTTGTATGTATGTGCAATTGTGTCTCTGTACATGCAAGCTAATGAGGAAAACATGTAATGTGAATGTTGTAAGGAATAATATGAAAACTACACTGATTATTTGTATCTTTTGGTTAATAATTGGTGAGTGTGCTGACAAACATCATCCCTTTTAATACGGTCAGCCTTGTAAAGTAAGAAGGTAGAAATGGCCTGGTTAATAAACATCTTTCAACCAAACAAAATAAAGTCAAGAGAAACAAGCTGAAATCATGGTCAAACAGGTATTGGCAGAAAGTCAGGAGTGGGTAGTACCTGCTGAATTCCCAAGACTCACACGATTGTTACACACAAAAACATACTACTCAAACTGGGTTTAAAATATTTAGATAAGCTTTATGCCTACAAAACAATGTTTAATGTGAGCATATTCATTTGTATATACCCATGCACATACATATATGCAGGGCTGTACTTACTTGGTGCTCCAGTGAACATAATGGAGAACAGATTAATTCCCATGGTAACACCATAGAATACAGGAAGGGCTTTTAGACCATTGGGCAATGGGTCATCCTAGAATGCATATAATAATCAATGTAAACCACAAACAACAATTAATATATTTTTTTAATAAAGTTTTTATTTTACCTTATTTAGGATAAACTTTCGGACAAAGTGAAAGAGAATGGCTGACATGATGCCTGACAGGAGAGGGGAGAGGAACCAGGAAGAAACTGGAACAAATATAAATAAATAAACCAAAAACAAATTATTAAAACCTTCACGTTTGATTGTGTTACATTTACTAAATGAACTTGAAAATGTACAGGACATCATTCTATCATTTGAGTAGAACCTTACTTGAACCCCAAGGTGTTTGTCCATTAACAGCCTAAATCATCTGAGACAGCTGATGTATATAATCATGTTTCCTGTCTTTATATTTCTATCTGCACTATCAAACTGTTCTGTTCATAAAATAGAGATAATGTTTTCAGATAAGTAACATTATGTTAAAATTACAAGTCTTAAATATCTATAATTATGTCTTGATGAACTAAAAGTGTATTCCCATTTTTTTAAGAGTATATTAAAATGTTTTACCAATCCGGAGAAGTTCCAGCCATTTGACCCCTTGGTGACCCCTAGCAACTATGGAAAAGCCGATAGTGGCCCCAACGATACAATGTGTTCCAGAGATAGGGAGCTTCAAAAATGAAGCCACCAACTGCCATACAGCTGACCCTGCAAACATGTTTTTGACATATCTCTTCAAAATGCACCTTTCATGGGGTAAACAATACGAAGTGAAAGAGAATGGCAGACATGATGCCTGAGAGTAGAGGGGAGAGGAACCAGGAAGAAACTGAAGCAAACATATAATAATAAATCCAGAAATACAAGTTATTAAAAAATGTTTGCTTGTTCTATAGTTTCTAAATTGATTTGAAAATAGGTTCAACTGCATGATGGCTCAACAACTGGCTCAACAAAATTATCTTAGTAAAATTGCAATGTCATTGCCAAGGGCTGTGTTATGATGTTGCATGGTGGCATTGAAACAAATATATGAGAAAATGTTACTACATTTATATAGACTTATCAAGTTGGTAGCTATTGTGCAATATAGAAACTTAACAAATCAATGCAATCTAAAATTATAAACACTTTCTTACCAAACATGCCACTGATGGAGCCAGCCATTAGCACTGGCTCAGAGCCATTGTACATGTTAATATCAATGATGCCTGATCGAATGGTCTCGCTGACTTTTGCCCCCAGAAGTATTGCACCCACTGTCTCAAAGATGGTAGCAAGGATGCAAGCTTGACGCAGTGTCACCACTCCAGAGCCCACAGCTGTGCCAAATGAGTTAGCCACATCATTGGCTCCCACAGAAAATGCCAAAATAAAAGCAATGATGAAGCCCAAAACCAAGAGCCACAGAAAGGGAGACATATCGGCATTGGTGGCTGAGGCTGCTGAGGTAACAGCTACTAGTGACACAACTGTTGTGGATTCCATCACAGCTATTTGAGTATCACTTTGGATCAAACTGCTGGAATCTAATTTTTAGATATTAATATATTAATATATGTGATAAAATCTAAGCTATGTACTGGTAAAATCAAGTATTATTTAAAAAAAGGTTTATAGATAGTCAAAATAAAGATGAGGTGTCTAAGGATGTTGAAAAAAATGTAATGAGAAATGCCCTTTTCATTTCATCTCTGTTTTAGAAGTGAATAGAAGTGGTACAAGGGCTAGCTACATATATGAATCTTAGATTTCACTTTGTTTTGACCATATAGAGCTACACACAGAGAGAATGCCATTGCAGAGCAGATCTTAGTGATGGTGAACAGCACATTCTGAAAAAGAAAGAATCATGTGGAAAAATGTGGCATTTTGAGTAGGCCACAGCATTATAAAACAGCAAAACACCAAACCAATTTCAAAGTAATTCTAAAGTAATGGGCAAAATATTGGGGGTTAACCACTAGAAGGCAATATGTCAAACATACATCAAATAGACACGCGACACAAAAGGAGTACTTAATTTGAAAAGGTAAAATTGTGTTCGTAGCCTACTACAAACAATATTTTAGCAATTATTCATAGACACTGTAATAGAATACTGGCCTACTGAAAAACGGTATATGCTTTTGAAGTGTTATAGTGACCTTCACGTCCCGTTAGCATACCCTATTTTTTGCAAAGAAGGTGGTAAAGCACTGGAAGACGATCTGAGAGATCAAAGCACAATAATGTTTTAGTTACAGTAACTAGATTACTCACCAAGCACGGTGTATATCGAAATTTCCAGCAAAGTGGCGCCAATATTTTAAATGCGAATTTCGACAGTAATGCAGCCTATAAACAAAACACAGCTATTGCACAAGAAACTGTTCTTCTGACTTGCCCATCATTCAGATCTTACTCGTATATGCTTACTTGGCTCCGTCTTTAATTAGCTCAGAGTTTCCGAGGCTCATTTTATATAGCCCTGTATGTATATATATATTTTTTTTCAGAGGAGGAGGCAGTCAAACCATTAGGACACACCTCCGTAGCAACGCGAGTTGCTTGAATCACAGGAAACAGCTTTTAATATTTACCCACTACTGGACACTACTGGTAAACAATTATTAATGTGCTTGTTCGTAATAGCTCTATTATACGGAATTATACGTTCTAAGCGGGGGTTGTGACATGCAAGGTGCGCCTCTTGCCTCTTGAATGATTTTAAAATAAAAAATAGTGTATGTTCTTAAAATGTGCCCTTTTTTATTTTATTTTAGAAAACCTTATAGTTACCTCTGCTTATATGGATTTAAGAAATCATCATCAGTTCTCAAATGAAGTAAGAGAATATTAATATTTTTAATTATGGTGATCATAAATTCATAAAAAGTAACAAATTGAAAACAAACAATACAAAATCATATAATGTCTAATATTGCTTTTGTTGTGGTAAGTTATTTTTGTAATGCACATCATAAGAAAACATCAATCTCACACACAGTGACATTTTTTTAAATAAAATAAAAAGCTTTTTTTAAGTCATCAACTTAACTCATGAAGAGGAGATGCTACAATGGACACAAAATTGCTGACAGCCTTACATTGTGTAATTATTACTTATAAGTTACCTTGGCTTGGGGATGGAAAAGGTTTGTTCAGCGTAAATCTAACAGATGTAAGTTTCTGATGTAACTTTCAAAACCCCCATTTGAAGGAAATAAGAGTAACAACAGGGAACATGATGTTTTAAAGGTCAAACTTTCAGAAATGTGTTACCAATCCATTATCTTTAGCTAATGCTCAGAAGAAACCTACTTTTTTTATAAGTGAATAGGTTTTTTGTGTTGCTTTAAAAACCTGAACATATTATTTTAAGAAATCTTGCAGCTCATGAATAACTTTAAGGAAGCCATCATTTGGAAAAAGAGATTAAATATTTGTATTCATTGATACCTTTTACAAACGAGTCATTGTTAAAGCAGTGATTAATTTGTAATAACGATTGCACAATAGAATTCATATAACTCCAGTGCTAAATCCAGGACATTTGCATAAAGCTATGGAACTTAAAGCCATGAAAACTGGCAAGTTAGCTATATTAGCTCGCTAAGGTGAAATTCATTCTACAAGATTGATATAATATTCTTTCATTCATTCATTAATTATCTGTACCTCTTATTCCTGCTAATCGGGGTCACGGGGGGGCTGGAGCCAATCCCAGCATCTCCGGGCAAAGGCATGTCGACCATATGGCCAACACGCACACACCTACATGCAATCTAGGGTGACCAATCAACCTAACATGCATGACCGAGAATCAAGCCCAGACCGAGAATCAAACCCAGACCACCTTGCTGTGAGGCGACAGTGCTAACCACCACACCATGCCGCACTGATATATAATATCATTTACCAAATATTACATATACTGTAATGCCTGGGTCATGGGTGGCAGAGAAGGATCCATATGCAGAGTGAAATAGTAACATAAGTATTTAATATGAACAGAGTGAAATGTAACAAACCCCGAAATGGGGGAATACACGGGCAACAGCCCGGAGGGGCGTAGCAGGCAAAGTCAGAGGTCGATGGACAGGCAAAGGGTCGTAACACAGGCAGACAAAACAACCAGGGCAAAAGTACAAAAGGGCAGATCCAAGAGGCAAAAACAGAGACAGGCAAAAAGGTCAAAAACACAAAGTAATCAAAATCCAGGAGAGCAAGAATAGAAGGCTTGGTAAAGACACTCGTAAACGGGGCAATACTTCGCACTGGTATGAAGCCTTCACAGTCCTTAAATAGAATGCGTAATTTAGATAACACAGTTCAGGTGATATCAGTACTCCGGTGATGGTGCCCTCTGGCGTCGCTGGGCGGTATGCGTTGTTTGCGCCCTCTGGTGGTCCAGGGTGCCATCCGCATCCCTGACATTATCCCCCCCCGAACGGGCGGCTCCAGCCGCCTGAATCATCCTGCGACGAGGACGTCCACGGGGCCGCGGCGCAGGGCGATCAGGATGTGTCTGGTGAAAATCACGGATTAGGGTGGGGTCCAGGACATCGTGGGCATCCACCCAGCTTCTCTCCTCCGGACCATACCCTTCCCAGTCCACTAGGTACTGTAGACGAGTAGGGAGTCCACTAAGTAGGCCGGTGATCCATCCACATCCAGTGGCGGAGGCGGGGGCAGCTGGGCATCCTGAGGCTGGCCAACGGGCTGTGCGGGCTTAAGCAAGGAGACATGAAATGTGGGTGCGATGCGATAATGAGGTGGGAGCTGCAACCTGTATGACACCGGGTTGATCTTCCTAATAACTGGGAACGGCCCCACGAAGCGGGGATTCAGCTTCCGGCAGGGGGTCCGTAGCCGAAGATCGCGGGTGGAGAGCCACACCAGCTGGCCTGGGGAGTACTCAGGAGCGGTCTGTCGGTGCCGGTCCGCCTGCAGCTTCTGTTGGCGAACCGCCCGCTGAAGCCGAACGTGGGTGGTCTCCCAGGTTCGCTTACTGCGCCGCAACCAGTCATCTACAGCAGGGAGATCAGAGGGCTCCCCAGACCAGGGGAACATAGGAGGCTGAAAACCAAGCACACACTCAAAAGGGGTCAGACCGGTGGACGAATTGGCGATGGAGTTCTGAGCCATCTCCGCCCAGGGCAGGTAATGGCTCCATTCCTCCTGTTGAGTACTACAATACGACCGTAGGAACCTGCTGATCTCCTGATTCAGTCGCTCCACCTGTCCGTTGCTCTGTGGGTGATAACCAGAGGTAAGGCTGACATGAATGCCCAACTTTTCACAAAAAGCCTGCCATACACGAGAGGTGAACTGGGGACCCCTATCTGACACAATGTCCTCAGGGATCCCATACAACCGGAACACATACGAAAAAATAGATTCGGCGGTCTCCATGGCGGTAGGGAGCTTAGGGAGCGCGACTAGCCTGCACGCCTTCGAAAAGCGATCGATAATCACAAAGATGCATGTATGGCCCTGCGAACGGGGCAGATCAGTGACGAAATCTATAGCCAGATGTGACCACGGTCGTCTTGGAATGGGGTGGGGTTCAAGGAGGCCCATAGGTTTACTTCGGGGGGTCTTGCTCTGTGCACACACGGTGCATCCCGCAACATAGGACTTAACTTTGGCAACGACCTTGGGCCACCAGTATTTCCTGAGTACTAGCTCCAGTGTGAGTTTTTCCCCTGGGTGACCGGAGGCGGGGGACGTATGAATCCACTGCATAAGCTCCTGCCTAAAACCAGGGGGGACGTAGAGCAAGCTAGGAGGGCAAGCAGCAGGGGTCGGATCAGCCTGGTGAGCTGCCCTAATTCTGACATCCAAATCCCAGAGGATGGGGGCCGCTACTACTGAAGCCGGGAGGATCGACTTAGGGGGGTTGGGCGTATCTGGCCTGTCATGAAGCCTGGACAAAGCATCCGCCTTAGTATTTTTTGATCCTGGCCTGAAAGTAATTGTGAAGTGAAAACGAGTAAAAAAAGTGCCCATCTTGCCTGTCGAGCATTAAGGCGTTTTGCTGATTTAATGTACTCCAGGTTCCGATGGTCAATTAGGATAAAAAATGGGTGTGTCGCTCCCTCCAGCCAATGCTGCCACTCCTCCAACGCAGATTTCACCGCTAGCAGTTCCTTATTACCGACATCATAGTTCCTCTCTGCGGCAGTGAGCTTGCGGGAATAAAAAGCACAGGGGTGGAGTTTGGGTGGTGTGCCTTGGCGTTGAGAAAGGACAGCCCCTACACCAGTATCAGAGGCATCCACCTCTACAGTAAACGGTAGTGTAGGATCTGGGTGCGTGAGGATAGGCGCCGAACAGAATCGGCGTTTTAACTGATCAAAAGCGCACTGGGCTTGGGGATTCCACGAAAGTGACTTAAGGGGGCCCCTTAACAGAGAGGTGAGGGGTGCAGCGACAGTGCTATAGTCACGAATAAAACGTCTGTAAAAGTTCGCAAAACCCAAAAATCGCTGCAGGTCTTTCACTGAGCGAGGACGTGGCCACTCACGTACTGCCTGCACCTTGGCAGTGTCCATCGCCACTCCTCGTTGGCCCACCTTGTAACCTAAAAAATGGACCTCCGAAGTAAAAAAAACACACTTCTCCAGCTTGGTGTAAAGGTGGTTCTCCCGGAGCAGCTGGAGCACTTCCTTCACGTGACGGACATGATCCTCTCGGGTCTCTGAATAAATAAGGATATCGTCAATGTAGACAATCACACTTCTATTCAATAGCTGACGAAACACATTATTCATGAATGCCTGAAACACAGACGGGGCGTTGGCCAAGTCATACGGCATAACCAGGTATTCATAATGACCATTAGTTGTGATGAAAGCCGTTTTCCACTCATCCCCCTCCCGTATGCGCACCAGGTTGTAGGCACTGCGCAGGTCCAACTTCGTAAAGACCCTGGCCTGACGCAACTGTTCCACGGCTGCCGGCACTAGTGGGAGGGGGTATGAGTTCTTGACTGTCATAGCGTTGAGCACTCTATAATCAATACAGGGACGAAGTCCTCCGTCCTTCTTCTCCACGAAGAAGAAACCTGCGGCAGCGGGAGACACAGACGGACGTATATATCCTAGCTTCAGGGCCTCTGCCACATACTCCTCCATAGCATGGGTCACTGGGATAGACAGCGGATAAGCCCGCCTCTCTGGGGGAGTGGTCCCTGGTAAGAGTTCGATTGCACAATCAGAGGGGCTGTGAGGGGGCAACTGCGCTGCTTTATTTTTGCAAAAAACGTCCGCGTACTCCGAATACACATCCGGGAGTCTCACTGTCTCAATCCTTGTGGGGCTTTCAATATGCGTGGCTCGTACCGCCACACTAAGGCAACCCTCGTGACACGTCCGACTCCATTTCAAAATCTCCCTTGTCTTTCGATGGGTTCCCTTTTGAGTCTTGATCCCCCCAAGGTTTCTTCCCAATCACTACCTAGAAATTTTTACTGCTGTTCTAAACTAAGATTCTGGTGAATACTTTGTTGATATGCCTAGGAATTGATGGTTCCCTGGATTAGATGGTGTTGTTCAGGTCCAGAGGAAGAAAAGCAGGCCCAGACAATCACATTTCCACAACCACGCTTCACTGTTGGGAGGAGGTTCTTCTCTTTATGCAGTGTTGACATTTCTACAAACACGGCACCTGTGACTAAAAAAATTCAATTTTGGAATAATCTGTCCAGAGAATGTAATTTCATAAAGCCTTGGTTTTGTCCAAATGGTCTCGGGGGTGAGTTTAAACAGGCAATTTGGTTCTATCTTGAGAGCAGTGGCTTCCTTCTAGCAACTCTCCCATGAATGCCATGTGTATTGATTTTTCGCCTGAATGTAGACATCCAAGATGCTGCCAGAGAAGTCTGCAACTCTCTATAGGTGATGTGTGAGTTGGCCTTTTCCTGAATGATTATTTTTCTGTTGTGTCTTGGTGTAAGTTTTGATGACTGTTCACCTCTGGGCATTCGCGTTGCTGCAGAGTGCCGCCCATTTGAAATGATTGGTCTTACAGTGCATGGATGAAGCTTTTGGAGATGGTCTGTCTTCCTTTGATGTACTCGTATGTCACCTTTCCTCTCAGCATTGGAACAGACTGGTTGGTTTCCTCTCCCTTTTAATCATTGTGGCTCAAATTTTTTCCCAATGATGTTTCATTTGATTGGTTTGCTATATTGATTACTTGAGCACTCAGATGTGTTTCACCTGAGTCTTCTACCTAATTGACTTTACCAATGCAACTGTGTTTCATTTAGTTGTGCACATGCTCTGATTCCATGTTTCATGTAGTCTGCCGGTAACTCACACATTTCCCTCAAGACAAGTAAATGGAACTGAAGAACTGTATATATATAGATAGATAGATACATAGATAGATCGATATATATATATATATATATATATATATATATATATATATATATATATATATATATATATATATATATATATAACACAAATGCACACAAGTAACACACACATATATATATATGTTAGCCTGGGAAGAACTATTAATAAGTAAATAAGGAAAAATAATGCAGTAAAAACAGTTCTGATAAATGGGATGTTGAATTGGAAAGCAGAGAGCTCTTGCCGACTACATATAATTTGATGTGTGATGGTAAAACTGGGTGAGAAACATGCATTTTCTCCATATTTCATCTTTTAAACTCATGTTTAAATCCTTAGATTTAAAATTGCAGAAGCTGCGAAAAAGGAGTCTTTTGCTTGTTTATTTACAAAATGCAGTGAGCATTGTTAAGCATAGCATTGTTGAGCAACCTAAATGCAGCATCATTATCTAGACTATGGTTGGTCAAATGCAGTTTCACAGATCCTTATATAATTATATAGACAATCCACTTACAATAACATTACATATTAAGGAGAAGGCTGACGTTACAATTCTACTCTACCCAAAACATCACTTACATGAAATAATAGTGATAGTAAATGTCAGAACAAGTATAGGAGGGCTTACAACAGATAAATGCATTGAGGAGACAAGTCAAAGAAGACTTGTCCGGGTTTCAGTGATTGGTATATACAGTGCAATCTGCTGCAATGAATAGCAATGGTACATTGTAAATATATACAGTAATGATCTAAAAGCCTAGAAAAAAACATATGTACTGTTAATTCATGTTTGGTATCTTACATGATATTATTTACATAAGACCACACACAGTTAAAAAAAAGCTAAAGCACCTGCAGACTTCCCATTGAGCACACCTTCAAGAAATGGCAAACATTCTTATGGAGGTTAATATCCAAAACTCAGAAACAAGCTTGAACTTGCTTAAGACAGAGGGATCTCTGAGATATTTCCCATAGGCTACAACCTCTAGACCAGTTCCTCTTTTCAGACATGACCCTTATACTGCATTCTAGTAATCATCTTAACATAATGTCTACTTTTTAATAAAATTTCATTATTTATATATATTGTTGGATGTTTTTAAGAAATGACTGGTATTCATAAAGCCTGCTAATTGCCTTAGTTCCATAGTTACATTTCAAGTTGCACAGTAGGCCTCTGTGGAGGCCAACATGTATGTCAATATGTTAGGAAGCTGAAGCCTTGAAGTAGATTAATATATTTTACTTTAGTGCCTCCAAACTAAATCAGATTTTTATACTGCAAAACATTCCCAGACTCCTGATAAAACTATCATACAACTTGGAAGATATAATGGAAAATGCAGAGCCACTGTAATGCAGCAATATTGGACAAGAAGAAATGGTAAATATAGATATACGTATTTACTTTACCTTTTCATTCTTGATACTGAACTCAGAAACTACATCAAGACACTGGAGATGTAGTTGCTAAGAGTGCTGTGTTCAAATTCATTGTTATATTTCTGCTGTATATTTTTATTATAGCTATTGAATAGCTTGCTTTTGTTTCATAGATAGTTCTTAAGACACCTTTACAATTTGTATATGATAAACACCATAGGCAAAATGGAGTAGGCTAAACTCTGCCTAAATAACCTAGACTGTGATGTCTACTTAAATGATTTAATACTGATTGTTTTGTTGTGTACATGCCAGGCTTCACCTTTAGAAATGACCTCAATAGATCACGTGTATGAGTGTATATACAGATTGTTATACTGGGTGCCTTAGTACTGAAATGACGCATCGGACATTTCCTACAATGACCACTAGATGGCAATAACCTATCAATCAAACGTCAAACGTCAGAATTTTCAATTGCTAAAAACTACATTTGAAATGTCAGAGTAATTCATATCAATAAGATTAATTCAATGCGTCTTTTGTGTAAAGGCATATAGAGGAATAAACATTTTGTTGTAGGGAGGCATCTTTATACAGAAACAACACAGCTGACTGCATGTCAATATTCCCATACTTGATTTTCCACATAGATAAAGCAGCTTGCAAATCAAGAAATGCAAAGGCAGAATTCTCAGAGAACCCTTCTGTGCAGCTGCAATTAGACAAGACACAACATGTAAATGAACCTATGAAGATGACTCCATCCTGAGAAAAGGCTCTTCTTTGGTCCACCCTAATTCCTGTTTCCTTATTTCTAACTCCAAGTCTCCCTCCCTTATCCGCATTTTCCTTAAGCTCTGTTCTCTTGCCAAACAGGATCTGTAGGATACTTCAGAAACATTTATTAGGAAAGAGGAATGTCTGTGTGTGTGTGTGTCCTGGAAAAAAAGTGAGGTCTTTACGGAAAAATAAAAGTAGCAATACCTGTGTACAGTAAACACCCTTCATCCCCTGTGTGTGTGTTTGTGTGTGTGCACGTGTACATACACAGTATGGATATGAAGTGTATGAACTTGCTGAGGCCTGTTTATGCTGTCTCACTTCTTTACTGCACCCCCCACCCCCCACTAAACCTCATTCCATCCCTCAGAGAAGGACATGAAAACTATTACCCATGTGTCATATCTTTTGTGTATTGATTTCTGGGCCACTGTCCACAAGCCTCCAGTGAAGGTGTGGAGCTCAGGGCCCCCCAGTCATTGAGTCTTCTGGTAATCTGAGATATTGATGCTGTCATCCAGCCATGTCATTCCTTCACTCTAGTTGTGATAATGACTTGGATGGAAAGCAATGTTTTGGGGGGCCCTTTAGTTATGATGCTATAGATAATCCTGCTGGATTAGAATCACTGTGTGCTATATATATGGTTGTTTAAATTGATGTTCACATACTTAACCTGCATTTTGTATCCTGGTATCATTGCATCATTTTGTATCCATGCTTCTACCAAAGACAATTCCATAAAAGCACCTAGGAGATGGTCTGGTTTGCCAGTGGAGGATGTGCTGACACCGTCGATGAATGTGCCATTGCCACCAGCGTACGCGCCGAAGCCAACTCCTACCTGAGGCTCAACATCTATGTTGAGGAACTGTGACTGCTCAGCCTGGAATTACAACTACAACTAGAACTATAGACCTATATTAGAACTGTAAATATGGACTTCTACTAGCTGGGCCGCCAAATGGAGGATGGGTTCCCTTTTGAGTCTTGGTCCTCCCAAAGTTTCATTCTAACCCCTGCCTAGGGAGTTTTTCATTGCCACTGTCACACCTGGCTTGGTCATTAGGGATCTGGACCCATGCGATTGTAAAGCTGCTTTGTGACATGTGTTGTAAAAAGTGGTATATAAATAAATTTGACTTTGACTTTGTCCATGTGAATCAATCAAACAGATGTTATCTGGTCTCCTAGGTTGGAAGAAGAGCTGCCGACAAACAGTGTGAAGGTGGGAATTAAAGGTTTGGTTAAAGATAGACTCTGACAGATAGATTTTGTCCTGCAGAAGTGAGTCATATATAGCAATTGACAAAAATCCAATAGGGAGTGTTGAATAGAGATTAAAATTGAACACGTACATAAATTTAAATACATTATAAATGTAATATAAATTCATTCACATGAAAATAACTGTACGAAATTGCGGAATATCAATCATATATATATTTTTATGTTTTTTATGTAAGGCATGTGTCTGTTAAGATAATTGTTAAAATGACCTCCACACCTGAAATAGTTAAAGTGACGACCAAGGAGAAAGGGATATGTTTCAACAAATGTACACTTTGACATGTGCAGAAGGTGTGGCCTCTGCAAACTGGCTTCTCCTCTTTTCAACAACTTTGTTTCAAACACCTATAAATGATTAAATGTTTGATTACATCTTAATCTGGGTTTTAAGTTAACCATTATTGCAACAGAAAGGTGACTTTTTAAAAAGCCCTTAAATACCCTCCTTCTGTCCATGTAATGGCACATCAGAACAACATATGATAGACCACAGTATGCATAGCCTGAGGGGCAAGGCTCAGTTGCAGCAAAGCTGACTAGCAAGATTTGCAAAGGGTCAAAATCATGGTAATTTCAGTTTTTGAATACAAATAATAGAAACACGATCCATCAGAAAGAAATGTTACCTATTCATTGAATTTTTATTCTTATCGCTCCTATTCAGTTTCATTTTGGTTTAATATTAATCTGTCTGATTATTATACATTGTATAAGTAATGTCTAGTTTTCTAGTGACATCCAGTTCCACAGACACAGACTTGCTTCTGCATGCATGTAAAGATGAGCATCTTTTTTGTTAAAAAAAACATGTGTTTTGTATCAATATGGTTTATAAATCACAAAATGAGACTAATTTAATTAGACTAAATCAAGACTAATTAAACCATCCAGCTTGTATTCACTAGACATACAGTCAAATAATAGTAGTAATGTTCACTGTGCATCAGGATTGGGCAGTGAGCAGTGATGATGTTATGTCTAATCTTCTTTCATGTTCTTTAGAATTACCCAGAAGTGTCCACATTCCAGGAGGACATCATGTTACACCTCTTCAATCACCTCCAGTGCTAAGCCATGAAGTGTGAGTTGTTTTTTCAGTAAGTAACAGGAAACCATCACATGAGCTGAGACTAAAACTAGAGTTTGTCAGTGAGGAGACTCCTTTGAACCTTTTCAGTTGCGTCTACTGTATCCATATGCCTACAGATATTTGTTCAAACCAGTTTTTCTACTGTGCTATCATGATATTATGATTGACAAGCTCTGTCTATGAAGTTTTTGTTTTTGATGTTGTGTGCGGGAGCATTAATTTAATTGCCTTTTTTGTGTGTTCAAAGAAGGTCATCTTACTGATAACCAAAGGTTTCTCTCTCGCTCTCTCTCTTTCTGTTGATCTGCAATGTCTTAACATGCCTCCATATTTTAGTATTTGTTATCACTCCTTTTTGTTGTGAAAAAAGCAGGAGCATATGATTATGAAGTTAACTCAGTTTTGTATACAGTGGATGATGTGATTTGTTACTAGAAATAATCTTTAAAGTATAATATTATGCAAAACAAAACATTATTTTAAATGAAATTCTGAAAAATTCCTGAATGAACAGCTTTAAGTTTATTTACAAATATTTACAGTAGCTGATTCATAGCCCAGCTTAAAATCCAAACAGAAATTGAAATGAACAGATGCAAGACCTTCTAATGCATTTGCTGTGTTGTTTTTTTTTTTTTTGTTTGGTATCACTACTGGAGTACAGGACATACACACATAAATACACATTTAGCATTAGAGTACAGGCAAATACTGCCAAATGAAATGGTATTATTTATAATCAGTGCAATCAAGGACTATAAAAAATCATCAGTGGCACATAAAGTAAGGCATGAAAAAAACATAATCAATTGGCCCTGCTCTAACAGTATGTAGCCACTATGAAATGATCACATCCTTGAAAAAATAAGGACATAGAGTGGTTAGCTCTTCCAAAGAAAATCCCGATGTAGAGACACCCAAACTGGTAGCAATTCAGCATCAAAATGTTCAATATTGCTTCACTATCCCATCACCCTGTCATTGAACAGTCTGTTTTTGGCATTTTTGTACAGCAGGCACTGGTTATGCGTAGCATGGTTCTTTGTTTAAGCCTTGTGCATTGAAGTCCATTCTCCTCCTGTTTCACTTCTCTGACCACAGACTGGGAGTGGTTGTGGTTGGGCTGACAGAATCTTTGCACACCTGTATGGAATTCTGGCCATAGCAAGGTGAATGGATGAAGTTCGGACTGCTGGGTGGGGATGAAGAAGATGATGATGGCGATGACGAAGAGTTGCAAGAGGAGGATGATGCTTTGAGTTGAAGCCACTTCTCTCCAAGGGCTTTGGCAAAGTGATCATCAACAGACACACTAATGGAGAGCTGCTTGGAGGAGCCCATTTGGTAATTGACTCCAAGACTCCTCTGGAAATGCTCCTCAACATGGTCATAACTGCGCTGTGTCATAACTATGCAGAGAAAATCAACACAAATCCACTCTCAGAATGGACCCAAAAACAGACTTAGATGTATTTTATTTGTAGTGCTTTATTGTAGTGGATGAATTTTCATGTTGTGCATAAACTGCAAGTGAAGAGAATTGTTATTATGGAAAAAGTATTTTGGATTACAGACTGGAGGCTTTTAATGGAACTTACCAGTCGAATGACTGCAACACACTTCAGCTCTGTGGGCTGACTTTATTGATGAGACACAGGTGATTACTGAGGGACGAACCTGCAAGACACATATATGTTGACTAATGACAGTATACAAAACACCAATTCTTTATCAATGATATGAACACTAGAAATACTTGCAACATTAAAGCCATGCTTAATACAACCAGTCAAGCAAAATGGATTCAGTTATCAAGAAAACACATTCAAAAGGAAGAGGATCTCAAAAGCATAATAATAACTAAAACCTTATGAATTTAGATTTTTCAAAGTTGCAGACAGCTCCTTCAGCTCTGGTGCCATTAGCAGGTCAACAACAGAAATGGTGTGTTGGGACTTGTTGACAGCATTCCTCCACCCATTGCTCACATTTCTCCCTGAATCCGGCTGGATTGCATATCTAAGACAGGCAGAGGCCTGTCTGTGCCCTCAGAAAGACTCGTTTGGGAATACGGACAGCCTTCCTCCTGCTACTCATAGATAGTTGAGATAAGTAGACTTGAGTGGGCCCTGGAAAGATTCTGAGAACTGGGGAGCTAAACTACATGTGTTTAACAGCCTTTGCTATAGGTTGGGTAGGGTTGGTGGCACAGAGCCCAAATTGTTATTTTGCTTGGTGGATGAGTTGTTTGTATTGTGAGTGTAATGTTTTTGCTGGGTAAAAAATCTGAAAGTCAAGGTTCATGGAAACAACTGAAATTAAACTTTTAAACGGATTAATTAAGAAATAAAACAGATTTACGATGTTTAGTTACACTTAACTAAACATAATAAATCTGTTTAATTTCTTAATCAGTTTTAATGTTTAATTTCAGTTGTTTCCATGAACCTTGACTTTCAGATTTTTACAAATTTTTACTAAGTGCTAATTACACTTTGCTAACAATTACCTGTATATGTCTGACTGCAGTTGTTTTGGTCTTGTCCTCTCTCTTCTCCGGCTCCATGCGGGGTTTTTTGATAAGGGCGAGAGGCTCATCCATCACTGGTGTTGAGTGGACTGGGCTAGGAAGGAGGTGAGTGGGGCTGGCTGTGGGACTCCAGGTAGAAGTAGGACTTTCTGGCACACTGAACCCTGATGGTCTTCTAGCAGTGATGGCTAGGCTCTTACTCAAAGCCCTCTCTCTCCTGAAACACACAGGTGGTTAATCTCCAGGAAACTATGCCCTTTCAATCACTTACAAAAAAATGGTCCTAGCTGTTGATAAACCTGAAAATATGTATCTGGAAAGCTACTATAATAACCAAAAGCCGAGGATCTCATGGTGTACCTTTCCTCCAGTGTTCGCCCTCGTTCTGAACTGTGCTTGCGCTTAAGTGAATGAGCAGGAATTACTCTGACTCTGTCGCTGGTCATGTGGCGGAATCTGTCCTCGCTCCTCAGGTTAGGTTGACCTATAAGGCAACAGAAATGTCAAGTGGAACACAGCTTCATGGTGCTTGATGCAAAGGTTACCATCATAAGTGGAAATTCAATGAAGAAAATCACAAATATATAATTAATTAGTGTATATATGAATTAACTGACACATATCACATGACCAGGCACTGTTTACAGGGCCAAACGGTGAAAAGGAGTGGCAAACACGTAAACAACCACCTTACTGTTAATCCCTAACATTTCATCACCACCTGTATGACTTAATTGTGGGAAAATGTTGCTGTGCCACCGTTAAATGTAAACTCCGTTAAGCAGCAGAACAAGATCAACTGGCTTTATGAGTACTACTGTGGAACCCAGCTGATTCACCACTAACGGTAAATGTCATTCACATACAAAACACAAAAGCAACATTTGCTATATGAAAACACTTTAAACTGCCTGAATCATTATTAGCCATTTCAGACCTGTATGTTTCTTGATGGCTAATAACTTGACGGCTAATAAGATTTGTGACTTATGCCATGTCAGTGTAATGTTTAGTTTGTATGTTTACTCAACATCATCATAATGACAGGAGGCAGGACAGACTAATCCAAACATATATTTAACAAATATATTAATAAGCAAACAAAGAAACAGTGGGGTAAATGGGGCTAATTAATTTAAGTTTGTCAGATGTAAGTCCATAACACTGTCAACGTTTTCACAATTAGCAATAAAATATGACAAATGTCTCTATTTAAGACAAAAATAGTTCACATTTTGTTTAGAAATCTCATTCAGTATATCACAGTGATATTAAAATATAAATCTGAGTCGAGTACTCAACATTTAATATATTTCAATTACAACAAAGCATGTGTGAAGTACACTAATGTCAACTGACTCAAACCTTTATGGGAGATTGGCAAGAATATTGGTAAGAATTACCAAGGCCAATTAACTCCTCAACCTTTACAAAAACTATTATTTTTATTGAATGAATGTAGTTTTTTTTACTGACTGCTGAGGGAGTGTGATCATTTCAAGCATTCAACAAGCTTTCAAAAGGCTCAAGTGGTTTGTGCATTGAGTGACATTGTTGGCACATTGAATGTGAACAGTACCCTCTCTCCTTCACACATACAGACATACATACAAAGCATATCCCCCATGCAGTGGAGTGTGACAAGATGACACGGTCTGGCAGAATACAGGGGACTGGGTGTAAACCACACCTTGCACCTTGAGTGGTTTTCTAGTGCCTGAGGGAGGGTTATTTTTCTTGAGTGCTCAGACAAAAGCAGACCCTCCTAAAGGCTTCTTCCATCACTTGCAGTCACTTCACAATAAATCGCTATCCAGTAAGTCACTACCTAATAATTAGCAAGCATCTGCCATCTGATACATCAACCCCAGAAGTATTTAAATGATGAAAAAATTGCAAATTGACTTTAAGTGAAAAGAATATCTCACGCTCCTCTATTTTTAAAGCTAGTACAGTGTCAACATGGTTCTTTTTTGTGCAGTTTACATGACATAATTCACCAGTTGTGTGATTAAGTAAAAAAAACCTTAACTTAAAATCGTATTTGAATTTTTTGAGGCAGGATATACAGTATAATTTCAGTTTCAATTCAGTTATATTTTCACTGACATAAAAAGTTGCTGGTAGAAGATCACCTGTAAAAAGCTGTGAGCAGAATACAACACAGAGCACAAAGTGATAATTACCTTCAAGGATGTAAACTTTAAAGCCACTGCTCATCCGAGTGATGTAATGGAAATTAGTGACAGCCATGACTCCAGATCCGTACTTTCTAGTGGTTCAGGGCCCCTTGGCAGCTGCTTGCAAGTGAAATCTGCCTGGGCTCTTTGCAAGGACAACTGAAATGTGAAGCTCTACAGTGCTTTGTATCAGGACTGAGGACCTGTGCTATGTCGTTCAACATCTTTCTCTGAGTTCCCATTGGCTCCTTCAAGCCCATCCTCTTCTTCTTACCTCCCTGCTCTTTGTCTGCTTCTAAAACATTAACCTCCACTGGTGCCTTATGGGAGGAGTCTTGTGAGCTGTGAAGTGCCTAATATCTATTCACCCCTCCCCCCATTCCATGTACCTTTCCAACATGGAGTCAGGAGGAAAATTTACCTAACTTGCTGTGGTAGTGTTCAATTTACAAAGGTTCTGAACGTTTATTTTCTGTATTTTCATCGAATTGGAGAGAGGTCCACTCAAAAGGTGTTTCAGAATTTAAGTACACTATTCCTGTATTTATCTGGATCTTTGAATCCACAAACAAGTTCTGGTCTGTCTTTCGTTCCTTTCTAAGAGTCAGCACCTGTTGACAGCCCCTCCTTCAGGGCTAATCTAAAATCTCGCTTGACTGCATTTTTTTAGAGTGCTTAGCCTGCTTGAGCTGCAGTCATTCTGCCAGCCTGCCCATACATGCAGCTCTGTGTTCCCCTAACCTTAAAGCACCAGTTTTTTTCCCCTTTCTTTTGGTGAGAAGACAAAGGCTTTAAGCAATGAAAAGATATCTCTGCTTTATGTGTGTAATTCTGCCTGAGCATGCTAATGAATCTGGATCCATAGACACACTTAGGACAGTGGTGACCTCATTTCACACAATTTCTGCATTTGTTGTCCATTGAAATGAACATGATGAAATGTGAAATGATAGCAAATGTGAAATGATAGCATCCTGAAATTTGGAATGAAGATAATATGCACTTCTTATGTGGTGCAGTTCATACATGTTCTATGTAACCTAATGGGCATGAAAAGTCCTTACACTCTGCAGATCAATCAAATCAAATCAAAAGACAAACTTGTCCAGTATTGAAAATCTACCTAAATTAATATCTTGCCCAGCTGCTACACATGTTGTTATATACTATATATTGTAAATATATGCCAAATATATTGTCTGTCATTAATTGTTGTTGTAGCTTTGGATTTTCAATGTCATCTGTTCAAATGGACATGTGTAATGGAGATGTATACTTTATTCCAGTCATCTAAATGCAATAATGAAACTTATGGATGATGAAATTACTTTTCAGATGTTTGTAGATGTAGATGATATAGATTACTTTTGTAGAAGTTTGTGGAATAACATCTGAATAGAAAATAGAAAAGAGCTTTCAGTAATTTAGGTTTTTAGTGTTATCTGTGTATACTGTGTTGTGGAGGATTTGGGGAAAGAAAAAGCAACATTTCTATCTTTCTGGATCATCATAACATAACATCTCGGTTTACATGTTATGACTGTGTGTTATGTTATGACTGTGCTGAGGTCTGTGTTTGCAAACAGTGACCTCTTGAGTCTAAAGTCTGTTAATAACAGGTAAGCAAAATGTTTTTATTTGGCTTTCATATATATTAATACTGTATATCATAAAAACATAAGAATTCTAAGAATGTCAACACATGAGGAATGTTTTTTTAAATCATCTCTTCTGAAAATGCAGGCGGAATAAAGGAATAAAGCCATTCTGAAGTGGCTATTATTTTTGTACGGACTAAACACACAATACGTTTTCATACATTACATTTTCAAATACATTTAGAACACAGTGAAGCAGGAGTGAGGTGTGAGTGAGGAACTCAAAGTAATTTCATTTGTGAAGATCAAACAAAAGGAAAAAAGATGCTTTAACAGATGCCAACAGCAGCCTAGGAACCATCAATGAAAAGCACAGGATGTGGGCACATGTGGGGATTCAACAGAATGAAATCAAATGAGGTATAGGTGAAGTGGGTGAATGAGTGCTGTGATTGGTGGGTGTGGTGTGTTAATGCTGGCAGTGACACTCCCCCCCCCGTATAGGCACCCTTGTTACAGGGGCTTCTGTGTGCATGTTTGTTGTTTGTTTTCCCTTCATTAATGAGTGTTAGTGTTAGGGTTGATGTCGTCCATTGTTAATGTCATGAATTGTCTTTGGCGATGTGTGTGTCATCAATAATAAATGTTATTACTTAGTAGACCTGTAACAGAAGACTAGTTCTGAGAAACATAGAAGTAGGGTGATACAATAATACATATCTTCCCAACACTTGTGAGTAAAATGTAGACAGCTAGGGAGTAGCTGGAGGAAATGGCACAGGAAAGAGAAACCTGAGCTTCTCTGCTCACCCTATTGCCATCATAACCTACTACTACTACTACTATTTCTAGCATTGTATATATAGCTGTGTAGTTAAAATAAATGTGTGTGACTGCCACTTAGCGGTGAGCTACTTGGGATTCTGTTACTCCTGATCCTGGTCCAAATAGAGGATTGATAGATTACTAGTGCTAGCAATGGTAGCTCTTCCTCCTTCTTCTTAAAAAAATAAATCCTTTCAAAACTGCAACCTTTAATTTTTTTTGCGGCAACCTATATTTGACAATAGCAACCCATTTGCAGAGCTTGATGAGTTAGATGATATCTTGGTTAGTAATGAGCCTCCAGTGTTAATCTTGGTGGTTGGTGACTCCATTTCAAGTACTTTGCATAATTCTTGGATCCCTATTTTACCAAATAAGCATGCAAAGTTAAAGTCAAATTTATTTTTATAGTGCACAAATTTATTTTTACAACAGCTTTACAAGGACATGTGTCCAGATCCCTAATGAGCAATCCAGGGACGACAGTGGCAAGGGAAAACTCCATAGGCAGGGATTAGAAAGAAACCTTGGGAGGACCAAGACTCCAAAAGGGAACCCTTCTTACATTGGGTGGCCCAGCTATTAGAAGTCCATATTTATAGTTTTATTACTAGGCCGAGCAATCACAGATCCTCCAATGTGGATGTTGAGCCTCAGATAGGAGTCGGCATGCGTCATGCAGATATAAATTATTTTTTTCTTTGAGAGAATCTGAAACTTTAAATGAATACAGTATTATATATTATATAATGTTTTTACAAAAATCTCTGTGCAGTATCTTCATTAAAGGAATGGTGAAAATGGAGTGAATCTTTGAATATTTTTTTGAGTATCAATTTTATTGATCATTTTGATACCAGCTATTTGCTTTTTCATCCACTGCACAAGCACCATTCTAATAAACTGAAATTGTACACTCAAGTCATTCTTTATACTGTTAGTAAATGTACTTGCAATTATTTTACAGAGCAATCGCAGAGCGATAAGGAGGCAGACACGCTGAGAAGAGCAAGATTTCATAGTGGCAAATCCAGAGTCATCATCTTTTAAACTCTCCACGGTTGCAAAGCCAGGTAAATCAGAGATGGACACATGATTGTCACAAATAGTAGGGTTAGACATGATGAACACTGATCAGAACAGCTGTATATTCAACAAAGACCAGCAAAGAAACACCAAACACACAGGCCTTAAATACAAGTCTTAACAATGGAACTAAACTAGAAACAGGTGACAACGATGACAAGGAGCATGGTTACAGATTGACAGAGATGTGGCAGGGGGAACACATAGGAAAACCAAAACATGAGCACTTGGAGAAACAAAACAAAGACATGACTGACAGGTTGGAGGTCGGACACACATTAAATCTTTTAGGTCCTATAAGTATCATAAATCACACTGTAATATTTGGGAAACCAAACTGTATCATTCGTGTTACCTTCCTCATTCCCAACTTCCTGTTTTTAGTCTAACCATAAGTACCTGTTGTTTGCCTCCAATCATCTCTCCCCTTAAAGACCACAAATACTCTCAAATAATAATACAATAATACAAATAATCATCTCTGTACATATAAGAAGCCTCAAGAGACTCATGAGAGAGCTTTTGCCACTTCATAATGTTTACTTTTGCTTGTATAGTTGAATTAAAACACTAATTTCCTGTATTTGTGCTTTGCACCTCCATCCAAATGTCACAGAATGTGATGCCAGAAGGTGGGAGTGCAGCCTGCAATGAACAAGGTATTAACCCAGCTGGCACTATCTTCATGTGGCTAAGCTGAGGTTGATGGGAATTAGAGTCCCGAGAGTGCAGAGGTGTCCTGACAACCTGCTGCTGCAAAATTTTTGGATTTGCCAAATGTAGCCCACGTTAAAATATAGATCGCTGGAAACCTCCTGTAGCTGTCTGCCTGTTCGTCTGGCACCGAGTGTACTCCTGTTCTTATCAAAAGTACGGAAAACTAGTGGACGGTTTCCCAGGCCTGCCATACAACGGGCTACCGCCATTTCCCACATTTCGCTACTTTGCCATAACTAAGCTCAGTTATCAGCTTCCAAGTTTTCCACCGTGGAAGAACACAAGGGTTGCAGAAAAAACAAACACACACACACTTTGGAGAATATGCTTGTCAGACACTTTGAGAATATGCTTGTCCAACACTTTGAGAATATGTTTGTTTAATAATGTAATAGTAAAATATAATACCTAATACTACGCAATTGATTAGTAATGTAATATAATGCTAGCAAAATCAAAAGGATTAAAATATAATTCCCAACACTGTGTATATACATTTTAATTACTCCTCCTTATATTGCTGTTTCAGTGCTTACAAAGGGCGACGAAAATCGTAGTTCAGAGTAAAATACGCAGGTTAGTTTTATCGTTGCTTGGGATTTAGCTTCTGTGCTAAAACCAAGCTTGCTACACACACTGGAGTCAGCGTGAGTACAACCGATACCAGATGGCGAGCCGACCCATGGATTCTGTACCTGTGGAAGATGACAACTGAACCTACACCTCCTGTACGGTAGGACCTGGGGCCTCATGTACTAAAGGTGCGTACATACAAAAACATTGCGTACGAAATGTTTCACGCAAACGGTCAGATGTACTAAATGTGACTTGAACGTGAGAAAGTGCGTACCCCACGCCACTTTCTTTTCAGGCGTGCGTATGTTTTTCGTACATATGCAACACTTAGAGGTGATGCATTGAAATTACAACTATTAAGATATCTTACGCACACATTGTAGTAAGCCCTTATTGGGTAAAATTAAGTAAATTAGACAATACAATTAAACAGTAAATTAATCAAACAATTTAATTGCCTTACTGGAATAATTCAACGTGTTTCCACTTAGCCTAGATTATATAAACATGCATGAATTGTTGAGCTGGAGTTCTTGGGAGATGGCAGCGTTGGCATTACTGGAGGATATTGCTAATGGCCGAATTCGCCGAGAGCGTGTTTTCCGTGACCATTATGATTTTTTGGCCCATGATGATGACTGGCTTATAAGACGTTTCAGATTTCCAAGAGCTGTCCTCTGGGAACTCTGTGCTGAGTTGGGTCCAGTTTTGGAGAGAGTAACGGCGAGGAGTCGCGCATTGCCAGTTCCTTTACAGGAACTCGTTTCAAATGAAATTACTTTTCAGATGTTTGTAGATGTAGATGATATAGATTACTTTTGTAGAAGTTTGTGGAATAACATCTGAATAGAAAATAGAAAAGAGCTTTCAGTAATTTAGGTTTTTAGTGTTATCTGTGTATACTGTGTTGTGGAGGATTTGGGGAAAGAAAAAAGCAACATTTCTATCTTTCTGGATCATCATAACATAACATCTCGGTTTACATGTTATGACTGTGTGTTATGTTATGACTGTGCTGAGGTCTGTGTTTGCAAACAGTGACCTCTTGAGTCTAAAGTCTGTTAATAACAGGTAAGCAAAATGTTTTTATTTGGCTTTCATATATATTAATACTGTATATCATAAAAAACATAAGAATTCTAAGAATGTCAACACATGAGGAATGTTTTTTTAAATCATCTCTTCTGAAAATGCAGGCGGAATAAAGGAATAAAGCCATTCTGAAGTGGCTATTATTTTTGTACGGACTAAACACACAATACGTTTTCATACATTACATTTTCAAATACATTTAGAACACAGTGAAGCAGGAGTGAGGTGTGAGTGAGGAACTCAAAGTAATTTCATTTGTGAAGATCAAACAAAAGGAAAAAAGATGCTTTAACAGATGCCAACAGCAGCCTAGGAACCATCAATGAAAAGCACAGGATGTGGGCACATGTGGGGATTCAACAGAATGAAATCAAATGAGGTATAGGTGAAGTGGGTGAATGAGTGCTGTGATTGGTGGGTGTGGTGTGTTAATGCTGGCAGTGACACTCCCCCCCATATAGGCACCCTTGTTACAGGGGCTTCTGTGTGCATGTTTGTTGTTTGTTTTCCCTTCATTAATGAGTGTTAGTGTTAGGGTTGATGTCGTCCATTGTTAATGTCATGAATTGTCTTTGGCGATGTGTGTGTCATCAATAATAAATGTTATTACTTAGTAGACCTGTAACAGAAGACTAGTTCTGAGAAACATAGAAGTAGGGTGATACAATAATACATATCTTCCCAACACTTGTGAGTAAAATGTAGACAGCTAGGGAGTAGCTGGAGGAAATGGCACAGGAAAGAGAAACCTGAGCTTCTCTGCTCACCCTATTGCCATCATAACCTACTACTACTACTACTATTTCTAGCATTGTATATATAGCTGTGTAGTTAAAATAAATGTGTGTGACTGCCACTTAGCGGTGAGCTACTTGGGATTCTGTTACTCCTGATCCTGGTCCAAATAGAGGATTGATAGATTACTAGTGCTAGCAATGGTAGCTCTTCCTCCTTCTTCTTAAAAAAAATAAATCCTTTCAAAACTGCAACCTTTAATTTTTTTTTTATGGCAACCTATATTTGACAATAGCAACCCATTTGCAGAGCTTGATGAGTTAGATGATATCTTGGTTAGTAATGAGCCTCCAGTGTTAATCTTGGTGGTTGGTGACTCCATTTCAAGTACTTTGCATAATTCTTGGATCCCTATTTTACCAAATAAGCATGCAAAGTTAAAGTCAAATTTATTTTTATAGTGCACAAATTTATTTTTACAACAGCTTTACAAGGACATGTGTCCAGATCCCTAATGAGCAATCCAGGGACGACAGTGGCAAGGGAAAACTCCATAGGCAGGGATTAGAAAGAAACCTTGGGAGGACCAAGACTCCAAAAGGGAACCCTTCTTACATTGGGTGGCCCAGCTATTAGAAGTCCATATTTATAGTTTTATTACTAGGCCGAGCAATCACAGATCCTCCAATGTGGATGTTGAGCCTCAGATAGGAGTCGGCATGCGTCATGCAGATATAAATTATTTTTCTTTGAGAGAATCTGAAACTTTAAATGAATACAGTATTATATATTATATAATGTTTTTACAAAAATCTCTGTGCCGAGTATCTTCATTAAAGGAATGGTGAAAATGGAGTGAATCTTTGAATATTTTTTTGAGTATCAATTTTATTGATCATTTTGATACCAGCTATTTGCTTTTTCATCCACTGCACAAGCACCATTCTAATAAACTGAAATTGTACACTCAAGTCATTCTTTATACTGTTAGTAAATGTACTTGCAATTATTTTACAGAGCAATCGCAGAGCGATAAGGAGGCAGACACGCTGAGAAGAGCAAGATTTCATAGTGGCAAATCCAGAGTCATCATCTTTTAAACTCTCCACGGTTTGCAAAGCCAGGTAAATCAGAGATGGACACATGATTGTCACAAATAGTAGGGTTAGACATGATGAACACTGATCAGAACAGCTGTATATTCAACAAAGACCAGCAAAGAAACACCAAACACACAGGCCTTAAATACAAGTCTTAACAATGGAACTAAACTAGAAACAGGTGACAACGATGACAAGGAGCATGGTTACAGATTGACAGAGATGTGGCAGGGGGAACACATAGGAAAACCAAAACATGAGCACTTGGAGAAACAAAACAAAGACATGACTGACAGGTTGGAGGTCGGACACACATTAAATCTTTTAGGTCCTATAAGTATCATAAATCACACTGTAATATTTGGGAAACCAAACTGTATCATTCGTGTTACCTTCCTCATTCCCAACTTCCTGTTTTTAGTCTAACCATAAGTACCTGTTGTTTGCCTCCAATCATCTCTCCCTTAAAGACCACAAATACTCTCAAATAATAATACAATAATACAAATAATCATCTCTGTACATATAAGAAGCCTCAAGAGACTCATGAGAGAGCTTTTGCCACTTCATAATGTTTACTTTTGCTTGTATAGTTGAATTAAAACACTAATTTCCTGTATTTGTGCTTTGCACCTCCATCCAAATGTCACAGAATGTGATGCCAGAAGGTGGGAGTGCAGCCTGCAATGAACAAGGTATTAACCCAGCTGGCACTATCTTCATGTGGCTAAGCTGAGGTTGATGGGAATTAGAGTCCCGAGAGTGCAGAGGTGTCCTGACAACCTGCTGCTGCAAAATTTTTGGATTTGCCAAATGTAGCCCACGTTAAAATATAGATATCATAAACTCAAAAACATAGAACCATTAGTACACAGATTATTATTGGTAATATTGATAATGTATTAATAAAAATATTAAGTATATATTATATAATATATTGTTGATTATTTTGATGGATTATTTATAGTAACTAATAAACACATTACACTAATTACTTCACATTAAAATTTCCTTAAAATAAATAAAGATTATCCAAATATTAAAGTGTTCATTAAATTGGTATAGCAAAATAGATGCACTGCCCCTTTAAGACTGCACTGCCACTGAAAAAAAGCAGCAGTGAGAGAAAAAGTTCGGAAAAAAACCACACAGCAGAAGCGAGAGAAAAAAGAGAGATTAGGTTGTAAGATACAACTGTAAGATTCTAACAAGCTGTTGTTGCGCTTCACTCTTCTTCCCCAGACAGCGCAGCGCGTTCGTGTGATGCAAAAAAGAAAACAGTCACCAGTCTAATTGTCTTTTAAGTATTTATTACAAATAAAGATAAGAATACATACAGAGATCTCTGGAGAGCACACAGTAAGAGCGAAAAAAGCCTAAGCTGTTCTCACTGTTCAGTGGGTAGCTCTAAAGACAATTCAATAAAGGCCTGAACTAAATAGAAGAAGTGAGTGTAGCCCCCACCCTTGCTGACCTTCGCTGGAAACCTCCTGTAGCTGTCTGCCTGTTCGTCTGGCACCGAGTGTACTCCTGTTCTTATCAAAAGTACGGAAAACTAGTGGACGGTTTCCCAGGCCTGCCATACAACGGGCTACCGCCATTTCCCACATTTCGCTACTTTGCCATAACTAAGCTCAGTTATCAGCTTCCAAGTTTTCCACCGTGGAAGAACACAAGGGTTGCAGAAAAAACAAACACACACACACTTTGGAGAATATGCTTGTCAGACACTTTGAGAATATGCTTGTCCGACACTTTGAGAATATGTTTGTTTAATGTAATAGTAAAATATAATACCTAATACTACGCAATTGATTAGTAATGTAATATAATGCTAGCAAAATCAAAAGGATTAAAATATAATTCCCAACACTGTGTATATACATTTTAATTACTCCTCCTTATATTGCTGTTTCAGTGCTTACAAAGGGCGACGAAAATCGTAGTTCAGAGTAAAATACGCAGGTTAGTTTTATCGTTGCTTGGGATTTAGCTTCTGTGCTAAAACCAAGCTTGCTACACACACTGGAGTCAGCGTGAGTACAACCGATACCAGATGGCGAGCCGACCCATGGATTCTGTACCTGTGGAAGATGACAACTGAACCTACACCTCCTGTACGGTAGGACCTGGGGCCTCATGTACTAAAGGTGCGTACATACAAAAACATTGCGTCTTTAATGTTTCACGCAAACGGTCAGATGTACTAAATGTGACTTGAACGTGAGAAAGTGCGTACCCCACGCCACTTTCTTTTCAGGCGTCTGCGTATGTTTTTTCGTACATATGCAACACTTAGAGGTGATGCATTGAAATTACAACTATTAAGATATCTTACGCACACATTGTAGTAAGCCCTTATTGGGTAAAATTAAGTAAATTAGACAATACAATTAAACAGTAAATTAATCAAACAATTTAATTGCCTTACTGGAATAATTCAACGTGTTTCCACTTAGCCTAGATTATATAAACATGCATGAATTGTTGAGCTGGAGTTCTTGGGAGATGGCAGCGTTGGCATTACTGGAGGATATTGCTAATGGCCGAATTCGCCGAGAGCGTGTTTTCCGTGACCATTATGATTTTTTGGCCCATGATGATGACTGGCTTATAAGACGTTTCAGATTTCCAAGAGCTGTCCTCTGGGAACTCTGTGCTGAGTTGGGTCCAGTTTTGGAGAGAGTAACGGCGAGGAGTCGCGCATTGCCAGTTCCTTTACAGGAACTCGTTTCAAAGAGAACTGGCAGACCGGTCGGGGATATCCCAGTCATCTTTGAGCCGTGCCATACCAGCTGTTTTGGATGGGATCATCTGCATGTCAGCTAGGTATATAAAGTTCCCATATGATGCGGTTGACCAGGCAAACATTAAAGCGCAATTTGCAGTGATTGCCGGTTTCCCGAATGTAATCGGAGCGATCGACTGCACACACATTGCTACAAAGGCACCATCTGAGGAGGAATTTGCTTATGTGAATACAAAACACTTTCATTCCATAAACGTGCAAATAATCTGTGATGCAAAAATGTGCTTTACTAATGTAGTGGCACGGTGGCCTGGATCAACCCATGATTCGTACTTCTGTGTCTTCCCTCCCCCAGGCTTAATGCTGGCAGTAGCTGCCCAATGAGGTACAATGACCTCTCCCACCATCGGAAGCAACCCCTGGTGTCTCACTCTACGCCAGTCGAGGATGAGACTTATAACCGGTAGTCTGCTGCTTCCTGTGTTGTGTCGACGCTATGGCGAAGCTAGAGTATTCTCTCCAGACAGCAAAGCCTGAGTAGAGTAACTATGGAAGATATGCTGTTATCCATGCAGCAGATCCCTCCCCTCTCCACATCACTGAAATATTCCAATGGAAATGCAGAAGCCAAAATGTTTGGTTTCAGCGGCATCGCAGGAGTTTCCAAAACATGGCCATACTTTCATCTGAACCACCTTAAGGACTCCAGCTCTGATATGACCTCGAGGTTTACTCCTGAAGCCGTTTCCATGCCTAGGATGGATGTAGCCGCAAGGCAGTGGAGGTTTACAGTTTTCCTTCTGGAAAAGATTGTTCCACCATCTTGGAGACAGGACAGATAATTGTCTTGAAGTTTGTCTCCCATGAGAATTTAAGCATGGCGTTTCAAGTTGAGCGATACTTCAGATTTGGAGTGCTCATGGTACAGATTGGGCTTTGAGCATGGACATCATGTAGGGAGGGGCAAGTCCATTTTTGGCTTTGTAGGCAAGCATCAAGGTTTTATATCTGATGCGTGCAGCTACTGGAAGTCAGTGAAAACAGCACAGCAATGGAGTGACATGTGAGAACTTGGAGAGATTGAAGGACAGTCATGCTGCTGCATCAGATGTAGAGTTCTGATGACCCATAGAGGAAGACCTGCAAGTAGGGATTTGCAGTATTCCAGCTTTCAGGTGATGAGAGGCTGCACAAGCACCTGGGTAGCTTCCTATGAAAGAAAGCCTCGTATTCACCAAAGGCTGCAGAAAGATCCAGAAGAATTAAAACTGATGATAACTTGGTAGCCTTGGCAGCATGAAGCTTCTCAGTCACCGCTTTGACAGCCGTTTCTGCTGAGTGTGCCAGTTTGAAGCCAGAATGATTGGGATCATGGAGTTTGTTCTGGGTGAGGACTAGAGATAATTGATCATGAGACTGCTCATTCCAGACTTTTTGATAGAAAAGAGAGGAGTGATACCAGTGTGTAGTTGCTTATGTTGAAGCTGGCAAATGTTGGCTTTTTCAAGATTGGTACCACACTTGCTGTCTTGAACACGGTAGGTACATGTCCCGAAACTAAGAAGTTGTTGATGTCCAAGATAAATGGAAGGAGATCTCTTGAAATTTTCTGGGAAGGAATTGGATTGAGCATGTTGGGCATGTAGTAGGATTGCTGGAAATCATTTTAATTTTAATCTTACTCTATTTAAACATGTGCAATGTTTATGTATCTTATTGTAAAGTGTCCTTGAGTATCTTGAAAGGCGCTTATAAATAAAATTGTTATTATTATTATTAAATTGTTATTAATTATGAATAAGATATTAACATTTGCCATCTCCACATCATTGCATTCAGTTTTTATTCACAATTTGTTTAGTGTCCCAACATTTTTGGAATCTGGTTTGTAAGCATACTGAACAACTGACACTGAACATACTCCACCAATAATGTGTATCACAGATAATCATTCACTTTCCGATGCGCTGAAGTGCACAAAGTCAGTGACAGAGAAACAGCTTCGTCTGGAGATAAGCAGCATCAAAGAACTCATACAAACAGAAAGTTGAATGTGTTCTGTGGTACAGTACAAAGGAACAGCATACCAAAAAGGGGGCATCAACTTATAAGTTACTTCAGGCCCTGAGTGTAGGACAATGGAAACTTAATTAAAATAAAAAGGACATTATACTGTTATACAAAGTTATACTTGTTTCAGTTTACTCTGTTGTTTAAATGGGTAAAAGGAGTCTGTTCAATTTTAATACACCAATTTTTTTTTTAGAGTTTGTTAACTCTAGTAAACTCCCATGGGCCCACCACCTGTGGGAGAGGTAGTACTAGGGGTTCGGTGCATTGTGGTTTGGGCGGTGGCCTTGGCGTACCGACCCTCGGTTACTGAAGCTGGCTCTTGGGACATGGAACGTAACCTCTCTGGGTGGGAAGGAGCCTGAGCTGGTGTGTGAGGCTGAGAGATACCAACTAGATATAGTTGGGCTCACCTCCACACACAGTTTGGGTTCTGGAACCAATCCTCTCGAGAGAGGCTGGACTTTATTCTTTTCTGGAGTTGCCCAGGGTGAAAGGCGGAGGGCTGGAGTGGGCTTACTCATAGCTCCCCGGCTCGCTGCCTGTGTGTTGGGGTTTCCCCAGTAGATAAGAGGGTTGCTTCCCTGCGCCTTAGGGTCGGGGAACGGGCTCTGACTGTTGTTTGTGCTTATGCACCGAATGGCAGTTCGGAGTACCCAGCCTTCTTGGAGTCCTTGGAGGGGGTACTGGAAGGTGCCCCTTCTGGGGATTCCATTGTTCTGCTGGGGACTTCAATGCTCACGTGGGCAATGACAGTAGGACCTGGAAGGGCGTGATTGGGAGGAACGGCCTCTCCGATCTGAACCCGAGTGGTGTTCTGTTATTGGACTTCTGTGCTCGTCTGTGCTTGTCCATAACGAACACCATGTTTGAGCACAGAGGTGTCCATAAGTGCACATGGCACCAGGACACCTTAGGTCGCAGTTCGATGATCGATTTTGTAATCGTATCGTCGAACTTGCGACCGTGTGTCTTGGACACTCGGGTAAAGAGAGGAGCTGAGCTGTCAACCGATCACCACCTAGTGGTGAGTTGGATCAGATGGCGGGCGAGGATGCCGGCAGACCCAAACGTACTGTGAGGGTTTGCTGGGAACGTCTGGCAGAGGAACCTGTCAGAAAGGTCTTTAACTCCCACATCCGACAAAGCTTTGACCGCATCCCGAGGGAGGCCGGAAACATTGAGTCTGAGTGGGCTTGGTTCCGTGCCTCTATTGTCAATGCAGCAGATCAGAGCTGTTGTCGGTGCCTGTCGTGGCGGCAATCCCCGAACCCGGTGGTGGACACCTCGGGTAAGGGAGGCCGTCATGCTGAAGAAAGAGTCCTATCGGGCCTGGTTGGCCCGTGGGACTTTGGAGGCAGCAGACAGGTACAGGGGGGCCAAGCGGGTCGCGGCTTTGACTGTCGCAGAGGCAAAAACGCGGGTGTGGGAAGAGTTTGGTGAGACCATGGAAAGTGACTTTCGATCGGCTCCGAGGCAACTCAGGAGGGGAAAGCGGTTCCCGACCAACACTGTATACAGTGGGGCTGGGGATCTGCTGACCTCGACTGGGGATGTCATTAGGCGGTGGAAGGAATACTTCGAGGATTTTCTCAATCCCACCATCACGTCTTCCATAGAGGAGGCAGAACCAGAGGACTCAGACGGGGGTTTGCCCATCACTAGGGCTGAGGTGACCAGGGTAGTTGTGAAACTCCTTGGTGCCAAGGCTCCGGGGGTGGATGAGATCCATCCTGAGTTCCTTAAGGCTCTGGATGTTGCGGGACTGTCTTGGTTGACACGTCTTTGCAACATCGCGTGTACATCTGGGGCAGTGCCTCTGGATTGGCAAATCACACTTCTCAGCCTCCCCGGTAAGGTCTATGCAGGGGTTCTGGAGAAGAGAGTCCGTTCGATAGTCGAATCTCAGTTACAAGAGGAACAATGTGGGTTCCTTCCTGGTCGTGGAACACTGGACCAACTTTTCACCCTTGCGAGGGTCCTAGAGGGTGCATGGGAGTTTGCACAAACCAGTCCACATGTGCTTTGTGGATTTGGAAAAGGCATTCGACCATGTCCTTCTGGGATTCCTCTGGGGGGTGCTCCGGGAGTATAGGGTACGGGGCCCGTTGCTACGGGCTATCCAGTCCCTGTACAAACGGAGCAGGAGTTTGGTTCGCATGGCCGGCAGTAAGTCAGACTGGTTTCCGGTGGGAGTTGGACTCCGCCAAGGCTGCCCTTTGTCACCGATTCTGTTCATAACTGTTATCCCCCCCAGAAGACTTTTATCCCCCCAGAAGAGCTGGAAGAGGTGGCTGGGGAGAGGGAAACCTGGGCCTCTTTGCTTAGGCTACTGCCCCCGCGACCCGGATAAGCGGAAGAAAATGGATGGATGGATGGAACTCTAGTAAATAGACAGGCATTATTTTTTTATTCATATAACCTAACATTGTTTGTGCTATAGGGCGGCATGGTGATGTGGTGCTTAGCACTGTCGCCTCACAGCAAGGCGGTCTGGGTTCGATTCTCTGTCTGGGCTGCTCTGTGTGGAGTTTGCATGTTCTCCCTGTGCCTGCGTGGGTTTTCCCCGGGTACTCCGGGTTTCCTCCCACAGTCCAAAGACATGCATTTTAGGTTGATTGGTCACTCTAGATTGCCCGTAGGTGTGAGTGTGTGTGTGCACGTTGGCCATGTGGTGGACTGGCGACCTGCCCATGGCGTACCCTGCCTTCGCCCGGAGATGCTGGGATTGGCTCCAGACCCCCCGTGACCCCGACTAGCGGGAATAAGCGGTACGGATAATGAATGAATGTTTGTGCTATATTTAGCCATAAAGGTTAGGACCATAATTTAAAAGGGAGACTCTGATTATGAAGGGAGAATAAGAGACAAGGGGGTGGGGAGTTCTGTTGGCGGGAGTTGTTGTGAGAAGTAGAAAATGGTGTGCACAATAAAAGGTTGTTGTTGAATTTATAAAGTTCGTTATTACTTCGAGTAACAACAGTTCCTACTATGGCTATTGTCAGCTGGAGCTCACTTGCTGCTAGTCAGTTGTTTGATGCCCTGAGATGCTCAAATGATTTCTGTTGATCTCTTTTTCTGAAAACATAGCCACAGGTTTGTTCCACTTTATCATTGTCACCATTTATGTTGTCATTCTATATGTAGGGAATCTTAAAATCATCACATTGACGAGACTAAGGTTGCAGCATCTAACGTGGTCTGACCTAAATTAACTGACTAGAGTACAACCTACAGTACAGTACAACCCTATAATAAGGTATATACTGCTACCCTGTGGTTCAGCACAAAATAACACATAGCCTCAACCTGTCCTGCCTACACATTGTAACATGTCTAGTTAAAATAGATGAATTCAATGGCAATAATGTTCACTCAGATAAAAAAAAGAAATCTTCAGGTTAAAAGTCAAGTCAATTTTATTTATATAGCGCTTTTTACAACACATGTTGTCTCAAAGCAGCTTTACAAATTGTATGGGTCCAGATCCCTAATGAGCAAGCCAAAGGCGACAGTGGCAAGGAAAAACTCCCTAAGATGGCGGGGAAATAGGAAGAAACCTTGGGAGGACCAAGACTCAAAAGGGAACCCATCCTCCATTGGGCGGCCCGTTAGCACCAGTCCGTATTTGTGAACAAGAGGTGGTTCTACAGTTATAGCTTAAAGTTCTTGTTCCCCGGCCAAGTAGTCACAGTCCCGTCGGTGCAGATGGTGCACCTCAGGTAGGAGCCAGCATCAGCACGTCCCCTTACGGCAATGGTACATCCAACCCCGGCATCAGTACATCCACCGGCGAGCCAGAGGTGACCACAGTCATGAGGGCTCACTGAGACATTGCTTTCCAGTCAAGTCAGTCACAACTAGAGTGATGCCATGACACAGCTGGATGACAGCATCAACATCTCAGATTACCAGAAATCTCAACGTCTGGGGGCCCCTGAGCCCCGCACCTTACTAGGGGAATATTTAACTGAAGGCTTGATTATATAGGTGAGTCTTAAGTCTAGATTTAAAGATTGGAACTGTGTCAGAATCTCGGATTGGAGCTGGAAGGCTATTCCATAATTGAGGGGCTTTAAAGGAGAAAGCTCTGCCTCCGGCTGTAGTCTTACAAATTTTTGGAACTAAGAGAAATCCAGCATTTTGGGAGCGTAAAGGGCGAGATGGGTTGTAGTAAGCAATGAGTTCACTCAGATATTGTGGGGCAAGACCATTTAACGCCTTATAGGTTAAGAGAAGAATTTTAAATTCAATTCGATGTTTAATCGGAAGCCAATGTAATGCCGTGAGAGTGGGACTAATATGATCGAATTTTCTAGCCTTAGTTAGGACTCTAGCTGCAGCATTTTGTACAAGTTGTAGCTTCTTTATGGACTGTTTAGAGCATCCAATTAGAAGACCATTACAGTAGTCCAATCTTGACGAGACAAAAGCATGGACCAGCTTCTCTGCATCAGCTAATGAAAGTAAGTGTCTCAGCTTGGCGATATTACGTAAATGGAAAAAGGCAGCCTTAGTGACATTGCATATATGTGTGTCAAATGAAAGATCCGAATCAATAGTGACACCTAAGCTTTTTGCGGTAGACTTAGGTGTTACTGAAAACCCTTCTAGGGTAAGGGGAATATCAGCCCAGCTGCTTCTAGCAGCTTTAGGGCCAAGAATCAGCACCTCAGTCTTATCAGAATTTAGTTGAAGAAAATTAGACGCCATCCAGTTTTTAATGTCCTGGACGCAGCTCTCAATCTTGAGAGTAGTGGTGATATCATCCCGATTGGAAGATATATACAACTGAGTATCATCTGCGTAGCAATGGAAACTAATACCATGCCTACGGATGATAGTGCCCAGTGGAAGCATATATAATGTAAATAATATGGGGCCCAGTACAGATCATTGTGGGACACCATATTTTACCTTAGAACGCTCTGAGCATTCGTTGTTTACTAGTACAAATTGGTAACAATCTGTCAGGTAGGACCTGAACCAGGAGAGTGCTTGACCTCTTATACCAATGAGTGTCTCCAGCCTATTAAGTAGAATATTATGATCAATGGTGTCAAAAGCCGCACTGGGGTCTAGCAGTATGAGAAAAGAAATGTGTCCTTTATCAGAGGATATCAAGAGATCATTTACTACTTTAGTCAGCGCAGTTTCAGTGCTGTGGTGGGGTCTAAATCCAGACTGAAATAATTCTAAGAATTATTCTAATCTATTCTATTCTAATTCTAAATCTAAAAGATGAAGGTCAAGGCATAAAATCAAACAAACCTGTCATGTAAGGAGGGGTTTGGGGAAAAATGCAGAGAGCGAGCTGTAATTTCTGTTATAAACGTTTATTTATCCGTGCATTGAGCGCTTATACAATGAACACGAACAAAACACCACAGGGAATAGACTCTAACAAAGATGAGCGACAAGCACAATATCGACATTAACAATAAACAAGGAACAAGTGCAACACATAACAAGTAACAGGTGTGATGAATGAATACACACATACAGAACCACACCCAAAGGAAATACATATTATATATATTATATAACAGTTGTTGTCACAAAGCAGCTTTACAAGTATTCAAGTCCAAGCCCCCAGTGAGCAAGCCAAGGGTGACAGTGGCAAGGAAAAACTCCCTAAGAGCATGAGGAAGAAATCCTGAGAATAACCGAGACTCAGGGGGAGAACCCATCCTCTTCTGGCTGATGCCCGTCACTGTAGAGGAATGAGACTGAAACTGTACTTCTTTGTGAACCTTTGTTTTAATGGCGCCTTGTCGTTCGCAACCCCTACACGCAGTATCCCATGCTCACTCGTGCTTTTCTCCCCCGCCCCCATACACACTCCCGTATATAACACGAATATACGTACAGGCACATTTAACTACCTTATGTGACATCTCCCCTTTTTTTTTTTCCGTTGTATGTTTTTTTTTCTTTTTTTTTCTTTTTATATATAACAGCAAGAAAAACTTTAACTTAAATGTAACATCTGTTTTCCTCTAACAGCACCAATCCTAAACCAAGGTTATCTCACACTGAAACACTCCAGCATACCCTAGTGTCTAACTCAAACATGGTGCCTTTTTAATACTGTCACATTTTACATGGACACAAATCAACATTACCAACATTAATACAACTTTTGTCCTTTTTTTTTCTCCTTTTGTTGTCCTTCACCCACACCCCCCCTAAAGGCCATAGATTTGTGTCAGACTACAGGTCGAGCCTGTTGACTGGCTTACACACTCTACCAGACCTGGTCACGGTCGGAGTAGGTAAAGGGTTTGCACATGCGTCCAGAGTGTCACTAACAGGAACAGTGTCTACAGTAGTGACATCCGAAGGATCTGTCCCTGTTTTGTAGTCAGTTTCCACTCGGACAGGTTGGGAAACTGGCCCCAACTGAAGTTGACGACGATTCCGCCGCAGCTCAGTTCCTTGGTGTGTTCTGATGACAAAAGATCTTGGAGTTGTGCTCTCACTTGAGACCACTGCTGGTAGAGACCATGACTTGTCATTGTCCAGCTTCAGGAACACAGCATCCCCTGGTCGCAGTGCAGGTAAGGACCTGGCTCCATGACGACGGTTGAAGTAGTAGGCCTGTTTAGCCTTTGCCTTGCCATCCTTCACTTTCACTGCAGTCCTATTGGGCCATTTGGGCAGGAGATTTTTCTCCAAAGTTGGGAGTGTAGTTCTGATTTTTCTCCCCATCAGCAACTCGGCAGGACTGAAACCAGTGGAGGAGCATGGAGTGGACCTATAGCTCATCAGAGCCAGCACCGGATCTTCTTGTTTGAGAATTTTCTTTGCTGTTTGTACAGCTCTCTCAGCATGTCCATTGCCTTGCGGATGGTGAGGGCTAGATGTACAGTGTTTAAAATCAAGCTGTCTTGCAAACGCCTGGAACTCAGCACATGAGAATTGCGGCCCATTATCGCTCACAACCTCATCCGGAATACCAAATCTGGCAAAGACTGTTTTCAGGTTCTGAATGACTTGTGCACTTGCTGTTGTAGGTAGGTGCAGTATTTCAAGAAACCTAGAATAATAGTCAGAGATTACCAGGTAATGCTGGTGTTTGTACTCACACAAATCCATTGCGATCCTCTTCTAGGGTCGTTCCGGAAGTGTTGTACTGATGAGAGGTTCCCTTTGTTGTGTCCTTTTCAGTTCCCGGCACACCTGACATGATGTCACAAGCTGGCTTAGTTCCTTACTAAGTCTGGGCCACCACATTGACGAATTTGCTCTCTCTCGGCATTTCACTAGGCCCTGGTGCCCATCATGGATCTTCTGGAGAATTTCAGCCCTCATCCCTCGAGGCACAACTATCCTGCTTCCTCTAAGGACAAGGCAATTATACACTGATAGTTCGGATTTCACTTGAATGTACTCTCTTGCAGCCTCTGGCACACTGCTTAGGTGTTCAGGCCACCCAGTTCTTATGAGCTTTATGACAGACAACAATTCAGCATCAGTAGATGTAGCTGTTCTGATTTCATCCATCTTGCTTGGAGATGCAGGGATCCCCCCTACTACACTGGCCACATAACACGCTACATCGCTGTGTGTGTCCGTGTCAACACTCCTGCAGTCCAACGGACTACGTGACAGGGTGTCTGCAACGATCAGAGTTTTCCCCGGAGCATATTCTGCAATGGGGTTGAATCTCATTAACCTCATGAGAAGACGCTGACAACGCAGTGGTACATTGTCAAGGCTGCGGTTGTTGATAAGTGGTACTAATGGCTTGTGATCTGTCACAAGTTTAAACTGCTCCAGCCCACTGAGGTATCTGTCGAATTTCTCACATGCCCACACGCCAGCCAAACTCTCCTTTTCAATTTGGGCATAGCGCGTTTCTGCTTCGGTGAGGCGTCTGGAGCAGAATGCCACAGGTTTCAACTGCTCTCCATGGAGTTGAAGGAGTACCCCTCCCAATCCATAGCTACTCGCATCTGCTGACACTGCAGTGGGCTTATTTACATCATAGTAAGCAAGTACTGGTGCAGTAGTCAGCAGCTCCTTGATGTTTTCAAAAGCTGTTTGTTGTGCATGGTCCCATGCCCATGTGTTCTTGTTACTTTTAAGCAGCTCATACAGTGGTTGCCCTACTGTTGAGAGGTTGGGAATGTATCTTCCTAGATAATTCACCATTCCCAATATTCTTTTCAACTCTTGCACATCTGCGGGTGGGGGCAGCTGCTGAATCGCTTCCACTTTGTCTGGGTCAGGGCGGATACCCGACTGGTCAATGAGGTGTCCGAGGAACCTTAGCTGATTCTGCCTGATGGAGCATTTCTCGCGGTTAAGTTTCATACCAGCTTTCTCAATACGCTGCATTACCATCTCCAGGCGACGATCATGCTCCTCTGTTGTAGCCCCATGGATCAGAATATCATCCATAAATACCTCAACACCCTCCAGCCCCTGCAGTGTCTCCTTCATCTTCCTCTGGAAGATTTCTGGTGCACTTGTAATGCCAAACGGAAGGCGCTTGAAATTGAATCTTCCAAAGGGTGTGATGAAAGTGGTGAGCTTACAGCTGTCTGGGTGCAGTGGTATCTGGAAGAACCCACTGGCAGCATCAAGTGAAGAGAATACGGTGGCCCTGCTTAGTTTTGCTGTAATCTCTTCAGTAGTAGGCAACAAGTACCGTTCTCTTTTTACAGCCTCGTTCAGCTTCTTAAGATCAACACATATACGAACTTTACCTGTGCTCTTCTTCAGGACTGGCACCATGGGTGCGCACCAGTCAGTTGGCTGTGTCACTCTTTCAATGATATCATTTCTCTCCATCCTCTGGAGCTCATCTTTGACCTTTTGCAACATAGGGAATGGTACACGCCGTGCTGTGTGCACCGCAAATGGCTGAACATTGTCTTTTAGCTGTATTCTCACAGGATCAGTCTTTAATGTGCCATGCTCACCAAATGCTTGTAAATGTCCTCTGCTGCATACCAATTCATTCACTCTTTTCACCAGATTCATTTTTACTGAGAGTGATCTGCTGAGCAGATTGCTTACTGTGCGTCCACGAATTACATATGCTGTGAGTGGATGGGTTTCTCCTTTACAAGTCACAGTGCTCTGTATTTGCCCCATGCACTGCAGTTCACCACCAGGACTATCTAATGGAATATTTGCAGTCTGTAATGGTCTTTTGGGGATAAGTGAGTGGTAGGTCTCCTCGCTAATGATGCTCACATCAGCGCCTGTGTCGATTTTAAAATCAACTGGTGTGGAGCCCACCAGCAACTTCACAGTCCACTGCTCTGATGAACCTTCTGCCTTATTCACAGCTCCCAGAAAATATGACTGCTCTACTTGCTCAGTCACCTCGCTCACAGCTTTTCTGTTCCGACACACCCCCAGCCCAATGTCCAACTTTGTTGCATACATTGCATTTGGATTTTCTGGCTGGGCAATTTTCGTCTTTACTGTGTCTTTCTCTCCCACATTTTACACACAGGCCCTCTTTTCCCCCCTTTTGGCTTACCGTAGTGCTTGGTGTATTTGTTGCGCTTGTGAGTGATCTCGTGTATCACCCCTGCTGCTTCTCCCTGCATGCTGACCTGTGTAGCCACCTCCTCAGACTGCCTGACCGTCTCTATCGTCAGTGCTAGTGTCAGGTCCTTCATTAGCTGCAGCCTCCGTGAGACATCTTTGTCAAGTATGCCAACAACAATTCGGTCGCGGATATTCTCTTCTCTGCTAGCACCGAAGTCGCAATGTTCGGAGAGTTCATACAGAGCTCTTATAAATGTCTCGGCTTTCTCTCCCGGTCTTTGCATTCGCTGATGGAAGCACGCGCGTTCGTGTATTACATTCCTCCGGGGCACAAAGTACTCATCGAATTTCCCCAGCACCCGGTCGAAGTCATTTCTATGTCCTTCCTCCTCAAATGCGAACGAGCGGTAGACGTTCTCAGCCTCGCTCCCCATGGCGTATATCAGGCTACTCACTTGCACTGCGCCATCCTCCTTGTCTAGTTTAGTAGCGGTCCTGAATCTCACAAAACGCTGCTTCCAATCCGGCCACTCACCCGGCTTGTCGAAAGAGAAGGTTGTCGGGGGATTAAATTTGGCCATTATCCGTTCACTTCTGTCTTGCAAACTGAAACTGTACTTCTTTGTGAACCTTTGTTTTAATGGCGCCTTGTCGTTCGCAACCCCTTACACACAGTATCCTATGTCACTCGTGCTTTTTCTCCCCGCCCCCATACACACTCCCGTATATAACACTAATATACGTACAGGCACATTTAACTACCTTATATGACAGTCACCAGATCTTTTAACGAAGAATTAGGTGCACAGTCAATGTAAACCTCTAAGATAACTTTTCGAATGCTCATGCTGTATACAATAATTGCCTGCAAACCCACTGGTGCAGTGGGTGTATCTTTGAGTCCTCACTTATAGCCTTGCTTCAGTTTCAGCTCTCCTGAAGTTAGCCTGCATGGTATTAGATACAGAGTTGTGTGCAACTAGTCATGCCTAATGTGTCAGGGTTGGTTCCAGCGCGGTCCCCTCAGTCGCCACTAGAGGGAACTCGCGGACCCGCATTCCTCGTAATCAGCAGTGAGTGGCCGCAGCTGTCTTCCTCCTACTTAGGGGAGACGGTTGCGACTACTCACTGCTGGATTGTTAGTAGTGTTTCTGCTTTCATCAGCCTCTCTTCTCTCTTGGTGTTCTCACCATTGCTTTTCTCCTTTCGAGTTTATTCTCATGTGCCATCCCTGGCCCATCTCAAGTTTTCCTTATCTATATTGTTCCTATCATTTATTATTTTTGTTACCCTTTACTTAAGGTGGTTGCCACGTTGACCGTGTCCGTGTGCTTTTTTGTTTTCCTGTTTTACACGTTGAGTTTGCTCCGTGTTGTTTTATGTTACGTCTTAGTTTTGTTTTCTTTATTACCTTTTGTTTTTCTCCTTTTCCCGCATTCGTTTTGGCGGAGGTTTCAGTTAATGGTCTTAGATTAGTGCCCCTGAATCCTACCTTAAAAAACCCGGGTAGCCAACCCTCTGGATTGGCATACCCTTACATAATGTAATTGTCTGTATGTTTTAACTCGGTATTGCCTAATTCCCCATTTAGTACATGCAGTATACGGTATGCAAATGTATTTTATACACATTTCCTGTTTCGCATGTTATAATAATATTGAATTACATGTCACATATGTATATATTTCATACTTATAGTTATAGTCATGTTTAGAAATGCATCAATGAGGGGTGTCACAGTGAACCAGTCCCTTAGGTCAAGGGAGATGCACACACACACACACACACACACACACCCCTTCGCTCTCAATTACTGACACACCCACCTGCACCTGTTCCTTGTTTCTGCTCCTCTCTCTTCTCCCCATAAACCAGTCCACCAGTGCTGCACGTTATTTGGAGCCATGGTTCTGACAGCACTGCTGGAGCTGCCTTCCTTTGTCCTCCCAGTGGTCAGGCACGGAACCTACGTTTACAGTGCCTTGGAGTTGTTAAAACCCTATCAGTATCGTGTGCTGTTTGAGTGCCTGCTGCGCCTTTTCTGTTTGTACCTATTGTTTACTATGCACAGTAAAGATGTGCCGCTGCCACCCTGCATCCTGCTCCCTCCTACAATGGTTACAAATGGTTTTAGGTTACTAGTTATTGTGACAGCATACCGAACCTGTGGTGGAAAAAAAAATACTAAGTACTTTTTAATGAGCTGAAATTGCAATGCACTACAGGTTTCTTTATCTTCAGATGGGTTAAAAGAAACATATTGTAACGGTGGCGAGAGGACGAGGATGCGGAGTCGAGCGTCGTTTCTTTTGTAACAGTTTTATTTAACATGCACACAATAGCGCCAAAGCGCGTTTCAGACATTCAACATGTAAAGTGACTCAAACAAAGACGAGCACGGGACACTGCGCTAGCACACATTAAATAGATGAACAACACTTGTGATGACGAGACGAGCCACAGGTGAGACTGATGAACACACCCACACCGAAACACACCCACGGAATTACACATATGGACATAGACGACATAAAAACACGGCCAAAGGGAGGGGTCCGGGAGCTGCACCGTGACACATATAGCATCGCTAATTACTATAAAAGATTGTGGCATTTTTATATTATACAGTTTATTTAGGCGAGTATTAAGCCAACAATTAATTTCAATACATAGTTCTATGAATGTGTAGAAATGCATATTCATAGGCAACATAAAGAATAAATCGTAGAGGAAAATATTTCTGATTTAGATCTAAGAAAAACAAAATATGTACTACAACACAAAGAATAAATTTACCATGTAACGAGCATGCCAGTTCATGCAACATCCCTCTTTCCCCATACATCAGTATCAGCCTAACAACCAAATAAGATGCGCAATAGGAAGAACGGATGCTGATGAGCATGAGACGGGATAAAGGAAAACACTAAGCGGATTCTGCAGGGAAGGATTTGGCAGTGGGCGTGATCAATATTCTGGAGCTTTAGCGACACCTTTGCTTACAAGACCCCGAACGAAATCACGGACATTCTGATCAGAGGACGACAAGAGGAGATCTTTACTCACTTTTAACCTCATCTTTTCGCTTAGCTAAAAGTACAGTCAATTAACTGATGTAGATCCACCTGTCAGAACTGGGAAAATATTACGATCATTTAAAAAATGTTGCTTTAGATTAAACAGTGCAGTCCGGCTTTTTAACGCCTTTCGTAAATTTTACTCTCGGAAAGCAATACACCCGAACCTTTGCTTTTGGGAAATCGACGACTGCAGTAAGGTGCTGCTTGAAGAATTTACGTCGTAGGATAAAATCTTCAGTGCCGTTCATTCGCCAGTTTTTCGATGGGGGAGTAGCACAGTAAATACAGCATCGTTTGCAATATCTGTCAAGTCCCTGCATATATTGTAGTTTAATTTCCCCTTCCTGTCGTCTAAATTTATTTTCACTATGAATTATCTGCGACGTCGACTATCGGACAGCAATTTTATGTCCAACTTGCCAAATGGCTACATGACTGACCTACAACGCCCCGATCCGCCGCAACAAAGCCCTGCCCCAGCAGTATCGCCCGGATCTCAGGAGAGGCGGCAGCCTACAAGTCAGTCTACCGGAGCTGGCTTTTTCTCCTCCATCTCCAACGCTGTCAAACAAACCACCGCTGCCGCCGCAGCCACATTTAACGAGGCTACCTCGAGCGCAACAAATGTAAAAATTCTGCTAGTCATTGATGATCAACAGACAGACTGGTAAGATACATATTAAAACATCCAAAACATTCATGCCCATACCTTTTCCCCTTCTTATATATTTAACCGTTTAAATATTTTTTTGTGCTATTTGAATCGTGTATACGTGTGTGTAATATATATGTATGTATGCATGTGTGTAATGTACATGTATCTATTATGAAACGTCTACAGCCCCAGATTACTTTATTCAATTGGCAGAAAATGGAAAAAAATACTTACATTCCTAATCCAATAGAAAGCATTCATACATTCATGATGAATGAATTCATGCATTCATCAGAGCAGATGGAACACTGTAGAATTTAGGCCTAGGCCTAACTCGCATTATGGTTGACCCACTGCTAATGGAGATGTAAGTGTAGTAAAGCTAAAAAGAATGTCCTGTATCTTTTGAATTGCTACAGTGCCTTTTGAGTCACAAAATGGGCATTCAACATTATAAAGACTTAAAACTGAAACTGAAACAGAGTTAAGCTATCAGTCCTCTTATAGGCAAAACTGAGCCAAACCCTTAATATAAGGCATGCAGAATTGTTGGCCAGGATTTGCATGTTCATGAGATCAGATTTGTTTCTTAAGGCAGCATAAGCCTCGAGGCACCCGATTTTGGAGTCATGAGTCTCTGCTGAGCATTTTTAATACACAACCATCCAGCTTTAAGGAGAGTGGGTATGTCAAAAGGTAGGTGTGTCAAAAGGAGAGGATTTAAATAGCCACTTTGGTCAATTGTGATTTTCACCCCAATTGAAATTTGTCCTCCGCATTTACCCATCTGTGCAGTCAGAACACACACACTAGTGATCACTAGGGGGCTGTGGTGCACAGAGCGGTGGGCAGCCATAGCCCTAGCCCAGGGAGCAGTTGGAGTTAGGTGCCTTGCTCAAGGGCACCTCATTCATGGCTATAGGCCTGGGAATCGAACCCACCACCCTCAGGTCACAAGACCAGTTCCCTAACGACCAGACCATGACTGCCCAGGATAGCACAGTATGTGGAATCATCTACATAATCTCCTTAGTTTTCTTAAAGGTTGGCTGTAAGTAGAAAGGTGCTTACAACATGATAAAAAAATATTTAATAAATAAATAAAAAATACATGTGAAAACTGTAGCTATATCAAATCAAGACGGAGCTAAAACAACTGACTATAATGGTTGTTTCTGCACCAGTGTGTACAAAAATATGAAAAAAGGAAGTTGTTAAGGAATAATTGTTTGGGAAAATGTGGGCAGCAAAAATTGTCTATTTTTAAAGAGAGCTGGAAGTGAATAGTGCAATAATGAGCAATAAAACATTTGAACCATTCATGTAATAATGAATCAATTGCATCAATCTGATTCAAAGTTTTGAAACTTGGGAATCACATGTCTAGACTTGACACAAACTAACAATTAGCAATGTTTTTGTATTTTGTGTGAACTGAAAGCTCAGTTTAAAGCAAAATTCATTCACTCTCACTGATTGACAAGTATTTGTTTGTGTATAGAACAGAACCATTCTTAGGTTTATTGAGAATTTTATAGAAAGTTATAAAACTATTCTGTTGTAAATCTAATCCTTTCCTCTAAGCCTGTTTGTTCTAATTTAGAAAATAGGTTGCCTGGTACAGCTGACACTAAAAAATAGCATACTGTCATAATAATGAATCTTTCATAAATGCTTTCCCAAATGTGATTTGTCACCGAGCCAAAACATTAATCTTGTGTAGTGTGTACCTGGCGATAGATAGATAGATAGATAGATAGATAGATAGATAGATACTTTATTGTCAGATCAAAGATCTGAAATTTGTCTTGCATGAAAAACACAGTAACTCCGTTAATACATTAACATCACAACATAGTCAAGTCAAGTCAAGTCAATTTTATTTATATAGCGCTTTTTACAACACATGTTGTCTCAAAGCAGCTTTACAAATTGTATGGGTCCAGATCCCTAATGAGCAAGCCAAAGGCGACAGTGGCAAGGAAAAACTCCCTAAAATGGCGGGGAATAGGAAGAAACCTTGGGAGGACCAAGACTCAAAAGGGAACCCATCCTCCATTGGGCGGCCCGTTAGCACCAGTCCGTATTTGTGAACAAGAGGTGGTTCTACAGTTATAGCTTAAAGTTCTTGTTCCTCGGCCAAGTAGTCACAGTCCCTTCGGTGCAGATGGTGCATCTCAGGTAGGAGCCAGCATCAGCACGTCCCCTTACGACAATGGTACATCCAACCCCGGCATCAGTACATCCACCGGCGAGCCAGACCATCTCCCAGGTGCTTGTAGGTGCTTGCATGCAGTCGTCTTGGGTAGAAGCATGCAAAAAGATGGACAATACAGACTGAGTGTGAGGATGTCAGTTTAACCACCATTGATTTAAATGTACATAGCTCATGTGCCAGTGATTATCATGTAGCTCCGGCAGGCTAATCTATAGCAGCTTAACTAAAGGGAGGGGTCCAGAGGTGACCACAGTCATGAGGGCTCACTGAGACATTGCTTTCCAGTCAAGTCAGTCACAACTAGAGTGATGCCATGACACAGCTGGATGACAGCATCAACATCTCAGATTACCAGAAATCTCAACGTCAGGGGCCCCTGAGCCCCGCACCTTACTAGGGGAATATTTAACTGAAGGCTTGATTATATAGGTGAGTCTTAAGTCTAGATTTAAAGATTGGAACTGTGTCAGAATCTCGGATTGGAGCTGGAAGGCTATTCCATAATTGAGGGGCTTTAAAGGAGAAAGCTCTGCCTCCGGCTGTAGTCTTACAAATTTTTGGAACTAAGAGAAATCCAGCATTTTGGGAGCGTAAAGGGCGAGATGGGTTGTAGTAAGCAATGAGTTCACTCAGATATTGTGTATACATACAATACACAAACATTATATAATACATACACTATCTCACATTACAACACCTTTTATAGTTATGAACTAAGCTCTTTGTTTAATTTAAGAATAGACTGATGTACAAAAGAATTCCTCAGTCTGACTTTATTAAACCTGGGAACACTATAGCATCGTCTTGATGCAAGAAGTACATATTCATATACATGTTCAAAGCATGGTTAATTAATAGCTTAATTAAGTGATTGGTCTGTAGTTTAAAAGTGAGCTTTGAGGGGGATGAGCCTGGAATGTAAGACCTCACTGTTGGGCACTCCTAGTGTGTTATAGTCTTAATTCAACCAATCTCAAATGAAGAGAGGTGCTTTTGACCCCTGCAAACAGCTTATGAGATAAAGCTCAATCAGGCTTTAGGCTCAATCAAGAGATTTTTAGGTAGATATGTAGCTTTGCAGCAGAACATGCTTCTGATATCTCTTATTCCCATAGCAGTGTCATCAGTGAATATTCTTACATTACAACATATAATCCGCCAAGGCTGCCCTTTATCACCGATTCTGTTCATAACTCCGTGTCTCCTTTTTGCGGATGATGTGGTCCTGTTGGCATCATCAGGCTAGGACCTACAGCTCTCGCTGGATCAGTTTGCAGTCAAGTGTGGTGGTGTCCGGGCTCTCCCTTAGAGATAAGGTGTGGAGTATAGCAATCCGGGAGAGACTCGGAGTATTCGCTGCTCCTCCATGTACAGAGGAGCCAGTTGAGATAGTTTGGGCATCTTATCTGGATACCACCTGGGCACCTCCTTGGTGAGGTGCTCTGGGCATGTTCAACTTGGAGGAGACCCCGCGAAAGACCCAGGACACGCTGGAGAGATTATATCTCTCAGCTGTCCTGGGAACACCTCGATATCCCTCCAGAAGCGCTAGAAGAGGTGGCTGGGGAGAGGGAAACCTGGGCCTCTTTACTTAGGCTACTGTCCCCACGACCTGGACCCGGATAAATGGATGAAAATGGATGGATGGATTATTTTTATAGATTCTGTACTGCTGCATACTCAGGAATGCAGTAAAAAGAGGTTATACATAGTCACTTTTCTCCCAGAACTAAAGAAGTGCATGACATACATATCAACAAGGGCATGACAGAAGGAGCTTGTTATGGTGTAAAAAAATTATAGGCTTTTGCACATGATCTCTTATTAGGCAGAGTGCCTGTTTATATATCCCCAAATGCTTTAGGGTTCTTATATTCATATATATATATATATATATATATATGAATGAATGTTCAATTTATATAGCGCCTTTCAAGATACCCAAGGTCGCTTTACAACTTTAACACAGGTTACACAACCAACAGAGGCAAAAAAAAAAAAGCGGCAGCCAAAAAAGCGGCAGCCAATTGCGCACAGCGTACTCTCTACCGGAAACCACAGCCCCCTGGGGGACTGAATTGGGTGCAGGAAGGGGAGAGAGGACAGACCCTAGTGACAGACCACTAGGCATACAAGAGCACACACATTCATGAACAGACACTCAGACATGTTTTAATTGGACATGAAGAGACACACAGTCACACACTCAGACACAGGGAGTCTTTTTTTATATATATATAAAAAGTGAAACACTGACACATCAGGAACTAGCCTGGCAAATTATATTAGAACTGAAAGATATTGTTGATTTGGGTGATTATCTTTTCATAACAATGAATCCATGTGGAGTAATGGCGCACCGTTTTAACCTACTGGTACCAATGAAACACTTGCCTACACCACCTAGAACCTTACACCCTAGGACCTAAGTTACAGTATATTTCTATCTCTGCGGTGTCCATTAGGTTGAATAACTATTCAACATTTACCCAAAAGGACCGCCAAATGAACTAAAATGGGAATCAGAGACATTTTAGCATGGATATGAAGTATTTTATAAAACACGTCTGTCAATTGCCAGTACGTACAGCCAGAGGTTGCATTACACACATTTAACAGTTTCTGCCTGTACAAGGGAAAAAACACCATCAAGGCAAAACCAAAAGAAAATAAGAAAACAAACAAAACCAGCAGCATAAACTAATGGTATGACTCACACGCAATCCCTCTGCTCCTCACACAGGATAGCACCACCTAGAGGTGCAATGTCTCGAAGTTCTTGGTTTCAATCACTTGAATACTAATTACTCACACATGCTGCTGCTTGCCACTCACACCCCAGCCTGCCCTTTTTAGCTCCTAGAATTTTTCTTCTTCATTGCGAAGCCTGCGTAAGGATCCCTGCCGTTCTAAAACTATCCACTAATGCACTTGCTTCCAGCCGAGAAACGTTACAACATGTAAGAACCTCTCCTCTAATTCACTTGTTAAGTAGTCAGCTTAATCTACATGTCTTGTTATCATGAGGGGAAGATAGTACTACTCTATCTGCCCTCATTGACTCTGGAGCAGCCAGTGACTTTTTAGACAGCACACTAGCACATCACTTAAAGATCCCCACAGTTCCTGACCAGCCACCCCAGTGAGTGAATTCTCATAATGGTTGGAACACTGAACTATACCAGCCTCTCTTAAGATCGGGTGGTTTGACAAAGAAAAAAGAAAAATTTTTGCTCATGGCCATGTCGAGAGATCATATAATATCTCAGTTTTATTTCCAAACTTGATTTGAGAAGTGACTATAACCTGTAACAAATCAGAGAAGGTGATGAGTGGAAAACAGCATTTGTGATCGCTAGAGAGTATGTGGTAATGCCTTATGGTCTTTCTTTGTTTCAGGCATTCATGAATGAAATATTTTGCGATTACAAGTTCGATCTAGTCTATATAGATGATATTCTTGTTTTCTCCCACTCCCTTTCTGAACATATTCAACACATGACAGCAGTGTTAGCTTGCCTACATCAACATAATTTATATGTCAAGGCAGAGAAATGTTAATTCCATGAAACTAAAGTCACTTTCCTAGACTGGACGCTGTCTCTCAGGCAAGTCTTCTTTTTCCGGCTTTCACGAGAGGCTCCTGCACTCCCAGGGTCTAGCTTAACTTCACTGTCTCGTCTAAGTACTGCTGCTCTTCGAATTTCAAACAAGGAATATGGAATTGGTTAAGTGGTCTCTCAGCGCAATTGATACTATTTTTCCACGAGGAGTCATGGGGCGAGAGAACCCACATGTCCAGACGGCGCGTTCTCAGCTGGATATGTGCTTGACTCGTGGGTGACGTGGCATGGTTTGTGTCTCACGCCTCTCTCCCTGGAAGATATTAAGGACGTGTATCTAGTTGGAATTTTGATCACTGGGTTTCTGCTGATTGGATTAGGCGTTGCCCTGGTGTATCGGGAAATTAAGAGTGGGGTCAGGTATCGAACACCCGCAGAAATTGCCCAACATGATTGATGAGATGGGTAGAGCTGACGGAACGCAGACTGTGACTTAGTAAAAGCATGGATTCGATCATGCAGAGCCTCACAGCTCTACAGGCAAAGTTGGATCAGTTGAGAGACCGCTGACTTAAGAGTTTTCCCGTGTTCAAACTGGGCGGGCTTCTCGCTAAATCTACATTATTGCTTATTTACATTTGGCACCCAAACAAAACTCTCCCTGAAGGTTGTCGTCTTGGTTACCTGCTCCTTCCCCCACATAGAGACTGTCAGAGGATGGCTCTCGCTTCCCATCGTGAACTTTGATACAAAAACTGTGCCAGATCAACATCTGGCTCCCCCCTCTGTCTGGATGAACACGCCTCTCACTGATTGATTGTCTGTGTCACCTCCAATGCTTATATGTGCTATTTTTTGGGATTATATGTGGGATTTTTTGAGTGCTCACAGACTGTTGTCCTGTTGAGAGAATAATCTGTGATCATATTTTTTTGTCTCCTCCTAATGTTATCTCTCTTATCTTTTCATCCCCCATCTGTGAACAGTGGCGCGTTTAACAGACGCTGCGTTCGCGGTGCTTTACACTGAGGCCTCAGAGGAATATTAATTTCCTTCGGGATCAATAAAATATATTCATTCATTCATTCAAGTGTCGGCTATAACTGCCTGGCCAGCCCAACAAAGTATAAAGGAATTGCAGCGGCTTTCAGGTTTTGAAAATATTTATAGGTTTATTTGCAACTTCGGTGCCATAGCCAATCCCCTCACTAACCTCCTTAAAGGGCAAGTTGACCCTGGAAGCCAATTAAGCTTTCAACCGCCTTAGGGAGACCTTCACTTCTGGATCCGTGCTCCACCAACCAGATCCTAAGCTCCCATTTATCGTCGACATTGGAGCTGTTCTGTCCCAATGTAAGGGTAACCTGCCCAAATCATACCCAATTTTTACTCTAGGAAACTACAACAAGCGGAGTGTAACTATGATGGGAGCAACTGGGAACTCTTAGTCTTCGAACTAGCATTAGAACAGTAGCAGCATTCGCTGGAGGGAACACAACATCAATTCATTGTGTACACTGATCACAAGAATTTAGAATTCCGCAGATAATAATAATAATAATAATAATCTTTATTTGTACATGCAACTCAAAGTGCTTTACAGATTAAATAAATCAAAACATTAAAATGAAGCAAACATTAAAAGAAATAATAAAAAAAAAATAAAATGAAATGAAATAAAATAAACAAAATAAACAAACAGGTAATAACAGGTAATAAAATAAAGGTAATAAAATGACAAATTCTTAAGATAATAGACAAAATTATGTAATAAAGTAAACAGAACTATTAAAATAATTAGAACAAACATAAAATGTAACTAAATAAAATGATGAAGAAAGTAAATAAAATGGAAACCTAGTACAACAGACATAGCTTAACTAAAAGCAGATCTAAACAGGAAGGTTTTAAGACTCCTCTTGAAGCTATGCAGGGATGAAATGTCTCTGAGCTCCTCAGGAAGAGAGTTCCAGAGTTTTGGGCCATAACGGCTGAAGGCACCCTCACCAATCTCACCGATCCGTGAAGAGACTTAACTCCAACCAAGCCAGGTGGGCCCTCTTCTTCTAGGCTGATGCCCTGTCCTGCCTCTATGATAAGGGGTCTTACATGCGAGAAAATGAGAACATACTACCTGACAGATGCTTCCTTGTCCTATTAGGTGGGGCTTCCAAAAAGATCTGAAAGCAGCACTAAGTCAAGATCCTGCCCACAAAAATAAGTAGTTTGTTCCTGTGTCTTTGAGGAGCAGATTTATGCAGCTGGCTCATACTTTTCCATGCGTAGGTCACCCAGGAATAATCTGAACCACTCACCTAGTGACCAAGAAGTATTAGTGGCCTTCTCTTTGTGATGATATTCGTGACTATGTCTTGGACTGTGTCTATGTCGTACTGTGTGTGCCCTCATATCCCACCCCATGCACTCTCCCTACAGGAACCTTACAACCACTTCCCAACCCTAAGTGCCTGTGGAGTAATTCTGCAGTGGACTTCATCACTGACTTACCTGAGTCCAGAAATAACACAACCATTATGGTTGTACTGAACAGATTTTCCAAGATGGGGCATCTTATTCCCTTCCTCAGCCTGCCCACAGTAATGGAAATTTTTCGTTTTTATTTCGCATATATAAATTACCAGAGGCGATCGTGTCTGATCGGGTACAGTACTGTGTCTGAGCAGACTGGCATAAGTTTCTCCCCTGGCCGGAATATGCCTGTAACTCCGTTACACATTCCTCTACTAAATTAACTGCCTTTCAATGTGTGTACAGGTTCCAACGTGCTTTCCTTCCATTGGTGAGTGAGTGGTTTTGTTGGAGCTCTGAAACAAGGGAGTTAGCATATGTACACCTGAGAAGAGCAATTCGCTCCCAACAATGCTTTGACATTAGCAGCCGTCCCCCAGCCCTCATCTAGCTCACAGGACAAAGGGACAAAGGTTATGGTTGCTTACCCTTGATGGCGGCGACCTGTTCGGCTGCATGGGCTCGCAACAGGAACAGACCTTTTACTCAGAATAGGCCACATAGGATTTTAGAATCAGTCAAAACAAATAGTGTATTGGTGTATAATCAACAACTGCTGAATTTACGAATTTTTAGTGACTTTCGGCTTCATAACCATGACCACACAGAGGCGGTTGCGTAGCTTCGGAGTGCTACAGAAAGACCCAGGGGCCTACGGAGCCTTGGACTCGTTCAGCGGCATTGGCCGACAGAGGAACACGCGGAGGCAGTGCGTCCGTAAGCAGAAGCGTGGTTGTCACGCGGGGCTAACAGCTAAGCTAAAAGCGAACCCTTTCAGAACGCCACTTCCATCCGTCTTGCTCTCCAACGTTCGCTCCCTGGAGAACAAATTGGATTTTCTACAGCTGGAATTAACTACAAAACATGAGATGAAAAACTTTTTTCATTAATTATCTGTACCGCTTATTCCCACTAGTCAGGGTCACGGGGGGGCTGGAGCCAATCCCAGCATCTCCAGGCAAAGGCAGGGTACACCATGGGCAGTTCACCAGTCCACCACATGGCCAACACACACACTCACGGGCAATCTAGAGTGACCAATCAACCTAACATGCATGTCTTTGGACTGTGGGAGGAAACCGGAGTACCCAGAGAAAACCCACGCAGGCACAGGGAGAACATGCAAACTCCACACAGAGCAGCCCAGACCGAGAATCAAACCCAGATCACCTTGCTGTGAGGCAACAGTGCTAACCACCACACCACCATGCCGCCCAGATGAGAAACTTCTGCACAATAATTTTGACATAGACATGGCTTAACCCATCAATCCCGGATAACGCTGTTAGCATCGAGGGGCTAACTACTTTTCGTGCTGATAGGAGCTGCGCTCTCAGCGGTAAATCTCAAGGCGGAGGTTTGTGTATTTACATGAATAACAACTGGTGCAGGAACGCTAAGTCTGTCTCAAGTCATTGTTCACCAGACATTGAGTTCATGACTGTAATGTGCAGACCATTCTATCTGCTGAGGGAGATTACTGTTGTTTACATGCCTCCGAATGCCAATACAAAGGAAGCTATGAGTGTTCTCAAAATCTTAGGTTTGGAAAAAACATCTACAGTTGTGCCAATGTAATCATTTTTAAGTTTTACATATTCAAAATTCCAAATATCAAAAGTCCTGCAAAACTTAATATCTCTAGTACAGATAACGTCTTTAAAATATATAAAAACTTCAAACTCTGAGTTTGACATACTTAGAATCCCAAACAACAAAACTTAGTATCTTTTGTTGAAATATTTCATCTTTCTGTGACTGGTTTAGGCAGACAGCAGGAGGCGAGGGTTGCGAGCCGAGATCTTTATTACTTTCCATAATGAAACTCAAAAGCTCAGGCTTGAAGTAGCAAAAGTAAAGAATAACAAAAGAATAAGGCGCTAGGCACCAGCAACGTTCAGAGCTGCTTAGGACGGACAACAGACAGCTTCCAGCAGCAGAGCAGCAGGATCCACTAGAGGCTTCTTCAATGTGCAGCACTGAACGACGGGACCTGTGGGCTTAAGTATGCTGTGAGGGGAAGGAGAACAGGTGCTAGTATTCAGGTAATTGGGACGGTAGGAGTGATATGGAATGAGGGGGTGTGCCTTGTGCTCCGTGCGCGTACAGGTGCCCTCTGGTGGCCTCCCTGCCGTCTCACCATGACACTTTCACATGCACAAAACAACAAATGTTAGGCTTTACATGCTAAGAATCTGAAGTTGTGAACAAAAGTTGTGCTTTTTTGTTTAGGACAACAACTCAATTAACATGTTAATTTTCAATATGACAAGCCATAAAGCTGTAAAATGTGTAAACAGTAATACAACTATAAAAACTCAACTGTGCTCCAATCACAATAGCACTTTCAGCAAATTTTCCATAAGGGGTAGTACAAACATTACAATTAACAATCACAGGCTGATTAGAGGCATCTTAATATAGATTACTTCATAAAATAGAAAATATAGTTTCTAAGTTCCATGAAGATGTGCGGAACAGCTTCAAAAGTGTACTTAACCTCTTTGTGCAGTTGCGCCCTCTAGTGGTCCCGTCGCCGGGCAAAATCAGTTTTCCGCATAAAAATAACTAATAATATCGAAAGTTCTTAAAACACAAGCCCATCACACTAAATTTATTTTTTAGAACTAGTATAACTTACTGCATACCGATTTTAAACTATCTACATGCAACTGTTCGCGAGAAATCCCATTCTGAACACACCGTTTTCACCATTTGGTTTACACGTGCAACTTGACTCGCCCTTTAAATTGTCCTTTTAAAAAGTCTACGAAGTAAGATGACCATGTTTTGTCACCTAAAATTCATTTACTATCAAAGCATCAGTATCACACTTTCAAACAGCGAACGGGATGTTGGTAAATACCTTTATTTGCTTGCTCACGACATCTTATACAAAAGCGTAATCCTTTCCTTTGCTGAGAACAACAAACAATTATCGACCTATCAGTGACATCGGATCGTCGTTTTAATTAGTCTGCTCTCCAATTGCAAAGCTACATCTGTTTACTTTTGAATTGCGTAGTTTTTATTGGTCTGGAGGGTGGTGGTGGTTTTGAATGACAGCCTTTCACACCTCTGCCTGGCGAGGTGTAAAGGGGGAAGGGAGAGGGGGGGCTATCCAGTAACTGCAAAAACGACAAGCTGACGCCTTCAAAGTGATTGATAGCTGTTCTAGCCAATAGCTCATTCAAAGCTGAAAAGATTAACACCTCACTTGCCGTGATTTGTGATTGCTTGTCTTTGGGAACTTCATGCGCAACACATCAAGACATTGCGGTAGTAAACATGCTGACCTAAGCTAGGCTAAGCTAAACTCAAGTCAAGTCAAGTCAATTTTATTTATATAGCGCTTTTTACAACACATGTTGTCTCAAAGCAGCTTTACAAATTGTATGGGTCCAGATCCCTAATGAGCAAGCCAAAGGCGACAGTGGCAAGGAAAAACTCCCTAAGATGGCGGGGAATAGGAAGAAACCTTGGGAGGACCAAGACTCAAAAGGGAACCCATCCTCCATTGGGCGGCCCGCTAGCACCAGTCCGTATTTGTGAACAAGAGGTGGTTCTACAGTTATAGCTTAAAGTTCTTGTTCCCCGGCCAAGTAGTCACAGTCCCTTCGGTGCAGATGGTGCACCCCAGGTAGGAGCCAGCATCAGCACATCCCCTTACGACAATGGAACATCCAACCCCGGCATCAGCACATCCACCGGCGAGCCAGACCATCTCCCAGGTGCTTGTAGGTGCTTGCATGCAGTCGTCTTGGGTAGAAGCATGCAAAAAGATGGACAATACAGACTGAGTGTGAGGATGTCAGTTTAACCACCATTGATTTAAATGTACATAGCTCATGTGCCAGTGATTAGCATGTAGCTCCGGCAGGCTAATCTATAGCAGCTTAACTAAAGGGAGGGGTCCAGAGGTGACCACAGTCATGAGGGCTCACTGAGACATTGCTTTCCAGTCAAGTCAGTCACAACTAGAGTGATGCCATGACACAGCTGGATGACAGCATCAACATCTCAGATTACCAGAAATCTCAACGTCTGGGGGCCCCTGAGCCCCGCACCTTACTAGGGGAATATTTAACTGAAGGCTTGATTATATAGGTGAGTCTTAAGTCTAGATTTAAAGATTGGAACTGTGTCAGAATCTCGGATTGGAGCTGGAAGGCTATTCCATAATTGAGGGGCTTTAAAGGAGAAAGCTCTGCCTCCGGCTGTAGTCTTACAAATTTTTGGAACTAAGAGAAATCCAGCATTTTGGGAGCGTAAAGGGCGAGATGGGTTGTAGTAAGCAATGAGTTCACTCAGATATTGTGGGGCAAGACCATTTAACGCCTTATAGGTTAAGAGAAGAATTTTAAATTCAATTCGATGTTTAATCGGAAGCCAATGTAATGCCGCGAGAGTGGGACTAATATGATCGAATTTTCTAGCCTTAGTTAGGACTCTAGCTGCAGCATTTTGTACAAGTTGTAGCTTCTTTATGGACTGTTTAGAGCATCCAGTTAGAAGACCATTACAGTAGTCCAATCTTGACGAGACAAAAGCATGGACCAGCTTCTCTGCATCAGCTAATGAAAGTAAGTGTCTCAGCTTGGCGATATTACGTAAATGGAAAAAGGCAGCCTTAGTGACATTGCATATATGTGTGTCAAATGAAAGATCCGAATCAATAGTGACACCTAAGCTTTTTGCGGTAGACTTGGGTGTTACTGAAAACCCATCTAGGGTAAGGGGAATATCAGCCCAGCTGCTTCTAGCAGCTTTAGGCCCAAGAATCAGCACCTCAGTCTTATCAGAATTTAGTTGAAGAAAATTAGACGCCATCCAGTTTTTAATGTCCTGGACGCAGCTCTCAATCTTGAGAGTAGTGGTGATATCATCCGGATTGGAAGATATATACAACTGAGTATCATCTGCGTAGCAATGGAAACTAATACCATGCCTACGGATGATAGTGCCCAGTGGAAGCATATATAATGTAAATAATATGGGGCCCAGTACAGATCCTTGTGGGACACCATATTTTACCTTAGAACGCTCTGAGCATTCGTTGTTTACTAGTACAAATTGGTAACGATCTGTCAGGTAGGACCTGAACCAGGAGAGTGCTTGACCTCTTATACCAACGAGTGTCTCCAGCCTATTAAGTAGAATATTATGATCAATGGTGTCAAAAGCCGCACTGAGGTCTAGCAGTATGAGAAAAGAAATGTGTCCTTTATCAGAGGATATCAAGAGATCATTTACTACTTTAGTCAGCGCAGTTTCAGTGCTGTGGTGGGGTCTAAATCCAGACTGAAATAATTCTAAGACATGTTCTGTCTGTAGGAAGGAGGAGAGTTGTGAAGAAACTACTTTCTCTAGAATTTTGGATATGAATGACAAATTAGAGATAGGCCTATAGTTGGACATTTCCTGGGGGTTAAGACCAGGTTTTTTAATTAGCGGCTTGATAACTGCAAGTTTAAATGAACTGGGAATATAGCCCAGGCTCAGAGAGCAGTTTATTATAGTGAGCAAAGGTTCTATATTGCTATGCAGTAATTCTTTAAGTAAATGGGTTGGTACTGCATCTAGTATGCATGTGGAGGGCTTGGCAGATTCCACCAATGAAATAAGCTCCTCACGACCAATTGGGGAGAAGGACTCTAACAGGGCATCAGAGCTGACCAGACAGCTGTCAAGGTGCATAGGCATGTTGACAGGCTCTGAGATAGCACAACCAATTTTTTCCCTAATTTTATCAATCTTATCATTAAAGAATTTCATAAAATTATTACTGCTACACTCTAGTGGGATTAGTGGATTGATTTGATCATGGCTCCTTGTTAGACTGGAAACAGTTTTAAATAGGAGTGCAGAATTGTTTTTATGTTTTTCTATTAAAGCTGATAAGTATGAGGATTTTGCCGTATGGAGGGCATGCTTATATTCACTAAGGCTGCTTTTCCATGATAGCCTAAACACTTCTAACTTTGAATTTCGCCATTTACGCTCCAGGATCCTCGCGGCTCGTTTGAGACTACGCGTGTGCTCGTTATACCATGGCGCTATTCTTCTCTCAGAGGCTCTCTTATAGTGTAATGGTGCAACCTTGTCTAATGCTGTACGAAGAGAAGTCTCAATGTGCTCGGTAAAATGCTCTAGTCCTTCCGGAGCTACAGGTGTATCAATTTCTGTCAAACCAGGTAAAATGTCAGTGAGTGCGGCTATGGTACTAGGTGCTATAGTTCGTTTCATTCGGTAGCGGGCGGCTGATGAATACCGTCAGTCAAGCATAACTTGTACGTTATGAGGCTGTGGTCTGAAACGGCCTCGCTCTGAGGTAAAATTGCTAAGCTGGATATGTTAATACCAAATGATAAAACCAGGTCTAAAGTATGACTACAATTATGCGTAGGACCCACCACATTCTGAGTGATACCCATTGAATCAAGAATTTCTTGAAAATTTTTGCTTAAAGCGTCACAAAAATTCTCAAAATGGATGTTAAAATCACCAACTATAATCACCTTATCGGCTGATAGCACTACATGAGACAGGAAGTCTGAAAACTCCTGCAAGAACTCAGAGTAAGAACCAGGGGGCGGTAAATAGTAATTAACATAAACGACTGTGACGCCTTGTTGGTTGTCAGATTTGATACATTTGAAACAGTGAGGATGAGATGTTCAAAAGAATTAAATTTAAAGCCGAATTTTTGAGAAATGTCTATATCAGAGTCATATATTGTGGCGACACCACCTCCTCGACCATTTGGACGGGGGTTATGAACATATCTATAGCCAGAGGGAGAGGCTTCATTTAGGGCCATATAATCATCTGGCCGGGTCCAGGTTTCCGTCAAGCAGAGCATGCATAGATTATGATCGGTAATCATTTCATTAACCAGCAATGCTTTAGATGACAGGGATCTAATATTTAGCAGTCCTAGTTTCAGATTTAAACTACTCTCCAAGGGAGCATAATCCAATTTAACATTGATTAAATTTTGTCTACTAACTTTGAGAGAGTTATTTTTTGGTACTCGAGGAACTGACACAGTCTCAATCCAGTGTGACCTAGGTGACGTCTCTTTGCAGCTAGCAGACAGTCGGTTTAGCCTTTGTGTCTGCTGCCTGGCCTCGGCTCTGGTTTGTCAATCCCCACTTACAAGTCCTACACTACCACTAGTAAGCCTAGCAGATATGCTACGGGAAATGAGAGCAGCACCCTCCCAAGAAGGGTGAATGCCGTCTCGCTTCAAAAGGCCAGGCCTGCCCTCAAAACGCGTCCAATTATCTATATAACCCACGTTGTTTTCTGAGCACCATTTAGACATCCAGCGGTGTAGCGCCAATAACCTGCTGTAGGTTTCGGCGCCACGCCGAATTGGAATGGGACCAGAGCATATTACGGCATCTGACATAGTCCCCGCTAACTCACACACCTCTTTAACATTACCCTTAGTGATCTCGGACTGTCTCAAACCCACATCATTGGTGCCGACGTGTACCACTATCTTTGAATATTTACGATTAGCCAGCACCTTAAGATTAGCCCTGATGTCAGGCGCTCTAGCCCCCGGGATACACTTAACTATGGCCGCTGGTGTCTCTAAAGGGGTCGCTATATTCACGTGTCGGAGCTGGGAATCTCCTATTACCAGAGCTCTTTTAACAGGTCGCTCAGTCGGTGTATTACTGAGTGGGGCAAACCTGTTTGACACGGGAATCTGAGTAGAACGGTGCTCAGCCTTACGGCTATGCCGCCGAGACGTCACCCATTCGCCCCGCTGCGAGGGCTCTAATGCCGGAGCTGGGGACACGCTAGCTACGATAGCTACGGTGGTGGCAACCGGGCTTGCTACGCTAGGTGCTACGCTAGGTGCTACGCTAGGTGCTACCGACTCTTTAGGACTCTCTAAAGCCCGGATGCGCTCCTCTAAAAGCGAAATCTTCTCCGTCATGCTAATAATTAATCTACACTTGTTACAAACAAAATTATCCCTACTGACGGAAGAAGAGTAGCTAAACATGCCACACTCCACACAAACAACAGGCGACTCAGACATGGTGAAATACTAAAGATACTTAGCTTCGGTTGAGATGAACTTTGAATGTTTTTCGATGGCTTGTGGAGGTTGTTGTAGCCGGAGTTATGCGTAAATATGTCCACAAAGTCCACAAAATATTTGTAGATGTATCAGATGTAATTAAACAGATAGAAAAAAGGGTAGGCAAAAAACACTCCACAGCAGCGTCAGCAGGTAGCAGCGTCAGCAGGTAGCAGCGTCAGCAGTAAACTAAGATAAACTCTCCAGAGCACACGCGATCGTACATTATTTTGCTAGTGAATAATTTGATTGTATATACTTTTGGACATCATGGAAAAATAAAATGTTTAATTTAGCTGGAGTTATGCCGAGTTGTTTGAATTTCATACGCAACACATCAAGCCATTTCGGTAGTAAACATGTTGACCTAAGCTAAGCTAAACTAAGATAAACTCCAGAGCACACGCGATCGACTCTGTTTGGCGAAACTGAAGCAGTCGTAAATTATTTTGTTAGTGAATAATTTGATTGCATATACGTTTGGACAGCATAGAAAAAGAAAATGTTTAGTTTAGCTGGAGTTTGCCGAATTGTTTGGGTAGAATGCTAAACTGGAAGTTAGCTAAGAACGGCTAAGAAGAGCTACGAAGGACGCAGTTGTGAGTATGAATAAACATATGATGTGTGCCTAGGCTCTATGCAATGTGCGTAGTAAGCATACAGGACCAACACTATACTGGCTGACTAATTTTGGTCTGCTCACAATTTGGTCTGCTTATCACAATTGGCCTCTGCTTACACAGTAAGGAGGGGCCTCTTCAGTGCTTCTGCAAAAATTGAATTAAATAAAAAACAACCAACAATGAATTCAGCCAATAATTGGTATATTTGTTGAAACACTCAAACTTAATGTGCAACCATAAATGAGGGAACAGGCCATACTGTACTCACCACACATGTCAGAAAAACCTGCTTTGAATTCTCACGGAAAAATATAGCTAGACCTTCAAATGTTCTCTTTTGATGCAGTGCAATGTCAGATGTCTTTAAATCCAATAAAGCGGTAGACTTAGTCAATAAGCAATAGACAATAGTCACAGCTGTGATTAAAGGCCAATCTCTGCATATTTGATGTCAGGCTACATTTGCAACCTCTCTACCACAGTGTATGTTTGCAAACACAATAGTAAGAATCTTACCACTATTAGGATCCAACTGAACTATGCAGGGCATTTGAACCATACAGGTATTGAAAAAGACAATAAATTCCCTTTCTGGATTTTATTTTTTGGAGTACAAGTAAATGAGCAAGGAATTGACCTGATACCAGTATCCGTGTCAATGCAAACCTAGCTCAAATGTCACATATTGCAAAAGATTTCTCAAAAATAATACAACTAGCTACATTTTTGTATTTGCTAATAGATAGCACTGAACTGATGCAGAAAAATATCATGTAAAATCAAAATGATCAAAACTTTCATTTGATGTTTAACAGAATAAGAAATAACCTGGACTGTAATCATTACAAAAATAAATATAATGCTTAATAGATAAGTCTAAGCTGTTCTAAGTACTGTTCATCCAATAGATTTTCCATGTCTTGACTAAAGTATCCTTTTCTTGCACGGTACAATTTATGCAGTCGAGGAGAGTACTTGTCTAAGGCTGCCCTAAAGGTCCCCAGCAGGTCCTTGGTGGTGACATGGTAGAACTCCTCACAAATCTAAAACAAAAAACAGTACAAAAACAGTGGCATAAAAACAAGTAATGATCCATCATTTAGACTGTTATTTTGCAAACACTTGTACTTTAAAATCTTAAAGCCTGTGCACCACCTAATGGACTTTGCAATAGATTTCCTTTCATTTTAGCTACTGAAGAGATTTGAATGTGACTTGCATTACATTAGACTCCTCCGCGCTGCTGGAATGACTGGAGCAAGCCTGAAGAGGGCAAAGAAGGAGCTGGTGGAAGAAGCAGAAAAGGCGAGTTTCTGGATATGGCTGCGGAGAAAAGATAGCAGTTGGGGGTCAACACCGCAATGAGGTCAGTTGCAGGGAGTGGCATGGGGAGACGTCCCCACATGAACCACTGCCCCCCACCGCGAGGTGTCCTGGCTAGGGGGCGAAACATCAGTGAACGGTGGCACCAGCTGACGACCCGGCAGCTGACCTCAAAGTGCACTGGAGGAGGTGCGACAGGCAGAGATGCCAAGCAGTTAATCTGTACTACTAAATGACACTTCTGGGGAACCAGCGACTACTGTGAAAGAGCAGTTGGCAGCCAGGAAAGTCTGGTGGGCAACCGGTGGACGGCGGGAGAGACCATGCTCAGGGGTGGGTGGCTAGTCACCATAACCCACCAGCTTCCTCAGAGGAAGCACCTTCAAACTGACTACGAATAGATACGAGAAGAAACAACCTGAAGGCCCCCTGAGAGGCGGGGTGGAAGATGGGCCTACTTTGACGGATCAAATGGTGATGAATGGAACGAACAATGACAATGAGAAGTTTCTCCGGAAGTGTACTTGCGGGTGGCGGAAGGTAACATCAATCAAAGGGCTGCGCATCCATCAAGGGAGAATGAAGTGTGGGAGGACTCCCAACCAGCATGACTGCACTGCTCTGGCAGGTGAGACGGAAGGGACCCGAAGCCAGGTGACAAACCACAGTGCAGCAGGACCCAGCAGTGCTGAGAGGGTAACCTCAGCGAATGTAAGAGAGGAGATGGAGGCAGCTCCTGAGAGGGATGCTAGTAATGAGCACACACCAATGAGCTTGCGCAAACATCCAGAAAGGCGCACAAAAATCAAGTGGCCACGGGCAAAAGACCAAGACGAGTGGCGCAGACTTGATGATCACTTGAAAGAAGTGCTGGAGCACTCGCTGCGAGGAACAGTTGAGCAGAAACTGGCCTTGCTGAGTAAGATCAGCTATAAGGAGTGCAAAGAGAGGTTTGGAGTGTGTGGGGCCAGGAGAGCCACAGCCCAGAGACAGAAAGGATGGAGGGAGAGATATATAGAGGAGCTCATAGCCAACAGGCGCCTGCTACGAAAAAGGTGGAGGAAAGCAGCCCCGGAGGAAAAGGAAGGCCTCAAGACACTATGGGACGACCTCAAGCAAAGGCTTGCCATGCTACGTCGGGCAGAGAGACTCAGGAGGCGCCGGAGACGGAAGGAGAAGGCAAGAAAAGATTTCTTCAAAGATCCCTTCCATTATGCGAGTCAGCTGCTGGGCAAGATGCAAAGTGGCAAACTTGTCATCTCGAAAGAGGAGCTAGAACAGTACATCAAGGGCCAGTACACAGACGTGGCCAAAGATACACCTCTTGGCTCACCAGGCTATATACCACATCCAGACTCCCCAAAGACCCCGTTTGACACTTCCCCACCCAGGCTGAGTGAGGTTGAAGAGGTCATCAGAAGAGCAAGGTCAGCCTCAGCTCCAGGACCAAACGGGCTGACTTATAAGATGTATAAGAACTGTCCACAGGTATTAAAGATTTTGTGGAAACTCATGCGCACTGTGTGGAAGAAGCGATCCATCCCAGGAGAGTGGCAAGAGGCAGTTGGAATTTTCATCCCCAAGGAGCAAGATTCCACCAACATCAGCCAGTTTAGGCCGATTGCCTTGCTGAAAGTGGAGGGGAAAATCTTTTTCTCAGTCCTGTCCAGAAGGATGGTCGGCTTCCTCCGCGAAAACCACTACATCAACACAAGCTGTCAGAAAAGTGGGCTGCTAGGCTTTTCGGTTTGTGTTGAGCATGCGTCTTTGATATGGGAGCAAATACAGCGTGCCAAAAGGGAGAAGGGCAACCTACACGTGGTATGGCTAGAATTGGCAAATGCCTATGGCTCAGTACCACATAAGTTGGTAGAGTTTGCTCTGGAGTTCTTCCATGTCCCTGGATGTATCAGAGACATCATTGGCAAGTATTTCGCCAATTTCCACATGTGCTTCACAGCAGAGGACATCATGATGGGATGGCAGCAACTGGAGGTCGGAATTGCTATGGGCTGCTCCATATCACCCATTCTCTTTGTGGTGGCATTTGAAGTATTGCTCATTGGAGCAAGGCAGGTGACCAGAGGCCTAAAATCCCCAACAGGCATAAGACTCCCAGCACTCAGAGGGTACATGGATGATGTAACGACCATCTTACAAACTGCTCCATGTACAGCACGACTCCTCAAGCGAATCGATGAATTGATAGCCTGGGCAAGGATAAAGATCAAGGCAGCCAAGTCTAGAAGTCTCTCAATCAGGAAAGGGGTGAGGGACGACAGAACTGTCTTCACAGCAGGAGAAGAGAAGATCCCGCTCCTAGCAGAACAGCCCATCCGAAGTCTCGGGAGAGAGTATACACCAGAGTTATCGGACAGGAAGATGGGGAGGACAGTACAGAAACAGTTAAGAGAGGGCCTTGCCAGGATCGATAGTAGCCAACTTCCTGGGAAGCTGAAGGTGTGGTGCTACCAGGTCACTCTCTTCCATCGAGTGATGTGGCCACTGAAAGTGGGAGAAATCCCTTCATCCATGACCAGCAAGCTGGACAGCATTTCAAACAGGTACATCAGGAAGTGGCTGGGACTGCCGAGCTGTTTCTCAGATACTGGCCTCTTTGGCAAGAACGTCCTGCAACTCCCTCTGAAGTCCATCAGCACAGGATACAGACAGGAGAAGACTCGCCTTGTCCTTGAGCTGATGGAGGCCAGAGACGAAGCAGTGAAGGGAGCAGCGGTGACCGTCCGTACTGGGCGGAAGTGGAGGGCCCAGGAGGAAGCTACTGAGTATGCAGCCAATGGATGGTAAAGCCTCAGGATCCAGGAAGTCAATATCTGTGTAGAAGCTGTCAATAACTTGATAGGACTTGTAATGTCCCATATACCAAGAGGACAGCTTTGTGGTGACAAAGTACACTTTTTCAAAGTTCACTAAAACGTTAATTAAGTATCTTGTGGATACACAATCTGCAAAACTTTTGTACACTGAAACAATTGTGAAAGCCTGCAAGGCTGTGGGCTCCATGGTCATCAGCGCACATACAAAATACTGTTCCCTTCACAAATTTTCCCATCCCTTTCAAGAGCCTTTAAATCTTTGATCAGCAGATAAAGAAATGCATCATACCCAAACAATTTAACATCAGCACTCTTTCCAAGAATAGCCAGCTGAATTAAGTGCAGAGAGAAACTTGTATGGTAAATTGAGCACAACCCAATAGACAGCAGTAATCTTATGAATTTTTCTAGATGTCCCCAAAGGATTATAAATCTCAAAATCATCAATATACAATCCTATAGAAATACTTTTCTCTTGTCTGCCCAAAGGTTTATTGTCTTTGTAGTACTGGTGTAAGACTATCTGCTTAACTGGACCTTGTCCTTGTCTGTGCGATCTGTACTGTGCAATGGGCGCCCGGGAATCAGAGAGAACAAACGGCACTCTTGTACAAGAGATGAGTTTATTCACCAGAGATCCCCCAATATCGGGGAGGGTACTCCTTTTATACAGATAGGTTGCGTGCAAACATAGGGGTGTTCTCACAAGACCAGGGCAATAATTAGCAACATATAATATAGTTTAAAAGGTCAAATAACAGGATAGAACAAGGAGGATGATGTACGTCAAGAGAACAGGAAAGGTATAGGGAGGAGGGATGATGTATGTGTGAATATTAACACTACCACAGACGCAAATAAGCTTTGTACATAACATTTTCCAGGACAAGTCAAAAAAGGAACAATGCTTCTGCACGTACACAGAAAATGGGGCCTAAATATCTATCAACTGGCCATCTCGAAAGGACTTGTATTGACCTGGTTTATCTTCTTGACTAAACACTAACTTATCTGAAAAATTTAACTGTCTCAATAAAGTCTCTAGAACCTTAATTAAAGAAACATAGCTCTTTGAATCTGGTCTTGAACCACTCTGTAATGTCTCTGTCTCAACAGTTATCTAATGGCAGGTCAGTTGCATGAGTCTCAATGGTACAGCTTTAAATTCTGTTGAATTCTTGTGTTTTCTACTTCTGTGTGAACTAAAAGATTTGAGATTGTTAGTTTAAAAATTACACCGCAGGAATGGGGCAACACACAGTCTCTTGCTTTTTTAAATGATTTCCAAGATGAGTGAAAATGTGCGTTGAGTAAAAATATCTCTAAATTCGCATAATTAACAAAAAAGGTTGACTTCTCCTGCCTTTTTACAGTCCTGTGATCTGGTGAGGTGCGATTTTTATGCGCCACGTGTTTTGAACGTACACACACAGTCACTGTAGACACAGGGCCAGTAAGCTCCTATTCTATATAGTAATGCCTCAGTACAATTTGACTCAAACTGGTAAAACTGCAGAACCTGCACTTCATAAAATAACTGCAAAGAGAATAGGAATTACAGTAAACTTCAAGTCTTTTCAGAAAACAAAATTCCAAGTTAACTAGCCCAAACAACTGGACTCACGCGCAATGCAGACTGAAGCATTACTGGCTCATGCATTCTAACAATTTGTTTAACACAATTTGCACAAAACTGCACATGCAAATAATTTGTAAAGAATATCAACTTAATTTTCAGTGTTATAACTATCAAACTATCTTACATTTAAACACGCGATTTCGAAGATTTGTGGGACGTCATGTACTAGCTAAACTTGTAAACGTAAAGTTAATTATACTTTCACTGTTTAGTGAAACAATTTTACCTAAGGCTTTAAGTAATGAAAAATGTCTTGGTCACTCATATTTCATATGTAGATGTAAAGTGTTCCAAACACAACCTCAAATAACATGTTTGCAAGTTAATGTTAATTTAACATTAGGGATGTCTAATGTCTAAGCTAGCTAGTGTTGCGCTTCACTCTCTTCCCGTCTTAGCGCAGCGTGTCCGTTTGATGCAAAAAAGAAAACAGTCACCTGTCTTTAACCTTTTATTAAAGCAAACATAAAAATACAGAGATCTCTGGAGAGTACACAACAAGAGTGAAAAGCCTAAGCTATTAGTGCTGCTCAGTGTGTAGCTCTGAGATATATAGCTAAAACTGAGTGTAGAACCCTTTCAATTCAATTCAATTTTATTTATATAGCGCTTTTTACAACACATGTTGTCACAAAGCAGCTTTACAAATTGCGTGGGTCCAGATCCCTAATGAGCAAGCCAAAGGCAACAGTGGCAAGGAAAAACTCCCTAAGATGGCAGGAATTTAGGAAGAAACCTTGGGAGGACCAAGACTCAAAAGGGAACCCATCCTCCATTGGGCGGCCCGATAGCAATGTCCACATTCACAGTTCAGGTATAGTCCAGATATAATCCTGTAGTTATGATTCTATTTCCAGGCCGAGTAGTCACAGTCCCTTCAGAGTAGATGAGCCTCAGGTGGGAGTTGGCATCAGCGCGTCCTCTTGCGATAATGGCACATCCAACCACGGCATCGGCACATCCACTGGCAAGCCAGACCATCTCCTAGATGCTTGTATGGGGTGGGTAACGGGAAAGGCTCGTCTCTCCTTGTCCCGGTATTTCTCGGGCAGCCATTGGGAAGAAGAGGGACAATTAGTTCTGTATGGAATATGTTAGACAAAGTAAATGTAAACGTTTCTGGAGCGTGGCAGCGACTCCGGCAATTAAATTATTACAGCCTTGCTGCCTTTTCCTGGAATCCACCTGTTTTTTTCTGTAACTGTCTGCTAAAAACTACTTCCCTTTTTTTGTTTTGCTCCGAGTGAGATCATTCTGTTTTTATCAAAAGTACTGTAACCTTTTCACCTCTGCTCTTACCCGGTCTTTCAGACATCCGGTTCTCTCTCTCACATCCTACACTGCAAGGGGCTACTTCTCTGTGTGCGCTATACTGTACTTGTCTTTAAGAGACTCTTAAATCCTAAGCAGTTGATTAAATAATAAAATGCTAGTAAAATATAATTTCCCACATCTGTTACTTCACAATAGCTGAGCTCATTCTATTTTCTCCTAACCACTATAGCAATTTTCACCCCTCGAGGTCACCGATGTTATTCTCTACCCACAGTCTCACACCTTGGAGTTACACAAGGGTTACAGATGTCAAACACACACACTTCTCTTCTATGCAAGTCTAAGTTATGCTTTCACTTCATTTTTCTTCTATGCAAGTCTAAGCGATGCTTTCACTTCCCGGTTTGCAAATGTCAAATCCCTTGCATGAACTTAGACTGTGCTGGTCAGCTAAGACACTTCTAGTATTAAGCAGTTGGATTAATAATGTAATACTAAAATATAATGCCTGATGCTATGCAGTTGATTAGTAATGTAATGCTAGCAAAATAGAAGGGATTAAAATATAATTTCCAACACTAGCTAGCCTAATTAGCTAGCAGACATGGCAATGGATAGAATATTCACAACACATTAAGTGAAATGTAAACATGGAAAATTATGACAAATACAGAGTTTCTAGAAAACAGATAATATTCAGCTAAAATATTCACCATATGGACGTGTAGTTACACTTCAGAAATACTGAAGAAACTGTTTGCCATAAGAAAAATTAGTCTGAAGATGGCTGACGAAAACCCCTGCAGAAATGCTCCGTGAACCCCTTTCAGCCAAAGAGTCAAAATGAGCATGTGCAACGTTGTTGGTCTGGCCTCAACTAGGATTCAACTACAACTTCTATTTTCTGCCAACGTAGGTGATCTAGTGAGGCGAGCTTTTAACAAAAAACTTAAAGAAGCTAGTTGACACAATTACTTTGATATAGTTTGTGGTGCAATTAATTTGTTTTTGTTCAGTTAATGTAAAGCAATTTCAAGTTCTAGTTTTTCAGTGTATGTACACATTAGATCTGGCCTACACCAAGTTGAAGAATGCATTCAAAGCAGCCCCTTGCCCCCACCTTGGCTCTTCAGACCATCTATCTGTTATGCTAATTCCTGCATATAAGCCCCTGCTGATCAGAGAAAAACCTACTGTGAGGCAGGTGAGGGTGTGGCCTGAGGGGGCTATGGAGGCATTACAGGACTGCTTTGAACGCACTGAATGGGATATGTTCAAGGAAGCTGCCACTTACAGTGACCACATCAACCTGGAAGAGTATGCCATGACTCTGTCAGCATACATAAACAAGTGCATGGAGGACATCAGTGCTACAAAGACCATCACCACCTGTGCCAACCAAAAACCACAGATGACTGATGAAGTAAGCAGAATGCTTAAAGCTAGAAACTCAGCCTTCAAGTCTGGTGACGAGAATGCACTGAGATCAGCGAGAGCCAACTTAAACCGTGCTATCAATCTAGCAAAGAGTGCTCACAGGCAAAAATCCAGGACCTTTTTAATTTCTCCACTAACACCAAGGACATGTGGCACGGCATATGGACTATTACAAATTACAAGGTTTTGAGGCACTAAATAACACCGCTGCAGTAAAAGCTATTCCCCATCAGGATGAGGAGAGACACTGCCTCGACATTGCTGATGTAACACATGAAAGGCCCCTGGCCCTCATAACATTCCGGGTCGGGTGCTCAGGGAATGTGCAGACCAGGTGGTGTATATTCTAACAGACATTTTCAACACCTCACTGGATCTAGCCAAAGTCCCATCATGTTTTAAGTCATTCCAGTGCCAAAAAACCAAATATCTCATCTCTAAACGACTACCGGCCCGTTGTACTAACTCCAATTATGATGAAGTGCTTTGAGAGGCTGATTAAGAAGCACATTACCTCCAGACTACCCACCACATTTGACCCCTTACAGTTTGCCTACTGGCCAAACTGCCTCACGGAGGACGCCATCTCCTCTGCTCTTTACCTGAGCCTTGCACATCTGGAGGAGAAGAACACTCATGTGCGGATGCTGTTTCTGGACTTCAGTTCGGCATTTAATAATTCCACAGCATTTGGTGAACAAACTGGAATCCCTGGGCTTCAGCACCCCCCTGCGGAACTGGCTGCTAGACTTCCTCACTGAACGACCACAGTCAGTAAGGGTTGGACAGAACATCTCCAGTGTCATCACCCTCAGCACAGGCTCCCCTCAAGGATGTGTACTGAGCCCCCTATCTAACTTATTGGATTATCCAATTCCACAATGTCACTTTATTGATTTTTTATTCATGCTGCTATTTCATAGATTATGTATATATGCAGGTGTACATTATGTGTCTATACCATATTCCCATATTTAATATTCCTGATGCTACATTTATATATTTAATATTCCTGCTGCTACACTATATTTCTATATTTTTATACATTTATATACGTATTTGTTTAAATCCTGTACTGCCATATATTGCATTCTTAAATTTTAAACCTGTGCTGCTGTAAAACTTACTGATATATCTTTATATCCTGTGATACTATGTATCACTTTCCTCTGTATGTTCCATGCGAGCCAAAATGCAACGAAATGTCGTTCTGCGTACACTTGTGTATAATGAATAACAATAATGGTTGTCTAAGTCTAAGTTACCATCACATGGACCTTAGACTGCCATGCAAGAAATTCAGCCCAAGGTATTTGTGTCTGTTCAAGGTGCTCTAACGAATTAACACTCCCACCTTTTATGTTTCACTGCTCAAACCTGTTCATTAAAGCCCCATGTCTAACCCCGCTGCCCATACCAACCCTCCAGTGCTGCTGGATATAGACGGACAGCCTGCCTACTTAGTCTGCACTCTTCATGATGCCTGCCAGAGACAGGGACATCTCTAATACCTTTTCGATTGGGAAGGGTATGTGCCTGAGGAACAATCCTGTATTCCTGCAACTGACATCTTAGACTCCTCTCTTATTTCAGATTTTCCCACAAAGAGCAATTCGAACTCTGCTCTCCTGGCTTCACCTCGGACTGTACTATGCCTTCGCCTCATCCCATATCCTTGTAAACCTCTGGGTTCTCAGTTATTTATGTATGTGTATGTGTCCAAACGACTGTAACTGACCCCAGTGTTATTAAAGTATTCCCTCTGACATTGGATCCTCTCGTGTTCCGTCATTCCTATAACCTTACAACTAAATGCTAATGTGGTCAACCTCAGTCAGAGCTTATCCTTAATGTAGTGTGTTAAACATAAAAAGAATACAATTATACAGATACTAATTTCTCTGATCATGTAACTCACACAACAGCATCCACCTAATTATGTTTTTGTTATGTGTGGCTCTGCCTTTACCTGACAGTCCAGTCTTAGGACCCTGATTATGAATTGTCCTTCATTAAACCTCACTCTTCTCAGTGTGTGCGTTCACAATTAAGCAATTCTACCTCAAGAATAGTAAACACAAACAAGCACCTTCTACGCCAGGCTCTTGACACCTAGCAATTAGCAATGGGCAAGACACCACCAGATCCATTCCTCTACCAAGCCCTCAACAATTGCATATACTGGATAGCTGTTCCACCTCAGTATAGGGTGTATCCACTCTCCCAAGAAGAGAAGCAGGTCATGGAGCAATACAACAAGGAAGCCCCCGGGATACATCTGTCACTTTGAAGATGCTTATTCACGTTCAAGATTGGATTGCTGCTTGAGCACTATATTTAGTTGAGCTACTCATCTTTTCACTAACTTTATTGTTTAGCTTGAGGATGAGGACACTAAAGACTCCTTTTACTGAAGTACTTTTCCTATACATCTATATATATTTTTTCACTGCATTGTGAAATATGTAGAGGATATACTGATAATTATGAATTATGAAAGGGCCACCACCCTGAAATTTCAGAGAAATATGTATTTGATAACTGGAATAGATGAAATAGTGGTATATCAGTCTCATTACAAATGTAACGGGCGGTGAGTGGACGAGGATGCGGAGTCGAGCTTCGTTTAACAGACAGTTTATTTGTATACTTAACATAGATTAGCGTATAACGCTTACAACACGTAATACACAGAACGACTCAAACAAAGACGAGCACAGGACACTGCGCAAGCACACATTAAATAGACAAACAACACTATCCCCTCGTGATGACGAGACGAGCCACAGGTGCGACTGAGGAACACACCCATACCGACACACCCACGTAACTACACATAAGGACTTAGACGACACAAACACACGCCCAAAGGGAGGGGTCCAGGAGCGTCACCGTGACAACAAAACGGTTTAGTTCTGAATCCGCGCAGTGACCTAATACTATCGACCAAAATATGTTTTTACCACCATAATCAGATTAATGAATGAATGTTCAAATTTATCGAATGGTTAATATCAGAATTGAAGCATTACAGGGAATAACATGGAAGGGAATGGTTTGGCTCAGGAACGTAGCTAAATCTACATGTAAATCTACTCATCTAAAGCAAAGGGGAATAATAAACAACTACTAACTATTATTTGATTATGAATGGATTACTGTATATAGCTAACAGAATACTTCTCTAACTTGGGTAGGATCAGGGAGGAAAAGAGTCTCAGAGAGGAATTAAGAAGGGCACAATATTCCCGACAGAGGCTAATGAAAAGTGCTAATCAGAATAAACCAGAAGTTATGGAGGCATAGAAATATACAGATGAAAACGATTAGAACTTGGCACCCCAAACAGCATGTATTAACGTCTTTCTTGAAGAGAAGAGGACACGTCCGTGGGCGGTCAACTTTCTCGAGAAATAAAATATTACTTAGCCTAATTAAGTATTAGTTTGGTTCCTTGTCATTCTAAACATTGAGCCATTCTTCATTCACACACACAATAATACATGGATAGGCATACATCTAACATAATTCATTGCACATTGATACTTAGTTATACATAAATCTAAAATAATATCACATCAGGATACAGGGGTATCTGTATGTCTAAAAAAGTGGAATACACAGGAATATATAGATGTGCATGCATTTATGCTACTACAGTCCAAGAATACAGGTACATGCATGTCTAAACTAGTGGAACACACAGGAATACATAGATATGCGTATGTTTATAGTAACGCAACCCAAGAATACATGGACATGTATATCTTAAATATTAGAACACATAAGAATACATAGGTATATGCATGAATGTGGGGTGATTATACAATAAAGGTGTTATGATGGAATCAATTACAGATGAGGGATCCTAAGTCATTCATTTACATCGGTCACAGATCACTTAATGTTTGAATGTTATAGGCACAGGATTCAAGATCTTCAGTTCAGAGTTCTTAACTCTGTTAGATGGACACTGGGGTTTTGAGGATAATGATCCTCCCATTGGTTGGAAGGCTGTCGAGTTTGGTGTCTTTGGAATTCTCTCGCCGAGTTGCTTCCTCTACGCTAGATGTTGATCCAGTGTCCGTAGTGAATGCAAAGTTATAAGGATCTCTGAAATATTTGCACCTTTAGACATGAGTTTAACCAGGAATTTCCAAGAGATGGCAAGTTGGGCTGAAACCTTGGGGAATCAGATAAGGCTAGATAGTGGAATTTATGACTGAAGGTCCTTCCTGGGTTTGTGGTCTCAAACCCAGAGGGTGATTATGACCAGAACATCATTTGCACTCTTTATTGCCTCTCTCCTGCACTCAGGAGATCATATAAGGTTAGTCTTCTAACTTTAGAGAAGAAGGTCATTGTGGGTGTGAGCCCCTGAGAGCATAGGGGATGTGTAGAAAACCTTCTTCTATTCCTTCTTTTAGTCCAGTACAGACTTCAGTGTGACCAATGATAAAAATCCACACTACTTGTGGATTGAGGGCTCTCTCAAAGAGCAAAGAGCACATAGTATAAAGAGTGGGATGATACTGTGAGGCCATCAGGAGTGTAGTCATGCTTAATGAACCAACCTACAGTGAGGGGATTGTGAGGTTCATGAGTGTAACCATGGATGAAGGGTGGATGCGTGAGGGACACTTGAATACAGTAATGTGTATCCAAGGTACACTGTCCAAACGTGAAGCAGTATGACGGATATCATCACCCCTTAAAGGGGAGGGTGGTGTGATGTAGACTGTCATTCAGTAAGGTAAAATGGGTGCTCTGACTGCCGTGCCAGAGGACTGACTATTTGGTGTGTGCTTGGGGAACATGTTTACATGTTGGATTTGAGATCCAGGTAGGGTTGCTGCCCTCAGACATATCCACACACGGTACAAAGTTGCAAGTGCGTAATATGATTTACAGAAACCAAACCATACTAAGTCGTGATCATATACGGTTTAAACAGATTTCTTTAATATAAGTATTCTTATCTCACTGACTATTCTCATGGTATGGCCCCTGACCCGTGTGTGTATTATCAAAATAACCCCCACTGCAGTAAAGTGTTTTAGCAAGTTTGACATTTTATTTGTGAAAGGCGGAAGGCTGGAGTGGGCTTACTTATAGCTTACTTATCGCTGCCTGTTTGTTGGGGTTTTCCCCGGTAGACAAGAGGTTTGCTTCCCTGCGCCTTCGGGATGGGGAACGGGCTCTGACTGATGGCAGTTCTGAGTACCCTGCCTTCTTGGAGTCTTTGGAGGGGATACTGGAAGGTGCCCCTTCTGGGTATTCCATTGTTCTGCTAGGGGACTTCACTGCTCACATGGGCAATGACAATAGGACCTGGAAGGGCGTGATTGGGAGGGATGGCCTCTCCGATCAAAACCCGAGTGATGTTGTGTTATTGGACTTGTCACAGCCTGTCCATAACGAACACTATGTTTGAGCACAGAGGTCCATAAGTACACATGGCACCAGGACACCTTAGGTCGCAGTTTGATGATCGATTTTATAATTGTGTCATCGGACTTGCGACCATGTGTCTTGGACACTCGGGTAAAGAGAGGAGCTGAGCTGTCAACCAATCACCACCTAGTGGTGAGTTGGATCAGATGGCGGGTGAGAATGCCGGACAGACCTGGCAGACCCAATCGTATCGTGAGGGTTTGCTGGGAAAGTCTGTCAGAAAGGTCTTTAACTCCCACATCCGGCAGAGCTTTGACCGCATCCCGAGGGAGACCGGAGACATTGAGTCCGATTGGGCTTTGTTCTGTGCCTCCATTGTCAATGCGGCTAACCAGAGTTGTGGCCGCAAGGTTGTCAGTGCCTGTCGTGGCGGCAATCCCCGAACCCGGTGGTGGACACCTCAGGTAAGGGAGGCCGTCATGCTGAAGAAAGACTCCTATCGGGCCTGGTTGGCTCTTGGGACTCTGGAGGCAGCAGACGGGTACAGAAGGGCCAAGAGGATCGCAGCTTTGACTGTTGTGTGTGGGAAGAGTTCGGTGAGACCATGGAAAGTGACTTTCGATCGGCTCCGAGAAGATTCTGGAAAACCGTCAGGCAAGTCAGGAGGGGAAAGTGGTTCCCGACCAACACGGTATACAGTGGGGCTGCGGATCTGCTGACCTCGACTGAGGATGTCATTAGGCGGTGGAAGGAATACTTTGAAGATCTTATCAATCCCACCATCACGCCTTCCACAGAGGAAGCAGAACTGGAGGACTCGGACGGGGGTTTGCCCATCACTCGGGCTGAGGTGACCAGGGTAATTGTGAAACTCCTTGGTGGCAAGGCTCCGGGGGTGGATGAGATCCGCCCTGAGTTCCTTAAAGCCCTAGGTGTTGTGGGACTGTCCTGGCTATCACGTCTTTGCATCATTGCGTGTACTGGTTTGGTACTGCCTCTGGACTGGGAAACCAGGGTGGTGGTTCAACTATCGGGGGATCACGCTCTTCAGCCTCCCCGGTAAGGTCTATGCGGGGCTTCTGGAGAAGAGAATCCGGTCAATAGTCGAATCTCCAGTTTCAAGATGAAAAATGTGGGTCCCATCCTGGTTGTGGAACACTGGACCAGCTTTTCACTCTTGTGAGGGTCCTAGAGGGTGCATGGGAGTTTGCTCAACCAGTCCACATGTGCTTTGTGAATCTGGAGAAGGCATTCGACCATGTCCTTCAGGGATTCCTTTGGGGGGTGCTCCGGGAGTATAGGGTATGGGGCCCGCTGCAACGGGCTTTCCAGTCCCTGTACAAACGGAGCAGGAGTTTGGTTTGCAAGGCCGGCAGTAAGTCAGACTGGTTCCCGGTGGGAGTTGGACTCTGCCAAGGCTGTCTTTTGTCACAGATTCTGTTCATAACTTTTATGATTTCTCGGCGTAGCCAAGTGGCGGAGGGGGTTCGGTTTGGTGATCTCAGGATTCCGCGTCTCCTTTTCGCGGATGATGTGGTCCTGTTGGCATCATCAGGCCAAGACCTACAGGTCTTGCTGGATCAGTTTGCAGACGAGTGCGAGACGGCTTGGATGAGAATCAGCACCTCTAAAACTGAGACCATGGTACTCAGTTGGACAAGGGTGGAGTGCCCTCTCTGGGTTGGGAGTGAGTCCTTGCCTCAAGTGGAGGAGTTCTAGTATCTCGAGTTCTTGTTCATGAGTGAGGGAAAGATGGAATGAGAGATTGACAGGCAGATCAGTGCTGCGGCTACAGTATTGCGGACACTGTACCGGACCGTTGTGAAGAGAGAGCTGAGCCAAAAGGCAAAGCTCTCGATTTACTGGTAAACCTACGTTCTGACTCTTACATATGGACACAAGCTTTGGATAGTGACCGAAAGAATTAGATCACGAATACAAACGGTTGAAATGAGTTTCCTGGCTCTCCCTTAGAGATAAGGTACAGAGCACGGTCATCCGGGAGAGGCTCGGATAAACTTTTATCTGAAACAAATGTAGTTCAGCATACATTAATTTACTTGTTTTACTATATATAATTCTTGCAAAGTATGTCTTAGAATATAATAAGCAACATATGTATTGTGTACATATATAGCAATTTCTATACATATACAGATATCTGCTATTTACAAAGTTGGGATGACTTGGTTTGACTTAAAATCAGAAATGTTCTACTTCTTTTCTGTATTTTCTTTTCTATTTATCTCGAAGATGGCTGATCAAATGAGACCTGTAATGATTCTGAACTTTATTTGTTTATTTAGTTTGTATATGCTATAGGGCAGGGCGGCATGGTGGTGTGGTGGTTAGCACTGTCACCTCACAGCAAGGCGGTCTGGGTTAGATTCTCGGTCTGGGCTGCTCTGTGTGGAGTTTGCATGTTCTCCCTGTTCCTGTGTGGGTTTTCTCCGGGTACTCCGGTTTCCTCCCACAGTCCAAAGACATGCATCTTAGGTTGATTGGTCACTCTAGATTGCCCGTAGGTGTGAGTGTGTGTGTTGGCCATGTGGTGGACTGGCGAACTGCCCATGGTGTACCCTGCCTTCGCCCGGAGATGCTAGGATTGGCTCCAGCCCCCCCCCGGTGACCCTCCCCGAGAGCGGGAAAAAGCGGTACGGATAACACTGCACAACAAGGTTTTTGCTTCTTGAACACTGTTAGGTGTTTCTTATAGATTTTTGGGTGCTGAACACGAATATCACATCAAAATTTACGTATCACGTACCGTTTAAGAGAAATCTTCAGTTTTATTTTAATGTTTACTTAATGTTTTACCCAAACATATGACTCCAGTAAGTGACTCATCACCAACAGTTTGTGCTGCTTGGGTATGTCCAGGCATGTATCAGACCAGGTTGGAAGCTTTTCTGTGGAAATATGACATCTTGGGCCTGCCTGGGAAAGTCAGAACGAGCTTGGCCTTCCTCAGCATGCTTTAAAAGTGGCTTGCATAAACCGATCCTGCTCATTTGGTTAATACAGAACGCTAGTGTATATGGGTGCATCATTCTAGTGAAATACAGTGTCTGTATCAATATAACAGTAAGTAAATTTAATGCTATGGCTGTTTTGCTGTCTGGAGATATGTCTCGTCAATGTCGTAACAGCATCAACATTCTGCTATAAGACATGCTCTCCTATATACCCGATTGAAGGTGTTTGCATTTCCCCATGCCAACCTGACCTCCAGGTGAGGGGGTTTCACACAGACATGCCCGAAGAGGGGCACCTTCGGTGGGCACAGCAAGCTGGCGGAGGGCCCTGGTCCCTCCACCCCGCACAAGCAGCCACTGGCATAATTTCAATACTTCCAGGGGCGGCCTGGAGCTCTCGGTCCGACAGGGTGCACCCTGCTCGGGCACAGCAAGCTGGTGGAGGGCTCTGGTCCCTCCACCCCGCACAAGCAGCCACTGGCATAATTTCAATACTTCCAGGGGCGGCCTGGAGCTCTTGGGTCCGACAGGGTGCACCCTGCTCGGGGCACAGCAAGCTGGTGGAGGGCCCTGGTCCCTCCACCCAGTATGAGCAGCCACTTGGGTGGCCTGGAGCTCTCAGGTTTGACAGGGTGCACCTTGCTCATTCTTGCACATTCTGCTATATTAAGTTCTGTTGAACTTAATGGCTCATGGGGAACATAAACGTGATTAAATAGGTAAAAATATAAATGTCTGTTTCTTAGAGTTCCTACGTGATGCAGTAAAAATAAAACTATATTTGTGCATATCCTATAGGTACCTGTCACAATCACCAAAAATTTTTCAGGAAGCAAAAATTTTATCAAAATTTGTTGTGCAGTGTAATGAATGAATGAATGAATGCTATAGGGCCAACAATAATGGAGGCATGTGAACCACAAATAGCCTTTAATTACTGTTTAAACAATGACTGAGCATAAAGATTCATAATCAGGAGTAACTCTGCTCTTTTGTCCCCATTAGGGCAAAGATCTTTAAAGGCAAGAAAGTGCATGGTGAATTTGACATAAAAGTGGAACAGGTGAGAAATGGTTCCATTTCAGCTATGTGAATACATTTCAAATATGTGGTTTTGTATCCGGATTATCGGGACACTTATTGTCATCAGTTTACTATGATTATTGTACTCAAAAATCAGTTATACATGAACTGAGGGATCTCCTGCAGTAAAAGATACCATGAATAAAAGTTCTCCATCCCAGGTGAACATTAATCACATCAGAGTGACATCTTAGACAATATAATAAGGAAGTTGTCTTAGACAATATCTTTCATTGTTTCTTTGCAGATTTTTTATGTTTTCTTACAGTGAGGTTTAAAGTCTTCTATTACATGATGAATAAGAAACCACTGTTTCATAATCATATAAATTGGGACATTGTTATATTTCAACATTTGTTACAGTATTGTTTATTGTTTTGTACTGTATATGCAGTGCATATTTTTACAGTAAATAATACTGAGCAGCACATTACAGAAACGCCTGACAAGGGCTTTAACCACCCTAATTACGATTCCACGATTCTTAGAAGTCAGTTCAGTTTTTCATAATGAGATTTCACCTTGGCTAAACATCAGTGGATGTAGTTGTCCATTTGTTACTGTGATCATATTCATTCCTGTGTTCAACATCCTGATCATATGCGTTAATCTTATTAGTTACTGGTGTGGATTTTTTTCAAGGCTGACTTCTCTGAGATCAATCTGGTGGCTCATGCAACTGGCAGCTACAGTGTGGACATTGAAGCTATACATGGTGGCAGCAAGATCACAAAGTTAGTCATATCAATTAGTAAAGCTGTTAAAAATTCAACTGAAGAATTACAATGAACAAAACTGAGCCAAAAATTTGAAATGGCATATATTACATTATAAACTTCTTGAATTATTTAGTTATAAGGATGTATAAAACAAAAAAAAACATATTTTGCTGAATTATACAATAATGTGTTTTACTTATGTACTTTATTGCAAATTTGCACAATTAACATTGAGGCTTAGGTTTGTGAAGTTACAACATGTTAAGAAAGGACAGGATGTGGGCTTAGTAGTAAGTACTTACAGGTCACATTTGCTTTGTTCTACAGATGTTTCAAGCCAGATTTTGTCCTGGTGCGGCAGCATGCTTTCAGTATGGCCAAAAACGGAGACCACAGGAACATCGTGATTGGTCTTCAGTATGCTGGCATCCCCAGTGTCAACTCTCTGCACTCTGTCTACAACTTTTGTGACAAGCCATGGGTGGTAAGTACAATATCAAGTTGTTTATTAGAGATCATTTGTTATTGAATTGTATTGCTCCTGTCGATATTGATAGGAACAATTTGTTAATTACTTTAATTGCTTTTATAAAATACTTTGGATTTATTTAATGTATCTTAAGTAGGAATATGTTTATTTTATGTTTTAGTTTGCTCAGATGTCCAGATTGTACAAGCAAATGGGACGAGAGGAATTCCCACTGATTGAGCAGGTTTACTACCCAAACCACAGGGAAATGGTAAGCATGGTACCATCTGTCTCTACCTCCTAGGGATCTCACCCTCACCATCCAAAAGCCTTAGGCATGTTTGCAGGATCCAATACAACAGCCATCATTCATTACCAGCAGCTCACCATTGCATGAATGTGCAATCCTTACACTAGAAATCCATACAAATACAAATATGTCATAAATCAGTGCCTCATTTAAACCCATGTGCACTGTGCCGTTACAATAGGTGAATGTACTCCTCAATTAAAGACCACCGATCTATCATCCCCAAAATGTGGTGCAAGAAGATCACAAAACTGTAACGGTAGCGAGAGGACAAGGATGCGGAGTCGAGCGTTGTAGAAATAGACAGGTTTATTCCACATATAACACAAATAGCGCTGAAACGCGTTCAACATTTAACATGCAGAGCGAATCAAACAAAGACGAGCACGTGACACTGCGTAAACGCACATTAAATAGACGAACAACACTATCCCCTTGTGATGACGAGACAAGCCACAGGTGAGACTGATGAACGCACCCACACCGACACACACCCACGGAACTACACATATGGACTTAGATGACATAAACACACGCCCAAAAGGAGGGGTCCGGGAGCGTCACCGTGTCAAAAACAAAGTCAAAAAATACGCAAACACAAGGATTGGAATTTATAACACATAATAGGATGTTGTCTCCAGCCTTGTAATGCCGAGGGTGTTGTGGAGCGATTGCGAGGGGGGCACGTGCTGAGAAGAGCGAGGTTTATTAGCGGCGAATCCATGATCAAAGTGTAACCTGTGTGTCCCTCCTCTCTGGCCTCACTAGGTAATGGGGGCACTAAGGAAGGCATATGGACCATTTGTAGGTTCTAGGAGTCGTTATGTGCTCAACTGGTGTGACTAAAGCGAAGCAGACCCAAATTCCAAAAGACTATTAAGATCTTGGGTTTTAATTAAAGAAATCAGAAAAAGAAAAGTTTTATTGCCATTGTCAATGAACTGGATTAACAGACTAGGAATTTGCGGTTTGCAAGAAATAGAAACACAAATCCCTCTTTTAAAAGAAATCTTTACATTTGAATTATCCTAATTTTGATATCTATTTATTGAATTTTACCGCCACTAATTATTTTCACTTATCTATATTTTCCAATTATTAGGTTAATTATTATTTGAACAGACTGTGTTTTTTGGAATTTAAAAATTTTTTTACTTATTAATCCCTAATTATTAATTTTGTGCCGATAGTCAATATGCTAATTGTTTTACAGTGGCTATGTTTAAAGCACTTTAGATTTATAATGTTAACTATTATTCTTGTTATATTTAAATGTAGAATATTATGTGTGTAAAAGAGAATGTACACAAATTTTACAAAACACAGAATAAGAACAAATGAACAAGCTCTGTTGCCTTTGAAATAGGCAGTCACTTCTCAAAATAACTTCATGACTTTAATTGTCAGGACTGGCTCCAGATCCATTCCTCTTCCCGCCACTAGAGGGGGGTCTGGAGCTTCTAATTAAGAACATTCCTCAGCGATGATGACCTGCAGCTGTCCGCCTCACTACTTAAGGTGGATGGCTGCAGTGTCTCATCGCTGAGATGTTTTGTCAGTTTGTCTGCAAGCTTCACAGCCGTCGGTATCGTTGTTGCGTTCCTGGTCTCTACTACCAGTCCCCAACATTTATCGGTATCGGTGTTGCGTGATTGGTGCTCTCTTCACCATCCTTTATATTCGAGTCGTTAACTCCTGCGCCCTTACTGGCCCATCTCAAGTTTTCGACCTCTTTGATTTCCTATCGTTATTATTATTTTGTCCCAGACACGTCGAGGTGTTCTCCGTGTATTTTTGGTTTCATTTGTATTTTACTTTCGTCCCTTTTCCCGTGCTGTTTTTACGGAGGCCTTAGTTCATTATATTATTTGGGTTTTGGCACTTGGGTCCTACTCCTAAAAACTTTTTAGGAGTAGGACCCAAGTTACATTAATGCGTTGTATAAATTTTTACGTAAATTACATAAATAATTTTTTTGCCGTGTTGTTAAATGTTAGCATAAGAGTAGCAGTTAGCAGGAACTGCTATTCTAAGTTCAACCCTCCTCCTTTATCTGGGCTTGATGTTTAGCTTTTCACAAAGAGGCACACACTGTGGACGAGGTGAGTGACAGGCTATGTGGTGAATGAGGTGACAGACTGAGAGTGTGTGAGTTAAAATGCAGTGATTTCTTTTCATGTCACACTGAAGACGCATTTATATTTACATCCTGCTCTGTAAATACGGGGCAGGGTCAGTCAGCGGCAGCTTTGGGCATGTGCAGTTCATTTGCAGTGTGGACGTGGAGCGGTGTTGGTCTGCTCTGACTGTGAAACTGCACTGTGAGTGTTGTGGGACGGGGCTCCCGGCTGCTCGCCGAGGACAGTATCTGAAGAGCATGTGTGTTCCTCTCAGAGTCTCTAAAAGACTCCAATAACACCACAAAAAGTCGCTAGATTTGTCACTAGTTGCTTTTTAAAAAAAAAAGTTGCTAGAGGGTCTGAAATGTTGCTAAATTTAGCAACGAAGTTGCTAAGTTGGCGACACTTCATCCTTGTTGGGATGGTGATCCACAGAGAGCCAGGAAGCTTTTGATATGTTTACTGGGATGTTGTATGAATGAGAAGACTCTGATGTGATGCTCCTTATTGTTATAATAAGATGTAAGAATTAAAACTAATGTTTTACAGGAAGAATATTCATTGTCTGTTTCTTTTTTTCCTTTTATTGTAAAGCTCATCTTAATTCATTGATATTATGTTTGGATTTTTGACAATTTATACAAAATTTACAAAATGTTCATCATTAAACTAATTGAAGGGATCAATAGTATATGCATGTATGTACTGTACTGTACAGCACCCTCCATAATTATTGGCACCCCTGGTTAAGAAGTGTTCTTTGGCTTCTAATAGTTATTTTTTTTAAATAATTTAGAACAAAGCAAAAAAATGAAAAATCTAAGCTTTAGTTCAAGTGCCTTTATTTGGTGGGAAAAAATCACACATTAAGAAATAAATCTTTTGAATGAAATCATGTATGCCACAATTATTAGCACCCCTGGTGTTAGTACCTTGTACAACCTCCTTTTGCCAAAAGACACTTAATCTTCTCCTATAACTCTTCAGAAGATGGGAGAATACACAAAAGAAGGATCTACGTCTATTCCTCTTTGCACAGCCTCTAAATCGTCCAGAGTCTTCTCCTATGCACTCTCCTCCTCAGCTCACCTCACAGGTTTTCTATTGGGTTAAGGTCTGAGATGGCCATGAGAGGAGTTTGATTTTGTGCCTTGTGAACCATTTTTGAGTAGATTTGTTTAGGGTCATTAACTCAGAAAAGGCTTTCTCCATGCATGCCTCCAGAACAGCTTGTTGGCATGTAGATGGCGCCTCATGGTTGTTTGGGAGACCTTGTTACCCCAAGATGCTACCATTTGATTAAATTCTCTTACAGTGAGCTTTAGAGAACGTTTTCTCCAAAAAAGTGTGTGGTGGCAAGATACACTTGCATCCTCTTCCCGGCTTGTTTGTCACAGTTCCAGATGTTTGAACTTTTTGAAGATTGCTCTGACTGTAGATAAGGGCATTTGCAGGTGAGTGGCTATTTTCTTGTAGCCATTGCCTGATTTATGAAGGTCGACACATCTGCCTTACTTGAGTAGTGTGTTCTTTTGTCTTTCCCATGTTTAAGAGTGAGTAAGAGAAACAGGCCTCTGTGTAATGGCATTTATAAACCAGCGAAACAGGAAGTTTCGAAAACCCCAGTTCAGAAAAAATTCAGAAAAAAAAAAATGGGACGATATTGCAAAGAATATCAGTGCCTGTAGTGGCATTAAGACATAAGGCGTAGAGGTAAGGAAAAAGTGGCAGGACTTCTCTAGTCAAGCCAAAAAAGGGGACATAACTTAGAAAGGAGAGGGCTAAGACTGGTGGAAGTCAAATGTCCACAAGTGCCCTTACTGTTGAGAAGGAAATGGTACTTGGGATACTGGACCCCACAGCTACTGAAGGGATACCAAGGGGTATAGATGGATTTCTTAAAGTAAAACTTGCACCACAACAAATGCTTCGGAGTGTATGTTTATAACAAAAATCTACCACACACAGATCACTTATCCAAAGTATTTTATTTTTTGGTGTGTCTAGGCAAAAACACACCATCAAATGCACCATCCCTAGCCATCTAACAGACTCCAGAATTGGCCCAGATGAAGGAGTCATGAGGCTGGGAGTGTGTATGGGGATCAGAGTGCCATCCACTGCACCAAGAACTCCAGAAATGTTTGCAGTTGCATGAAAACCAATTTTGGAAATTTTATGTATGTTGCTACATGGCGAAGCAATGCTTTAGTAACAGCATGCACACATTTGGATACGGCAGCTTTGCTTAGTCCGTGGGCATCACCAACAGTCTGCAGAAACCCACCTGTGGCATAAAATTGGAGGGCTGTTATTTTTTCCTCGTTCATCTAGCCAGCTCCTCCTGCACAAGTTCAAGGAGAGCCATGATCCCCCTACACAGCCAGTATCTGTCACACAGCTCATCATCTAGAAGATCTAGGGGATTCGTATTCAAACGCTGTGCTGCATTCAGGCGAAATGCATGGCTTTGTGGATTACGTCATTTTCGTCATCTTAAATAATTTCTCCCATTCAAATCCAATATCCTTTGAAGAGCTGCCATGTTCATCACACAAGCACAATTGCTAGTTTTAATGATTAATCAGTCAGTTTGATTGGTTAAGCTAAAACAAGCTTAATAGGCCAACTTGTAGCCATTTCTTTGCAAAGCAGACATTAATTGTGAAAGTCTGAAACGCTATAAACTACACAATGATGAATGGAGATATTTAATTAAATATTGGGAACATATCAACTAATGTTAAATAATTCAAAGTAGTAAATTTGTTGACACTTAATGTGGTATATGCGATGTAATTACTTTAAAAGAAAATACTAATAATACACAAACGCAAACGTGGTAATGCCGTGCTTTAAACCAGCGCGAGTGAAATTAGCGGCGTCTATCCTTTTTGAGGTAGAACTGCACGTGAGCTTCGAGTTAAGAAGTACTTAGTGAGAGTTACGAATGGGTCCGAATATTCTTAAGTTACGAACGACTAAGTACGTAAGTTACAAAGAGTTTCGGGAAACACTCGTAAATATAAGAATATTCTTAAGTATGAGGTTACTGTTACGTATTTTAACGGAGGGCAGACAAGACGCAAATGCGGAAGGCAGGTTTATTAAATAGAAAGTAAACAAACCGAAGACTAGGAAACATAGGAAAACAGACTACACGTAGAACGAAGTGAAAGATCCAAAAATGACGGCGAATAAGAAGAATACAACAATGAAAACTGAACGCAAGAAACAAAGACCACCTACGTGCATGAGCTGGACAACCAAGGACGCATAGAGACTTACACATACAATGACCGAACACCGACTAGCGAAACACAAGGAGACTAAATACACTTACCAAACAGGAACTAACTAGACACAGGTGGGATCGATCAAAACAGGGAGGACAAACAGAAGGGAAACCATGGAAACAGGGCGGGACTAGGGAAAATACACAAGACCGGGATGAAGGGTGGAGCTACATGTAACAGTTACAAATTACTTAAGAGTTACGAACGTTTTGGGATACGCACCCCAGGTCATTTTATGGGAAATATTTATTTCTTAGTCAGGATTTTTATTCTCACTTGAGTTGAAGGTTGCTTTTTTCAAATTTCTTTCAGAGTGAGATTATGCTTCTACAATAAAAAAATATTTATTTTAAGGCTTTTAACACATTTTAACCAGGGGTGCCAATAATTATGGAGTTTGCTGTATATGTATTTGTGTATGTTTTCCCAATGTATAGCTATAAAAATTTAGCTGTATGCATGTCTTTTGGTCACAGTTAACTAGCACTTGCTTCCCTGTTGTGGTGAAGATGGGCCATGCTCACTCTGGCATGGGAAAGGTAAGAATCTAGCATTTGTTTCCTTATTAAGTTCAGAGACTTATAGATAAACTCCTATTATTATAATAATAATTATTATTATTACTATTAGTAGTAGTAGTTGTAGTAGTAATAGTCAGAGATTTGTGACATTACTGGCTAGCTTGCTGTTAAATTGTATTTTTCAACTCAAAATGTTTGTGTCATAGGTCAAAGTGGAAAATCAATATGATTTCCAAGATATTGCCAGTGTGGTGGCCTTGACTAAGACTTATGCTACTTCTGAGCCTTTCATTGATGCCAAGTATGATGTTCGTATCCAGAAAATCGGTGACAATTACAAAGCTTACATGTAAGTAACTATATCTTAATATTATATATGTAAAGTGTTGTATTTAATATTTATTTAATTTATTCATTAAAATATTTATTGAAATCAGAATTAAATATTTATAATTATAAATATATATAATTATAATATATGAATATAGCCGCGAGCGGCGATTGCGGGTTCAAGCTTGCAACCGTAATTAGCAAAGTCCCTTAATTAGCAAATTATCTATCAGACTGTCAAGTTTCATGAAGATTGGTCAAAGCATTGCTGAGATATAGCTGTTGAAATAAATTAGGGCCCGCCTCAGAGCTGTTGATTGACATGTGACAGCCAGACTATATGCAAATGTCAAAATATTGTTAATAATTCTTGATCAGGACATTCTTGTGAATAGTTTGACACCATGCCTGTGATGATCAGATGAAAAGTGTGGGAGATATGGGCCAAAAAAATCACGTTGCTCAAGGCCACAAAACATTGTAATGGCAAAATGATTCAGATCATAGAACTAAAGCACTTGCTGAGATTAGTTTAGTGAGAGGTGGGGGAGACAGAGACCATGGGTTGTTAAGTGTTAGAAGGATTGGGGAGTGTGGGGGGAGTGGATGAGGGGGGCAGTCTGCGTGTGTGAGAATCTCAGCGTGCGTGTGTTAGCAGCCTCTCTATTGCTCCCTGCACTGTTCAGCATGGAAAATTAAAATATTCACTGTAAAGCCAATTGTGGACTGATTTATCATACCAATCAGACATACTATGGCAGAGTTATTGAAATATGAATTTGAATGTGTTATGATGGTAGCATTGTGATGCACATGAAAAATATTAATTTCTGAAAACCTTAGGATTTTATTCAAGATCTTAGCATTTCAGAGTCTGCTGAGTATCATAAGGTGTGATTTAAGGTGGTTGAGTCAAAATGCTAGGACTAGTATGAAAAGGACAGATTATACATATTTGATAATAGTCAAAAATTGGTACATTTTTGCAAAGCACATGTAATTACAAAGTTGCTAGGAATTTTGCGAAGAATCATAGGAGTCAAATTTGTCTTGATAAGTGAAAAAATGAGCCATTGCTTTCCACCCAAGTCATTGTCACAACTAGAGTGATTACATGACATGACTGGATGACAGCATCAACATCTCAGATTACCAGAAGACTCAATGACTGGGGGCCCCCGAGATCCCCACATTCACATGTAGAATATTAACTGAAGGGTTGATTAAATATGTGAGCCTTAAGTCTAGGTTTGCAAAATATGATCCGCAAAACAATTCAGAAAAAAAAATCTCGCCAGCCAACCAAATGTCAAATAAGAACAGAAGGTACTGCCTTCTTCCGATACTAGATAGATACTAGTGATGTCATGATGATGTATTGGTCATGTAGTAAATGACACACAAGTCCCCCAATCACATGACGGGAGTGGCAGGTGTAAATCTAATTGACACACAAACGTACAAATCCAATTTAGGCATTATTTTAAACGTCTATTCATTGGTTCATAACTCCGACTATGACCAAAATTTAAAGGGCCAGACTTCAGTTTCATGAAATGTGTGGAAACAAGTTTCTACAAAGTTTTTGCGTAGAGATATTAATAAAAACAGATTAGAACGTAGATTTGGACACGGCACCGCGTCGATGCACCTCAGAGGGTTAAAGAATGGAACTGTGTCCGAATCTTGGATTGAAGCTGGAAGACTATTCCATAACTGAGGGGCTTTAAAGGAGAAAGCTCTGCCTCCAGCTGTAGTCTTGCTAATTTTTGGAACTAAGAGAAATCCTGCATTTTGGGAGCGCAGAATGCGAGACAACATGACACTCTGAACAAAGACGAGCACGGGACATTAAATAGACAAACTACATGAAACCCGAGTGAAAACGAGATGAGCCACTGGTGAGACCGATGAACACACTCGTATCTAACCACCCCCACGGAAATACATATACGGTCACATCTAGACGCAGACGACACAAACACACGCCCAGAGGGAGGGGTCTATAGGTTACTATAGGTTATAGTATACAATGAGTTCACTCAGATATTGTGGAGCAGGACCATTTAACGCCTTTAATGTTAATAGGTCAACAGAAGAATTTTAAAATCAATTCGATATTTAAACGGACGCCAGTGTAATGCCAAGAGTGTAGGACAAATATGATTTTCTAGCCCTAGTTAGGACTCTACCTGCAGTATTCTGTACAAGTTGAAGTTTCTTTAGGGACTGTTTAGACCAATTAGAAGATCATTACAGTAGTCCAATCTTAACGAGACAAAAGCATGGAGCAGCTTCTCTGCATCAGCTAATGAAAGTAAATTAGGGCTGTATAAAGCGGATAAAGAATTTTTGACAAGTACGAGCATGATACGAAAACTGCTCAATATCTGTGCTCGTGCTGAAGGAAATCCTCATTGGGCTGGTGATATAAAGTCAGTTGGAAAACTGCTCGTACTGAACATGGTGCTTTTGAGAAGAATACAGTGAACAAGGCTGACATATATCCGTTTGCCATCATTGGATGTTTGCATGAATCACCAAGTTCACGCAGATCATTAAAAAAATAGTCTTACAGACCACTCACACACATATAGCTGAACAAACAAAGTAGCCTTAGCCTATATTCATATTTTTATTGTATATGGCTGCATGCAGTGATGTCAAATATGTGTTTTTTAATTTAATCTACAATCATGCAACAGTTAAAACTGATGCATCAAGACATCATGAAAGTTGTGGCTTTTATGTATACCTCAGCTGTAGAAGACCTTCATGCTTCTCACTGGAGTATTACAATTATGGTAAATCAATCAAAATTCAAAATGAAAGAATTTATTTATATATTTATTTACAACAGTTGTCACAAAGCAGCTTTACAAGTGTCTGAGTCCAAGCCCCCAGTGAGCAAGCCAAGGGCAACAGTGGCAAGGAAAAACTCCCTACGAGCATGAGGAAAAAACCTTGAGAGGAACCAAGACTCAGTGGGGTGAACCCATCCTCCTCTGGCTGACACCGGTCACCATGACAACAGCAATTAAACAGATACATAAACAAAGAAGTGATGTTAATGATGAATAGTTCTCATCTTTGTGTGTATTTATATACGTGTTCTCTTTGTAATTCTTATTCTTAAGAGTCCTAGACTTCTCGATGATCCGGTGCCATGGAGTGAGAGGGGCCAGGGCAGTGGGTTGATCCTTCATCCATAGCTGGTTAGGCAGGAGAAAGGCTCGTCTCTCCTTGTCTCAGTATTTCTCGGGTAGGAGGGCATCCATTTGGAAAAAGGAAAGAGGGGCAATTTGCTCTGAATGGGATTATATGTGGGACAGAGGAAATTTAAACATTTCTGGAGTGTGGCAGCAACTGTGGCATTAAATGATTACAGCCTAGCTAAAAGGGCAGAACCAGAAGGTTACACAGACTTAGAAGCATCTACATTGTCAACAAGCTTGAGTGATCATGTGCAGTGACAGGATGACAGCACCAGCACCCCAGTTTACCATAAAAAGCTTTGCCCATGAACCCCTGGATCTGTAACCTTTATCTAAGGCGGTGCATTAATTACCAAATGCTAAACTAAATAAGTAAGTTTTAAACATAGACTTAAAGGTTCAGACTGTCAGAGTCCCGGACACATGGAAGGTTAGTCCATAGTTGGGGGGCCTTATAAGAAAAGGCTCTTCCCCCTGCAGTTACCTTATTAATTGTTGGAACTAATAAGAGACCAGCAGATCTTAGAGGACATGTCTTACACAGGCCTCGATTTTTCCTAATCTGGATTTGTCATCATGTTTGGCTGATATGTAACGTTGGGTGTCATCTGCATAGCAGTGAAAGTTGACACCATGTTTGTTTATAACTATACCCAATGGTAACATGTATAATGTAAATAATAGTGTCCCTAAGATGGAGCCTTGCGGGACTCTATATTTCACTTTTGTGCTTTTGGAGGGAATATTATTGAGCTCTACAAACTGATAGCGATTGGTTAAGTAAGAATTAAACATGGAATGGCTGTACCCGAGATTCCAACTCAGTTTTCTACAGTGTTGTATAAAGTACTGAAATCTCACACTCAAGTATAGGATAACCCTCCAAAATATGACTTTGGTAAAAGTCCAAGTCACTGACTCAAATGTTACTTGAGTTAAAGTCTTAAAGTATCTGAAACGTCTTGTACTTAAGTATGAGAAGTACTGTAAAAGTAGATGTACTCAAGTAATGTAATGAAAAGTATTAAGTAAAAAATACACAAGGCAAATGCAGTTTGAATGACATTTTTTATATTTTGGTAAACTATGGTCAAAACACAGTTAAAATGTACAATCAAGTGCAGGCAAAATTGACAAAAAATAAACATTTTGTAAGCCTTCAGTGTTTCTTCAAATAAGGTCAGTGTTATGTACTTAAAAAAATGTACACACAAATCAAGTGCATTACACTATTAAGAGAAAAATGAAACAAAAAAGGCTGCCTGCTACTGTTATTGCAATCATTATAAACAAAATTAAAAAAAGAAAAAATAGAAGACAACTGAAGAGGGAGTCCAGTTTGAAACTCTTTGTAAACATTTCTAAAAAATAAATAAAATAACTCTGCACAGAAAATGCTGCCAACATCACCAAGAAAAAAGCTGTAATGATTACTGTACTTCACAAGCTATAGAGGTGCACACACAACCAGAATTGGGAGGGAACTGCAGCTTCTGGCATCTGAAGAGGAAGACTTTTGTAAAACTACCTTAAAACCTAAAAAAGGCAGTGCTGAAATTAGGTATACATCACACCAGAGGGAAAAAAAGCTGCTTATGTTCTTGGACTTCAGGCCTATTAACTAAATCTTAACATTTTGTAAACACAAGCTCCTCATCCCATCCCCTCCTCACTTTTGCCCTCAACTTTTCTCCCCCCTCCAAATCTTAACCTCCCCTTGAGGTCATCCTTGCACATTACCCCATTATCACATGAAACTGTAAAACCTTCTGTTCATCTTCAAAAGCAACTGGTTTTCAAAATGCCTAGAACTTAGCTGTACTCTTCATGGGCTGAAAACAAGACCTGCTATGCTGAACTGCCTTTCACATGCTGCCGATGCTGGGAGGGGAGTGTTGAGCTTGACAGACAGCTGCAAAATTTCAGCATGCCAAGGCTGCTGAACATCTCTCAAGATTATCCTGGTCGATCCAGTGTGCCGTAACACCAATGAACCCTCACCTTCTCAATCAGTAGTAGTAGCTACGTAGTCAACCCCCTTCATTGCTTCAATCAGCGCAGCCTTCATTTTGTTAAAGCCATCTTCAATCTTGGAGGTGAGCGTCACCCGTGACAATATCTTGGCATTAGGGACAAGGTCCTTGATGAATTCTCTGAACGGTTCCTGCTCCACTACTGAGAAGGGCTGAAGCCCATGTACAACATACTTGACGATGGCCTTCTCAACACTCTTCTGAGGAGTCATGGCCAACATGTGTGTCAATGTGGCCTGCTTGCTGCCGAGGGTGGGTGGTCCACTGGCCCTTTTTCACTTTGCTGTGGTCAATCCAATGTATTACTGAACATGGTGCGGATGCTTTCTCTGAAACAGACAAAAGAAAAAAGTCAAAACTGGACACAAATTGACTCACCCACACATCACATTACAAATACTCATTTCCTTAGGTTGCTACAGAAATGCAAAAAACCACAAAACACACACACATTGAATAAAGTACACTTCCCAATTCAGGAATGATTAGTTTTTGTCAGTCGCTTTGGTGCATTTCTCAAATCAAAAATTAATTTCTCAAAACTACTTGTTCAACCTCCACATCATTTTGTCACTTGTGCACATAATTTAAGCAATTTCTCATTCATTTAGTACAAACGGTAAATGCTTTGTCTTAATCATGTCATGGTTTAGTACAACTATTTTCTGCATCATCAGTTACTTTTGTCACATCAGTCAAAATATTTTATACTTGTTATCTGTTGAATAGTCCTAAACTCCAAACCAGTTCGTCATTATTTCACTGTGTAAGTCAAAAGTTCTGAATAAGTTTTCATAAATTGTTATAAATTTCTAATAGACTTTTTTGGTAAATGTCTCCTGAACTGATGAATATCTCTCAGGTGAATCATAACTTTCACTGATGGTTAATGTGTAAAGCTTTTGATTGGGTTGCATCTCATGAATCTTTGATTGGTAACCAAACTGTATATAGACAGAGAACAACACAGTGATATAATTTCTGACAATGCAACCACAAAAAGATGTTCAACAGACAAAAGGAGAAAAGGAGTATCAATCTGTGGTGGATGGATGTGGGCATGTTCCAGGTGAAATAATGACACAATTGTGGACCATGTTATCAATCAGGAATACAGTTGAGAGAACTGGCTCCTCAATCATTCTAAAAATAAAACTCTCAATAAAAGGTTCTGTAGAGAAACGATAGGTGTGTAATACAACAATGTACTAAAATACAATGTTGTTTCTGTAACACTTACAGTTTTTCTCAGTCGCTTTGGAGCATTTCTCAGATCAGAATTAGATTTCTTAAAACTACTCGTTCAATTTGCACATCATCTAGTCACTTGTGCACATCAAATCGTCATTTATCATTCCTTTATACAAACAGCAAATTATGTTGAGCACTATAGCAAATGATTCTGTACAACTGTCGGCTGTTTCCCAAATTCTCAATCGTTTTTTGTCATGCAAATCATAATATATTATAATTTTCTCTACTAAACTGTCCTACCCCACCAAAACACATAGCCATTAATTCATTGTATACATCATTATAATCAAAATAGTTAATCCAGTTGTCAGGACATAATACACTTCTAGTGGACTTTTTTGTAAATATTGTTTGAACTGGTGATTAGCTCTCAGCTGAATCATGACTTTTACTAATGAAGGGGAGTGTTTGATACTCTAGATCAACTAATGATCAAGCAGTTTTCTGAAACTACTCTAAGGTGCATCTCATGAACCTTCATTTGGCAAGCATATATAGACTACTGTAAGCAAAACACAGTTCTACAAATTCTAACAATGGAAGATCCACAAAGAAATGCCCAGGCTCAACAGCCAGAAGTAAGAAGAGCAGTAAGAGTGCGTGGAAGGGGAGTAAGGAGGCATAACAGAGGGAGAGGTAGACGAGGCCATGGACATAGGCATGTTGCAGACGAAATAAGGGCCACACTTATAGACCATGTTGTCAATCATGGCCTAACAATGGAAGATCCACAAAGAAATGACCAGGCTCAACAGCCAGAAGTAAGAAGAGCAGTAAGAGTGCGTGGAAGGGGAGTAAGGAGGCATAACAGAGGGAGAGGTAGAAGAGGCCATGGACATAGGCATGTTGCAGATGAATTAAGGGCCACACTTATAGAACATGTTGTCAATCATGGCCTAACAATGGAAGATCCACAAAGAAATGACCAGGCTCAACAGCCAGAAGTAAGAAGAGCAGTAAGAGTGTGTGGAGAGGCCATGGACATAGGCATGACGGAGAGGACCATGAAGAGGCCATGGACATGACCAGGCTCAACAGGCATGTTGCAAGGGGACGAACAGAGGGAGAGGTAGAAGGCCATGTTGCAGACAAATAAGGGCTTATAGACCATGTTGTCAATCATGGCCTAACAATGGAAGATCCACAAAGAAATGACCAGGCTCAACAGCCAGAAGTAAGAAGAGCAGTAAGAGTGTGTGGAAGTGGAGTAAGGAGGCATAACAGACGGAGAGGTAGAAGAGGCCATGGACATAGGCATGTTGCAGATGAAATAAGGGCCACACTTATAGAACATGTTGTCAATCATGGCCTAACAATGGAAGATCCACAAAGAAATGACCAGGCTCAACAGCCAGAAGTAAGAAGAGCAGTAAGAGTGCGTGGAAGTGGAGTAAGGAGGCATAACAGACGGAGAGGTAGACGAGGCCATGGACATAGGCATGTTGCAGATGAATTAAGGGCCACACTTATAGAACATGTTGTCAATCATGGCCTAACAATGGAAGATCCACAAAGAAATGACCAGGCTCAACAGCCAGAAGTAAGAAGAGCAGTAAGAGTGTGTGGAAGTGGAGTAAGGAGGCATAACAGAGGGAGAGGTAGACGAGGCCATGGACATAGGCATGTTGCAGACGAAATAAGGGCCACACTTATAGAACATGTTGTCAATCATGGCCTAACAATGGAAGATCCACAAAGAAATGACCAGGCTCAACAGCCAGAAGTAAGAAGAGCAGTAAGAGTGCGTGGAAGGGGAGTAAGGAGGCATAACAGAGGGAGAGGTAGAAGAGGCCATGGACATAGGCATGTTGCAGACGAAATAAGGGCCACACTTATAGACCATGTTGTCAATCATGGCCTAACAATGGAAGATCCACAAAGAAATGACCAGGCTCAACAGCCAGAAGTAAGAAGAGCAGTAAGAGTGTGTGGAAGTGGAGTAAGGAGGCATAACAGACGGAGAGGTAGACGAGGCCATGGACATAGGCATGTTGCAGATGAATTAAGGGCCACACTTATAGAACATGTTGCCAATCATGGCCTAACAATGGAAGATCCACAAAGAAATGACCAGGCTCAACAGCCAGAAGTAAGAAGAGCAGTAAGAGTGCGTGGAAGTGGAGTAAGGAGGCATAACAGACGGAGAGGTAGACGAGGCCATGGACATAGGCATGTTGCAGATGAATTAAGGGCCACACTTATAGAACATGTTGTCAATCATGGCCTAACAATGGAAGATCCACAAAGAAATGACCAGGCTCAACAGCCAGAAGTAAGAAGAGCAGTAAGAGTGTGTGGAAGTGGAGTAAGGAGGCATAACAGAGGGAGAGGTAGACGAGGCCATGGACATAGGCATGTTGCAGATGAATTAAGGGCCACACTTATAGACCATGTTGTCAATCATGGCCTAACAATGGAAGATCCACAAAGAAATGACCAGGCTCAACAGCCAGAAGTAAGAAGAGCAGTAAGAGTGCGTGGAAGGGGAGTAAGGAGGCATAACAGACGGAGAGGTAGACGAGGCCATGGACATAGGCATGTTGCAGATGAATTAAGGGCCACACTTATAGACCATGTTGTCAATCATGGCCTAACAATGGAAGATCCACAAAGAAATGACCAGGCTCAACAGCCAGAAGTAAGAAGAGCAGTAAGAGTGTGTGGAAGTGGAGTAAGGAGGCATAACAGAGGGAGAGGTAGAAGAGGCCATGGACATAGGCATATTGCAGATGAATTAAGGGCCACACTTATAGACCATGTTGTCAATCATGGCCTAACAATGGAAGATCCACAAAGAAATGACCAGGCTCAACAGCCAGAAGTAAGAAGAGCAGTAAGAGTGCGTGGAAGGGGAGTAAGGAGGCATAACAGACGGAGAGGTAGACGAGGCCATGGACATAGGCATGTTGCAGATGAATTAAGGGCCACACTTATAGACCATGTTGTCAATCATGGCCTAACAATGGAAGATCCACAAAGAAATGACCAGGCTCAACAGCCAGAAGTAAGAAGAGCAGTAAGAGTGCGTGGAAGTGGAGTAAGGAGGCATAACAGAGGGAGAGGTAGAAGAGGCCATGGACATAGGCATGTTGCAGATGAATTAAGGGCCACACTTATAGACCATGTTGCCAATCATGGCCTAACAATAGCTGAAGTTGGCCGAAGGGTGCAGCCAAATGTTGGGAGATCAACCTTGTCCTCAATAATCCAAACTTTTCATAGAGAGAACAGGTGGGTAATCCAAATAACTCTATACTGTAATACTTTTATGTTTACAGTACACACTAATACTTCATATTACAATTTTACATATTTTCTAAAGGTATACTTAACTCAGTCTTGTGTTTTGCCTTACTACTTGTGTACCACACAGGTCTGCAGGGCTACCTCACAGGGGTGGCAGAGGTCCCCTTTTTACACCTCAGCAGGAGGATGCCATCTGTGAAATGGTCATAGCTAATAATGCTATTAGACTTGGGGAGATCCAGAGTGCCATTATAGACAACCATGACATCTTTGAAAACATACAGTCAGTAAGCATCTCAACTATTGACAGAGTGCTTAGAAAAAAACAGATGAGAATGAAACAGTTGTATCGTGTACCATTTGAAAGGAATGGTGACAGAGTGAAGGAGCTTCGCTATCAGTATGTGCAGGTAAATCATCTACGTGCATACAGTAACTACCCATTTCAGTAAATAGTTCCTTGTGTAATGATAAAGTACAGTACATTTGACTAACATGTACATTTGATGTGATCTTCAGTGAATTCTGTTACTGTAAGATTATAACTTTATGTAATTTGTTTTTGTATCTTCTGAAATGTAGAGTATAATGGAGCTGGAGTCAAGTGAGCAAACTCATTGATTCATATACGTGGATGAGGCTGGCTTCAACCTGACAAAAGGCAGAAGGCGTGGTCGAAATATTATTGGACACAGAGCCACCGTTTATGTACCTGGCCAACGAGGAGGGAACATCACTATGTGTGCAGCCATTTCAGAATTGGGTGTGCTAACTCATATTCCCACTTTAGGGCCATACAACACACAGCATCTCGTCACATTCATAGATACACTCTACAGGGATCTCATCCCAGATGGTGATATGGCTCTAAATGACCATGAAAAGGCTCCAGATTTACCTGTAACAAATTATGTGGTAATTTGGGACAATGTGAGATTCCATCATTCAAACACTATCAGGCAATGGTTTGCAACCCACAACAGGATGCTGATGCTATTTCTCCCACCCTATTCCCCATTCCTGAACCCAATTGAGGAGTTCTTCTCTGCATGGAGGTGGAAGGTTTATGATCGGCAGCCTCATACTCAGATGACTCTGCTGGCTGCCATGAATGCAGCATGTGATATCACAGCAGAAGCTTGCAGAGGCTGGATTAGACATTCCAAAAGATTCTTTCCACGCTGCATTGCAAGGTAAGATATCCGTTGTGATGTGGATGAGAATATGTGGCCCAACAGACGAGAACGTCAGGAGGTATAGAAAACAGCACTGTGATTTGCACTGTACAATGCTGCTTGTTTCCTAGGTTTAAATTTCTGAACATTTTATTCTTTGTGCAAAGTAATGTTTTTCCAGACTTGTCTTTTATTTGTTTATTTTTTGATGACATGATCCATCAATAAATTTCTTTACAAAGAATGAATCAATGGATTTCTGTCCATTTTCTTACAATCATGCTCCCATAAACAGTAATGTGTAATTTTATACTGCTAAAATTGACATATGCTTTATAAAGCATGTTCAATCCGTCATCAAAAGAACAACATTGAGAAAATCCTTACAGAGTAAACATGATTACAGGACTAATCATTTTGACTGTCTTGTTCGTAATCAATGATTGAAGAACTTTTAATTCTGATGACTCTGACATGTTTACTGATATAAATACTTACCTTTGGGGAATGAACAAAGGATTGTGAGTGAGGTACAGGCTTTAGGTGGCCAACCATTGTGTGGTGCTGTTTGAACAAATTGTTTTGAGAAATACACACACTGTGGTGCAAATGTTAATCTTGATTTGAGAAATGCTCCAAAGCAACTGAGAAAAACTGTAATCAAAACCTGAACATCAGAAAACAATTAGAGTTTACAGATATATGACAACAAGACTAAACCATTTGACTGTCTTGTTCATAAACAATGACACAACAACCTGTAATTCTGATGACACTGCCAGATTCACTGACATAAAAACTTCATTTTGGGGCCTAATCTAATCATTTTGAACAAATGACTGGATTTTGCTGGCTATCCAGTATGTTGTGCTGTTTGTACTAAATGTTTTGAGAGATGCACTTTTTCCTGTGCAAATGTTATTGCTGATTCAAGAAATGTACCAAAGTGACTGACTAAAACTGTAATCTGGAATTAAAACCATCATGTAAGCGCAGCCATTATAGCAATTTGAAAAGACTGCAAGGTCAGCAAACCTCGGCTTGACAGCAGACGCACACACAGTTTGTTTCAGTTTTAAAGAGTAGCACATGTTAATGGTTTGTCGTTTAGAACTTGCAAGCCTTTTATATATTCGTTAAATTTAGTCTAAATAGCTATCGCTTTCGCCTTCGTCCCCCCTTGAATCAAAGAGGATAGGTAGCCTGCTACAGCCAACATTTAGCCTAGGCTAAATACACCACATGTGAAACCGAAACAATGCCAAACAAAAAGTTCATTTGTACAGGTAACGTCATACTCAAGATTCCACAATAGTGCCTAATGACCATGCTAAGGTTACTGAAACAGGAGGACAATTTCATAAGAAGTTACCTCGATGTGTTTCTTCAAGTTGGATGGGGAGTTTCTGCAAGATAGAATTTCCACGTCTTTGGGCAGGCATAACATGCACTTCATGCGGTACGACGAATCTTTAACACCCAAGAAATCAAACATTGTGTTTAAATAAGGCCACGGGTTCTCATCACTTGCTGGTGGTTCCCCTGTAGCCGAGTCCGTCGTTATTGCTGTTGTTGTTGTTGTTGTTGTTGTTGTTGCTGTTGTCTCCGTCTCCGTCTCGTCTTCCATGTGGCTGCTGATTGCGAGCTGGCTTTGTGCTTAATGGGAGAAGCCAAACAGGTGTATCTTATTGGCGGTGATGAACAAGCCCAGGCATGACCTGACTTTTTTGCGGTCAGTCAGTAGGTGGGGTCAAAACATTGCATTTTGTCTCTCTCTCTCTCTCTCTTTTTTTTGTAACAAGTAACTAAGCCGATCATTGAAAATCGGAGTAAAAGTATGCAATTAAATTCAGAAATATAATTAAGTAAAAGTTAAAAAAATTTAAACTCGAGGAAAGTACAAAGTATTCCAAAATATACTTAAGTACAGAAGTGAAGTATTTTTACTTCGTTACTATACAACACTGGTTTTCTAACCTTTCTAGCAGGATCTTGTAATCTATTGTGTCAAAGGTTGCACTAAGATTGAGATGTACTAATAGACATACAAAACCTTGATCAGAGGGAAGAAGGAGATCATTTGTTACTTTAACTAGGGCTGTTTCAGTACTGTGGTGGGGCCTAAATACAGATTGGAACTTTTCAAATATGTGATTTCTGTGCATATGTAAGCATAATTGTTGGGCCACAGCTTCTTCTATGATCTTGAATATAAATGATAGGTTCGAAATGGGTCTGTAACTAGAGAGTACAGTTGGATCAAGATTTGGTTTCTTGATCAGGGGTTTGGGCATGTGACCCATTGTAATGGATGAGTTAACTACCATTAGAAGAGGTTCAGTCACAACTGGTAAAACCTCTTTGAGTAATTTTGAGGGAATTGAGTCTAATGTGCAAGTAGTAGAATTTAATGATGAAATTATTTTCTCCAATTCTGGTTGTGGGAATGGAAGAAAAGCTTCAAGCGTTTCTTCTAATGCAAAATTTTGTTCAATATCAACCAAACCAGATGACAGTCCAGATGGATTACCTAAAAAAGGATTTATATTTGGTCTAATATTTTATTATTTTTTAAAATTTTATTTTATTATAATTGTATTATTATTATATTTTATTATCAAAGAAATCCATAAATTCAATTCAATTTTATTTATATAGCGCTTTTTACAACACATGTTGTCACAAAGCAGCTTTACAAATTGCATGGGTCCAGATCCCTAATGAGCAAGCCAAAGGCGACAGTGGCAAGGAAAAACTCCCTAAGATGGCAGGAATTTAGGAAGAAACCTTGGGAGGACCAAGACTCAAAAGGGAACCCATCCTCCATTGGGCGGCCCGCTAGCAATGTCCACATTCACAGTTCAGGTATAGTCCAGATATAGTCCTGTAGTTATGATTCTAATTCCAGGCCGAGTAGTCACAGTCCCTTCAGAGTAGATGAGCCTCAGGTGGGGGTTGGCATCAGCACGTCCTCTTGCGATAATGGCACATCCAACCACGGCATCGGCACATCCACTGGCAAGCCAGACCATCTCCTAGATGCTTGTATGGGGTGGGTAACGGGAAAGGCTCGTCTCTCCTTGTCCCGGTATTTCTCGGGCAGCCATTGGGAAGAAGAGGGACAATTAGACAATAAGGCTATCCTTCCAGTCACTGTAAGGTTTGGCGAGAGATTCGAGGATGCGGAGATGAGTCGCGTTGCAGACACACTTTTATTCAACATTAAACAAATATCGCTAATGCACGGGTGAATGATCAACATGTAACGTGTTACTCTAACAAAGACGAGCACGGGACACTGCGCAGGCACACATTAAACAGACGAACAACACTATCCCCTTGTGATGACGGGATGAGCCACAGGTGAGACTGATGAACACACCCACACGACACACCCACGGAACTGTCAGTGGGACAGGCACAGTAGAAAACTTTGTGCTATTTGTTTTAATTCGTTTTAAATGCCCACATTAGGGTTATGGATTTGAATGTAGCAATTTTGCTATTGTTAATGTTTCTTCAATCATTAGATAATTGGCAATTTGTGATTAGGTCAAATTAATAGAAAAAAAAAACACTGCTTGGCTAGCTAGCCACAGGACTAACACTGAATATACATGATCCACAATGAAATACAGAAATACACCAGATATAGGAATGATAAGTCAGTGCAGCATGAGCACATAGAGAAGTGTAATGAAAAATTGTCCACCTTTTTTTTTATTAATATTATTAGTCAGAGCTAGGGTGACCACCTTCCCCGCTTTATGTTGTACTGTACAGCAATTTTACCCATTGTGCCACATCACACAAATTGAGCATTCTGTCCTGCGTTTTCATTCATTCCTACCTAATTGAAAATAAAAACACAGATATATCCATGGATAGGTTTACTCTTGACTTTTGTCCAATAGTTCAGAAGAGAGCAATAAAAGCGGTAGTTGACAGGCTGAGTTGTATGTCAGTAAAGCTGTTGACACGCGCACGAACACCTCCATTGTTCGGTCAGGTTAGGCAGCCATGCCCATGGCCAGTGTGGCCTGAAAAAGAGAAGATGCAATTTAAGTTGCAATAGTATACTTCTAATGCTGGGAGCGGCGTTGGGTAAAATGGCGGACACAAATGCTGAGGGGAGCGAGATTTATTAAAGGGCAATCCATATTCAGGGTCGAACAAACAGACATTGGTCAGGTCTGTGAGGGAATCAGAACATGAAACATAACTGATACGTACAGACATACTGAAAACAAAGGACAACAAGCATAAACCGTGATACTGAGGAATACACGAACGTACGCGAGACTGAGAGCAAACAACACAGGAGTATAAAGTACACGGGCTGTAACACAACACAATGACCAGCAACATACCAGACCAAACTGAGGATATAAATAGACCATAGCCAACAAGGAACACCTGACTACATTAACGAGGGGAAGGGTTACAAAACACAAGGCTGGACTATGAAACATACATGGCTACCAAAACAAAACAGGCATGATTGACAGGTGGAGGAGGGGCTAATTGTGACAATACTGTAGAATACAGCCAGCCACGGACACCAACAACAGGGATGTATAGAACACAAAGACCAGCATAGACAAACTGATAACACAGGTTAAAAAGTTAAAGGGGGTCTAAATCAAACACACATGTTAAAGAGAGGTGGGGTTAGAAACGATAAACTGCAATTCCTGATGACAACAAAAGCACATGGAACATGAAAACAAGGACATGACTGACAGGTGGGGGTGCTTTGGTAAGAAGCAAATAAGAGAGCGGCAGTGTTCCAGCCACCTATTGCTGCCAAAAAGCAGATGTCCAGTGCATATTCTGCTGCTTATCTCGCTCTTTCAATGAGATGCATTGCAACTTTCCAAATGATTAATGTGATGCTTGCAGCACTAGTGCAAGTCAGTTGGTAGGCAAAATATAACAATGTAAAAATATAAAACAAAAACAAAAGACAACCTGACAGCTTACTGTCATAATTGTTACATTTGTAGGGAGAGGAGTGTGATGAGGAAGCACAATATGTTCAGTACAGATAAATGAGGTTGTCAAGTTACTTAGTGTACCATGACAGCTCCTTAACCATATTGCCTAGAGATTCGAGATGCTGGTGGTGCTGACCCAGTATCTGTCCGTGAGCAGATAGAGCATCTTGTAACATCACAGAACCTACTGACTGCATAGCTTGGCAAAGTCAAGTGGAGTCATGGGATAGGTTAGATAAAGCCAGCTTTAACATAAGTTGCGTCAAAAGGAAAGCTAAGGTCATTCACAGGAATACAGGAATGACCTAGGGCAAGGCAATTCATGAGAATCAAAGTAACCAGGCTCAAGGTCAAGAGGTATTAATATAAAGGGAAATCAGCAGAATCAAGACAAGCTATGATATACAGCAGTACAGGATTGAGAATGATAAATATATCTTTGACAACTGGAAGAAAACAAAAGAAACCGTAGCAATCCAACATAACTGAGCTGAATGGGATTTACAGACATACACTGGTCAAGCATGTGAAACTTACCATAACAAAGAATAAGCAACAACCAAAACAAGAGTAGGAACTTTATCTGCTTTTCAAAATCTCAGAATCACTGTACTGCTCATATTACATGACCTTCACTACCTGAAGCTACCTGACCTAGTGGAAAGATTGTCGCCAAAATCCCTGATGCCATAAAGAAGAGAAATAGCCTAGACATTTAAGCACAATGCCCTCCTATTTTCAATGTTTAATAGTTTTTGTAAGTAAGTAAGTAAGCATTTGTAATTTCTGCTCCCAGGACACAAAATGTTTCATCTAGCATCAAATGAATTTTTAAGTAAACAAACATTTGTGAAATTAGTGATAGTGAGCTAGCCAGCTAACAAAAGATGTTTGATTGAACAGGAGAACGTCTATCTCTGGAAACTGGAAGACAAACACAGGATCTGCCATGCTAGAACAGGTGGCCATGTCTGAAATGTGAGACTCCCCTGCTAAAGGGCTGATTTCTCCCAAAACAATATTTCATATTTCTCCAATGTTATATGTATATATTATATAATGTTATAATATATGATATTTATATCTCTATGTGTATATACTGTATATATAGCTAAGTGGAAGAACTGTGGGAATGTTTTCATTGGGCATATTGGAACTATGTAGAGCTTTGATGTGCATTGTAATCTCATTTCCTTAGAAGTGCACACTACCTGGATTGATGCATTCTTTGCAAAGGGACCATATGTGTTGTTTTTTATGCCTATAGGTATCGTAAGTGGGTAGACTGGTGCTCTGATGTTTTTGGAGGTCTGGATATATGTGCTGTTGAAGCATTACATGGCAAAGATGGTAGAGATCACATCATTGAAGTAAGAGGTTGCACACAAGAAAACATATGTCTTTAGAAAGAGAGAGTGTGTGTTGTATCTGTAAACATTTTTCAAAGTTTTGGTTGTGTATGGTTGTGTGCCAGGTGGTGGGATGTTCTTTGCCTTTGATTGGAGATCAGCAGGAAGAGGATCGAGCTCTGATTGCTGACCTGGTTGTGTCAAAAATGAACCAGACTGTCCCAAAAACTTCAGTTCCCTCTCCAGTCCACTCTGAGGTTATAAGAGAATCACACATAATCCTTTGCAATATTTCATTCTGTTCCTTATACACACATTCTCAGCATTTTCGCTACTAAGATTTCAGATTTCAGTTTCTATCACTGGGATGTATATGTATAATTGGCTTCAGTGGTTGATTGTTTTTCAGTGAACACATATTTCACTGAAATGTTTTGAATGCCTTTTCTCTCAGAGCATACTTAGTTTCTTAGTACATATGATACTTAGGCCCAGATCTACTGGAGTGCATGCTTTTGCACGCTCAGTTTGAACTTTGGAGATAATGCAGTGGAGAAGCTTGTAAGAATGAAGACTATAAGTGAAGACAATAAGTTTTGTTTTGGAATGATGCGTTAAATCAGTCTTAGTTTGAATTTTCAGTGAATCATCAGACAGGTTATTTGTTTTTTATATATTGCACAGTTTAAAGAGAACATCCTCACGCTTAGTAATGTTTTCTAATAACTAGCTAATAACTAACTGATATGATCCCTTTCTCACTGTTTGTCGTGCCTATATCTCTGAGTTTTAGGCTTCAGCACAAAAAGCTGTTTCCCCTCAAGCCAGCTCTCAATTCAAAGTTCCGCAAGCTCATCAGCGCCTCCCTCCACAAGGTAAATAATTAGAACTATGCAGAGGCTGGACTAGAGTGCTGTGAATTGGCATCTTTAGCAATGAGTGGTGTCTCTGTAAGACAAAAGTTAAAACAATCCATAACTGTACACAAACAAGGTGTTTTCATAAACATTTGTAATAACGTAGATGGTGAATATATGTTTAATCTTTTTATATAAGATTATGATGTCAATTTTGTCAGGATGGATTTTGCACAGTTTGTATCGGTAAAGGTTTTCACTCATTTTCTCAGGTGGGCCACAGCTGGCACCTGGTGGTTCCTCTGAACACCAAGGACCTCTTTCTCAGCAGCGTCCCTCTCCTCAGGGACAACCACCTTTCCAGTCCCAGACTGCATCCAGTCCTAATTCACAGAATTCTCCAGCCCAGCAGACCAAACAACCCAACCCTGTCCAGCAACGACTACCAGGCCAGGGGCCTCCTGGCCAGCAGAAGGTCCCCACATCCCAGGGCTCTTCACTGCGTAGCTCTGGTGGTTCTCCTCAGAAACCCCAACAAGGACCCATTCAACAGCAGCAGTTGCAACAAAGGCCACAGCCAGGTGGTCAGGGCCCTAAACCTGCAGGAAGTCAGCCCCAGCAGAGGCCTCCACAGCCAAAGCAAAGCCAGCCAATGAGGCAGCCCACCCAGGGAGGCCCTCAGCAAGGCCCACAGCAAAGAGGGATGCAGCAAGGTGGTTCCAAACCTCCTACTACCCAGCAGCCACGACCCTCAGCACAAGGGGGGCAGGGTGGACCTGGGGGGGTGCGGCCACCAGTGCAGCAAAAACCACAACCTCCACAAAAGCCCAGTCCTGATCACCCAGCCCTGACCGGATCCCCACAGCTCAAGTAAGAGTGCCTGTCTATAGCTCTGCTACACTGTGCTAACATTTAAATGCATGAATGTCATCTGATGATGATGCTGATGATACTGGATCACGATATATTAAAAACATGGTGGAAGAATGCAGAGTAGTAGACTTAATGGGAATATGCCAGTGGGAATATGCTAACACCCTGCATGATAAAATGTTTTTTTTTAAGGAAGAAAATGCATTTATTTCTAAAATGCAACTTTGCACTTTACACATTTCACTCTTATACTTCTATATTTCACTCTCTTATACTCTCTTATACTTCTAAAGTGAGCATCATTTAATATCTACCATTATTCCTCAATGAACTCCTGAGAATTAAAACAAATGCAAACCACAGAAACATTATACTTTTTGGTAACTTTATTTAGATGTATTTGAAAAATAGGTCTTTCTGCTTGGGACAATGATTGAGGAATACTCACACTGAATAAATGATGACAAACAAAACCATGCATGCTGTTACAACGGGACTTCATTACCCATAATGCAAACAATAAGAGCCAAAACGCCACTGTACAATCATCTCCATGGGTTTGCTGCATGACTTTAATAGCCTCTTCCTTTCCTTTATTGCCATTCTTCCTCTCTCTTTAGCAAATCCCAGTCTCTTACAAATACATTCAACATTCCAGAAACACCAGTGGCCCCACGCTCAACTCTTAGTCAGGATGAGGTGAAGGCTGAGACCATCCGCAACCTGAGAAAATCCTTCGCAAGCCTCTTCTCAGTGGAATAGACACACTCGACACAGATGTACACCGCCTCAATACACAATCACTCTGAGAACAGGCTATGGAACAGAAAAGACAATTAGAAAGATGTTTAGGTTGGTATGTACAGTCATATATTTACACCTCATTTAGAAATACATCTGCACACTTGCATCAGAAGGTCCTCAGGTCCTCACATACATGAGGATCTGAGACACATGGCTACATTCAGCACACACAAATGACCAATGATATCACTGTCATGTATTATTTGCATGGATCATTCAGAAGTCCATATCCACTGTACCATTTTAATACAAGTTGCTGTGTGTTAAAATTAAGCATTCCAAGATCCTATACAGAGAAATCTTGCAACATTAAAATAATAATGCACATCACTGTGTTTCCGAGAATCTGTTGCAGGTTATCTTCTGACTATCTGACTATACACACACAGGAACACAGCAACAACATTGATTATTCTGGCACCATTAAAAGTTTTAAAAGTACTCTTTGCTGCCAAATCATATTTTTGGCATAGGTAAAAACTGAATTTCAGATCATGTTAAAAACTACATCTCCAAGTACAGTAGGGACATCATCTTGATTGGTTTCCATTGAAATACTGTTTATGTGACCAAAAGATTCAATGCTGAAAAAAATGTCTATGTATGAGCAGTTTGGGTTTTCTGGTAAGCCATTGTAGCAATGTTGAACTAAATACAGTATTTAAAGTGTACGGACAGGCTTTTGTCAAGTGTCAAACTAACTCTGCCGCTGTAATCACTAGTAATGTTGTAGAAACTGCATGTTGAAGAAGATGTAGTCACACAAAGCAGCCCTTCCTGCCCTTGCTTTTGTGCCTGTTAGTCTGCATAGATAAAGTAGGTGTAGTTAAGTGTTTCATTTTTGTGACCAAACTGTAGCTGCCTTCTCTTGTCCCTTGTCCTGAAATAAACAAGTAGTTAATACATCAATTTGAACCCTAAAATGTGGTGAACATGCCTTAGAAAGACAAACTCACTCTTATTCAATTGCATACATCTCAGGGATGTCCTAGAGAGAGACACAATAATAAAGTGTCTATGATCTGGTCTTCCAATCCAATAGTTCAGATATCACTGATTGATGGCCTTGATGGAGTTAAAGAGTACATGTCTACATATTTGGAGGTCATGAAGAACATTAATGCTTTGTCTGTAATTTCTTGCAACTACGTTTGTATGTAAACACTGTAATACTTGAGAAAATGTATGGTTTAAAGCTCAGGATGGTTGAAGCATCTACAATATATGTCTCAACAGAACATTGCACAGTGTTACACAAACCTAACATACATCAGCCATTCTGAGTGCCTGGACATGTATTTTGAGATTAGGCAGTGTCTTAAGTGCTTGTCTTTCTTATGGGGCCATGGTCAAAGGATGCAACAGCCAAGGAATGCCACCATTCTTGTAATGTATGTTCCTACAGATTAAAACAAAATCCTGCAAAAAAAAAAAAGCCAGGGGATTTCCTAAAAATCTTTCCAGTCACTTTCAGTTGCAGAATCAAGGGAGCTATCTGAGGAAATTGAGCATTACTGAATTTTCTCAGATAGCTCCCTTGATTCTGCAACTGAAACTCATGTGGTAGGCCAAGGCCATGTCTTCCATAAGTGGACAGTGAACATCCCAGTGAGGTCACATAGACAGCCCCAGAACAGACCCAGTCCCTTCTCTGCTTCCTGCCACCAGCCTGTTGTGTATCCATGATGGTTCATTGTGCCAGTGGTGCATTAAATGCTTGTAAATGTTGTACCGTAATCTGTCATAACCAAATATGTGTTGTACAGATTGTGTCAAATAATGCAAACGAGTTTTCTTTTTTAATGTGTTTGTCAGGTAGAAGTCTGGTTAAAATGACTTAGGTATATGAAAGCATTTTCCCTCCTTTAGTTTTGACAGCACTTTGTTTATTAATGATTTGCATCACCCAATTTTTAGGTTCTTTTGCAGTTTGTAATTATGTTTGAATTATATTCATGTAAATATGAAATTTAATTATTAGGATATTATATCAGTGTTTTAGATCAAATTGTAATAATATAGACCTATAAACAAAGATAAGTGAGCAAGTTTAAAGATGGCTTGGAAGGGCATATACTGATACATTGTGTTCATCAGAATCATGTGATCATCATCAACTTGTGCCTCGTTATTTCTATTGTTTTAATGCTTGTGATCCAAAACATTTATGTCTCTTAATACTTGTTTGTCCTTTAGTTAATAGAATGATTCATTTTAAAGTGCATTTAACATATGGTGTTGTCTGTTATTAAAGTATATTTATTCAGAGTTGTTAAATTTTATGGGGTGGTTTATGCTGTATTGACTGGAATTTCTGTGAAATATATTGTCTACTGATGCCTGCCAGTTAAAGTAAGAAATATATGAAACAATTTAATAAAGAGATGAAGAGATACTACTGAATCTATTTAAAATGGCAAAGATAAACATTGTCTACTAGGTCCACTCATGCAACTTTGATGTTATCAATGTATCTTAATAAATGTGTGAAATGACTATGCTAACGAAGTGTGCAAATGTTCAATAAAGCAATTAAGCAATCAAGTGCTGAATTTATTTGCTTGTGTATAAGGAAAATAGGGTGTTTAGGCATCATACTGCAGTCTAGAGTGACAGCTTTAGTTAAAAAAATTGTGGATTTCAGACATGTGCCATTGGCATCAGAGTGCTGCTGATGAATCATAACATGAGAAGCAAAGAACAATTAATTCCTAGTAAAGCAAACTATTAAGATGCTAGATATACACAATATTGCAAAAATATTTGCTCACCCATCCAAATTATAGTAATCGTGTTCAAATTACTTCCATGGCCACAGATGTATAAAATTAAGCCTAGGTATGCAGAATGTTTTTACAAACATTTTTGAAAGAATGGGTCGCTCTCAGGAGCTCAATGAATTCCAACATGTGATAGGATATCCACCTGTGCAACAAATCCAGTCGTGAAATTTCCTCTTTCTGACTGAGTAAACTGATGGAGCGGGGTCAGCGGATGCCTAAGCGCATAGGGTGAAGAGGTTGACAACTTTCTGCAGAGGCAATTACTACAGGCGTCCAAACTTCATGTGGCCTTCAGATTAGCTCAAGAACAGTGCACAGAGAGCTTCATGGAATGGGTTTCCATGGTCGAGCAGGAAACCCATTCCATTTCTGATGGATGAGTCTGGGTTTGGTGGTTGCCAGGAGAATGGAATGTGTCTGACTGCATTGTGCCAAGTGTAAAGTTTGGAGAAGGGGGGATTATGGTGTGGGGTTGTTTTTCAGGAGCTGGGCTTCTGGAAGGATGGTCATAAACACACTCCTAAACCTTGTGGACAGCCTTCCCAGAAGAGTTGAGGCTGTTCTAGCTGAAAGGGTGGACCAACGTCATATTGAACCCTATGGATTAGGAATGGGATGTAACTTAAGCTCATATGTGAGTCACGGAAGGTGAGCGAATACTTTTGGCAATATAGTGTATCTCCAGATGGAAAATGGAAAATGGTAAAGTACATTAAATGCAGAGATGCTATGTATATTTAAAGACATTTCATTCAAAATTTGGCCATAACATTTCTGATACAACCTTGTCTAGGCTCCAGGCTATAACTGGTGTGAATGAATGGGAATGGACACAAGGTGCAAGGGTTCCAGTATACATAACCTTCCCTCAGTCTACCGCTTCCTGTTCTGACGAAGTGTTTAGCTGATGTGAGGGCATTGATGAAGGAGAACTTCTTGAGTCTAAACAGTAACAAGACATATAAGGCTATATTAATTGCTTCTGCAGTTACACTCAAGAAGATTGGCAATAGTGCTGTCTCGATTCCTGAATTTATTGTTTCATCATCAACCCAGACCAAAAATCTGGGAGTCATTTTAGACTCAGCTCTCTCTTTTGAACAACATATTAAGAACATCTGTAAGACTTTTTTCATTTAAGAAAGATTGCCAAGATTCGACCATTTCTCTCACTTACTGCTGCTGAGGCTATTGTTCATGCATTTGTGACATCTAGAAATGATTACTGCAATGCTGTATTGCTTGGACTCCTGGCTCGGCTGTTGAACAGACTTCAGTATGTGCAAAACTCAGCTGTGAGGGTTTTGACTCATACCAGATCCTGGGAGCATATTACACCTATTCTGGAACATCTTCACTGGCTCCCTGTCCAGTATCGTATCCAGTACAAGGTGATTCTGCTGGTGTTTAAATCTCTGCATGGTTGTGCACCATCGTACCTCAGTAGTCTCCTCCAGATACACTCTCCACTACGCACCTTGCGCTCGTCCGAGCTGCACTTGCTCCAAGTTCCTAACAGCAAGTTGCACACTGTTGGTGATAGGGCCTTTAGTGTGGCTGGGTCAAAGTTATGGAACAGTCTGCCGCTTGAGTTACGTGCTTGCCCATCTATCACTATATTCAAGGCATATCTAAAAACCCATCTTTTTCAGTTGGCTTATGGCTGAGCCTATATTGTTTTTTTATTTTCTTTTTCTTTCTTCTTTTTATTGCTCTTGTCTATCTTTTATTTTAACTTAATTGAACTTTTTTTAATTTTCCTTTTATTGTTTGCTATTATTGTGTAGGGTCCTTGGGTGGGCCCATCAGAAGTGGCCCAGGCCAAAACAACAAACAAACCACACTAGAAATAAACACACACAACTACAAAACAAACAAAAGATAACACTACGCTGACACCCTATATACCCACAACCCAAACAAAATGGCAGGCACTTCCTCCTCACCAGGGGCCTCATGTACAAAGACATGGATTTCTTATTGAAACTTGGCGTACGGACAAATCCAGAAAATGGCGTACACAAAAAAAAATCCGGATGTATCAAATCGTGCTTACGCCGTAATACACGCACGTTTCTTTTGTACATCCCAATCAACGTGGAATTTAGCGCACATGAGAGACACACGCCCCCTATAAATATGCAAATTAATTTAAATATGTCCTGCACCGGAGGAGTTTCCTCTCTGATCTATCACAAAGCATGTCAAAACGGGGAAAGAAGAGAAACTTCATCGAATGTGAAGTGGAGACACGGAAAAAATGTTTGTTTGGAACGCTGTGGATTGCTGTGGGGGTCATCAGCCATGTCTTGAGCGCATAGCCGCTGTCCCCTAAGTAATTTAACAATTACCCATTGTCACGGTCAGCCCCGGACTCCTCCCTGTGGGCGTGTGTTCCTGGTGTCTATGTCCTTCTGTGTATTTCCGTGGGTGTGTGTGAATGTGAGTGTGTTCATTCGTCGCACCTGTAGCTTGTCTCGTCCTCACAAGGGGTTAGTGTGGTACGTCTATTTAATGTGTGCTTGCGCAGTGTCCCGTGCTCGTCGTTGTTTGAGTCACCGTGTTTGTGTGTCGGTTAGTGTTTGTCTTGCGCGATTGCGCTTTATGTTGCGCTTTATGTTAAAAAGAATAAAAATATCCGTTTATCTGTCTTCGCCTGTGATCTCCGGCTTCTTTCTGAAAACGCCTCGCTCACCGTGACACCCATGTTTTAAATTAATTATTCTAAGATGTCAATGTCAAATGCTTTAAATTTGTTGCTTACCAAGAAGCCACCCATCACGCACTCGCAGCTTGTAATGCCACTACATTAGTAAGGCACATTTTTGCATCACAGATTATTTGCACGTTTATGGAATGAAAGTATTTTGTATTCACATAAGCAAATTCCTCCTCAGATGGTGCCTTTATAGCAATGTGTGTGCAGTCGATCGTTCCGATTACAATCGGGAAACCGGCTATCGCTGCAAATTGCGCTTTAATGTTTGCCTGGTCAACCGCATCATATGGGAACTTTATATACCTAGCTGACATGCATATGATCCCATCCAAAACAGCTGGCATGGCACGGCTCAAAGATGACTGGGATATCCCTGACTGCCAGTTATCTTTGAAACAAGCCAGTTGCCAGGAAGCCGATGCTAGTCAGCACCTGTAAAGGAACTGGCAATGCGCGACTCCTCGCCGTTTCTCTCTCCAAAACTGGACCCAACTCAGCACAGAGTTCCAAGAGGACAGCTCTTGGAAATCTGAAATGGCTTATAAGCCAGTCATCATCATGTGCCAAAAAATCATAATGGTCACTGAAAACGCGCTCTCGGCAAATTCGGCCATTAGCAATATCCTCCAGTAATGTCAACGCTGCCATCTCCCAAGAACTCCAGCGCAACATTTCATGCATGTTTATATTATCTAGGCTAAGTGGAAACACGTTGAATAATTATTACAGTAAGGCAATGAAATTGTTTGATTAATTTACTGTTTAATTGTCTAATTTACTTAATTTTACCCAATAAGTGCTTACTACAATGTGTGAGAAAAGGGTATCTTAATAGTTGTAATTGCAATGCATCACCTCTAAGTGTCGCATACGTACGAAAAACATACGTACGCCTAAAATGAAAGTGGCGTGGGGGTACGCACTTTCTCATGTTCAAGTCACATTTAGTACATCTGACCGTTTGCGTGAAACATCGCGTACGCAATGTTTTTGTATGTACGCACCTTTAGTACATGAGGCCCCAGGTGCACACAAAAACCACCATACAATTTAAGGGGCAAACAAAATCAATGTCAATAAACCAAGCAACAGAGTCATACACAAAATAGCCATAGCACAATCACTCTCTAACAATCTCACAAGTTAACCAATCTCTAAACACACTACCAACACAAGAGCTGCACAAATGAGCTGGCTGGGTCCTCCTGCTTCCTCCTTCTATCTGTCAGCTGAGGGCGGAGATGTCTTACGATTGGCCCATGTAGCATAGCCATGACTTCCCAGGTGTAGTAGGGATTCCCGGAGTGGAACACATAATGGAAACATGGAAATGTCCCATGTTTGTGCCTTCCTAAAACACACCATACAGCTTACAAACACACACACGTGAGGAGATGAACATAACATTTCTCAGAGTCAAATAAATAATTCATGTCACAGAAATTAATCACATTACCTCTGATTATGAACTCTTACCAGAAATGAAACGTCCTCTGCCAGTACCATGAGTAGATAACATAAATCTTGCAATATCAATGTTCTCAACTACCTGGTCATCTCTGATCCTACAATTTTATAAACTTACAATTTCATAAATTGTAAAATTTACTTGCCCATATCTCACCTTGAGGGTACACCATACTTCAGATTGGCCTGACAGAAGAAATCGTAAGCTGTTGATACTCGATTTGTTGCAGCATTCAAGTTCTTGAGTTGCAAAGGCAAGAATTGCAAGCAAGAAAAACAACAGTGTGTGTCCTGGCTTCTCCTTTAAAACGCCTCAGTTATGGAACTTATTTTCAGATGCAATCCAAGATTCTGAGACAGTTCCAATCTTTAAATCTTTAGACTTAAGACTCACCTATTTAATCAAGCCATCAGCTAATGTGAAAATAACATTACGATACCAACAGCGCTCAAACTGTGTCAAAATTATAGTCAAATTAGATCCCATCAGCCTTCCAATCATATTCCACAGCCCTCCACTTTATTCAGCCAATCGGGTTACCCAGCTTTCCACCTCAGGCAGTCAATCAGGACTGGAGTCGTGTTGCGCATGTTGGCGGGTATAACTGCAAATAAATAAAAATGGCGAAAACAGTGTCCCAGCTTCTGCTTGAGGCTGCCGAAGCTTTGGAACAGCAAAGAACATCTTCATGTTTCAAAAAAACTCGCCTGTACTGCTTAGCGTGCTATAGTCCAGTCCAGATTGGCTGCCAGAGGTGGAAAGCTGGGTAACCCGATTGGCTGAATAAAGTGGAGGGCTGTGGAATATGATTGGAAGGCTGATGGAATCTAATTTGACTATAATTTGACTATAGTGGAAGACCATGGAAATGAAAATGCATTCTGCTCGGATTGCATTTTCAAAATGCATTTTGACATAGTTTGAGCGCTGTTGGTATCGTAATGTTATTGCAAACAGGGGTGGCGCTATTTCTCCATTAACATTTGAATATTGACATCTTTTTAGCGTGGTGAGGTTGAAAATTACATTTCAAACGCGTTATCAAGAAATGCAAAGCATATTAAGCGAATAGCATTTTAATTATAATTTTGATACAACCTTTGCATGATCACATGAACTTGATAATTCAAATCGGGAAATACATTTTAATTTCAATAAAGGCACAAATAAAGCATCAAAATGTATGTGTAAATGAAATATGAATAGACATCTATCACATTGCAAATGTAAATGGAATTATTGCATTTGAATTTGAATTTTGAGCTCAAAGTTGCTTGTATGAGTGGAACATGTAAATGCAAATGCATATTACATTTTCATTTTAATATTGACACTGAATAACTTCCATACACGTGACTCTGGTTGATTGATGGTGGGGAAGGGACTGTAGTTGAAAGGTAAGATGGATGTAGGTGCAAGACCAAAGAAGCCATCAGGTGCTCAATTTAGAAAAAGAAGAAAAGGAGAAATGGATATAGGATAAAGGTATGCAGATTTCTGTGAGTGACTTCGAGTTATTGACATTAGACGATAGGCTGTTTATTAGCCTCTTGCTAATATGTTGCTAATTAGTCACAGAGGGCGACCATATTTGGTTTTTAGTTTTGCTGAATTAGAATTAGAATTGAGGCATCATGTCATGCCACTAATTTCACCCAGACAACTTAGTTTGGTGCAAATTCACACATATTGCAAATTAGTGCAAATTCACACATATGTCCTGACTGTGAATTTGTTTTCATTGCTATAGGCTATGCTAAATTGAATAACTTATACATTGACACAGCATTTTGTAAGCTACATGTCATATATCTTTTAAAATGAATTGTTGTGTGTTGTGCTTAGTTAATAGGATGGTAACAAATGTTAATAAAGTGCATCATGGTCATTTTAATAGGGTAACTGATGCATGTGTGACGTAAGTATCATCTAACATAATATTATCTAAATTTTAAATTCAGGGGCACTTCTGAAATATTTTGGAGCTGGACCACCCACTGTCCAAAATGATGAGTCAGCAGCCACAGACATGGTCCTGGAGTCTGATGAGGGGCCAACTACCTCTGCAGCCACACAGGCCTCTTCGGGGATGGTCCTGGATGGTCCTGGAGCCATCTACCGTCTCAGCCTCATGTTCCTATCAGGACTCCTCAGGTGTGTGTGTGTTTGTGTGTTTTTGCATAATTTTTTTATTTTGCAAACACTATAAATGCTGTAAATAACATGTACTAATGACAATATCATTTTCTCTTTATTAGAAATGCCTCAACCTGAAATTCCACCAAATCCTGTCCCTGAGGATGAGCCTCTGTCTACTCACCTTGCTAATTGGACTTCAGTTATGACTGACAGAATTCGGACACAGTTGGTTTGCAGAGGACCAAGTGAGGTACCTGCTGACTTTGTTTTCCCCAGGAATGAGTTGAATGGAAGAAGTTGCCATCACCAGTATTTCAAGAAGATATCGGTTAATGGTGAAGATTCCCAGAAGCTGGTTAGTCTATTCAGAGAAATAGCAAACGCTTTTCTTTTCTGCTGCAAACTCTTTTCTAAGAGGACAATTAACTTAACAAGTTCAGCGCTGACAGATTGGAAACATGGAAGTTCTTTGTTCACCTCTTAAGAGAACAGTCCAGAACACCTCAACTCCATGAAAATATGGAAAGAACTGGCAGTCAGGATTAAAAAGGGGGAATCAATTGACAACCAGGAGATGGCACTTCTAGAGGCTGAGAAGATGAGATGGAGAGCAGTGTTGACCCGTTTGATTGCGATTGTGCAGTCGCTGGCGATGAGAAATCTGGTATTGAGGGGGAGTACAGAAACACTGTGCATGCCATCTAATGGCAATCTCCTCAAATAGGTTGAAATGATGGCACAGTTTGACCCAGTGATGAAAGAGCACCTTAACCGGATATAAAAAAGTATGTCTGGTCACACCACCTACCTCAGCCACAGCATACAGAATGAACTGGGTAATTTGATGAGCAGCAAGATAATTTTTGAAATGGTGAGAGACATCAAGCAGGCAAAATATTTCGCAATAATTCTTGATTGCACACCAGACATCAGCCACACCGAACAGCTGTCAGTTGTAATCCATGTGGTGTCATTGACAGAGGAGAAGCCCTGCATAAAGGAACATTTCATGGGTTTTTTGGAGGCAGAAGAATCCACAGGTCTGCATTTGGCATCTCTGATTCTCAAGAGACTAAAGGAGCTCAAAGTTCCTTTTGAGGACTGCAGAGGACAGGCTTACGACAACGGAGCAAACATGAAGGGGAAAAACAAGGGTGTTCAAGCCAAGGCTTCAACAAATTAACCCAAGAGCTCTTTTTGTGCCATGTGGAGCTCATACCCTCAATTTGGTTGTGGCCGATGCTTCTAAGGCTTCCACTGATGCCATGAATTATTTTGGCATCTTACACAAGCTTTTCACCTTGTTTTCAGCCTCTACTCATAGATGGGCCATACTGAAAAAACATGTGTGCATCACTTTGAAGATGTGGACTGACACAAGGTGGGAAAGTAAAGTGAAGAGTGTTGAGCCCCTGAGATATCATGCAGCTGCTGTGAGAGAGGCACTGATTGAGGTGAGAGATCACACTAAAGACCCAATCATTAAGGTTGAGGCCCAGTCCCTGTCAGAGGAGGTGGGATCCTACCGCTTCAGCATCTCTACAGTGGTGTGGTACGACATCTTGAGCCAGACACACCATGTGAGCAAGCTGATGCAGTTTCCCAGCATGCAAGTTGATGTTGCCGTCAGTCTTCTCAATAGGATTGAGAAAGATCTTCAAAGCTACAGGGCAACAGGCTTTGTGACAGCACAGATGTCAGTCAAGGACATCTGTGAAGAAATGAATGTCGAGGCTGTTCTGAAACAGAAGAGACTGAGGTCCACAAAGCATCACTTCTTTATGAGGCATTTGATGAGCCTTTATGTGTGCCCTAAAGAAGCTGGAGGTCACATTTTTCAATGTTGTTGTTGATGCTGCAGCTTCAGCTGTTCAGGGAAGATTTTCCACACTGCAGAATGTGAGAGAAAAGTTTGGAGTGCTCTCTAACTTCAGAAACCTCCCCGACAACAAGCTGCAAAAAGAATGTGAGGCCCTGCAAACTACACTGCACTTTAAGGGACACTCAGACGTGGATGCCAGAGAACTTGTGCAGGAGCTGAAGAATTTCCCTGACCTTCCATCAAAGTCCATGACTCTACTGGAGCTGCTGACTTTCATCCACGAGAAAGAGCTCACAGAAATCTACCCCAATCTGTGGACTGCACTCAGAATTGGTTTGACCCTTCCAGTGACAGTAGCTGAAGCAGAGAGGAGTTTTTCCAAGATGAAGCTTATTAAAACATACTTGAGGTCCACGATGTCACAGGAGCGTCTCTCTGGACTTGCCATCATCAGCATCAATCATACATTTGCACAAAAGATCTCATATGATGATGTAATTGATGATTTTGCAGCAAGGAAGGCTTGAAAAGTCATGTTTTAGATTACACTTCATGTGCATGGTTATTAGTATTACCTGATTATTATTTATTGTTATTACTATTATTATTATTATTACCTGAAGGATTTGTGCAATTTATATATTTATACAGTATTTATATACTGTATGTAATTTATTTATTTATTGCTTATTTATTTATTGCATATTTATATATATGTGTATCAAATGAAAGATCCGAATGAATAGTGACACCTAAGCTTTTTGCAGAAGATTTAGGTGTAACTGAAAAGCCATCTAGGGTGAGAGGGATATCAGACCAATTGCTTCTAGCAGCTTTTGGTCCAAGAAGCAACACCTCAGTCTTATCGGAATTTAGAAGAAGAAAATTAGACGCCATCCAGTTTTTTATGTCCTGGACGCAGTTCTCAATTTTGGGAATAGTATTGACATCATCCGGATTAGAGGATATATACAACTGAGTATCATCTGCGTAGCAATGGAAGTTAATACCATGTCTACGAATGATTGTGCCTAGCGGCAGTAAATACAATGAGAATAATATGGGGTCCAATACAGATCCTTGAGGGACACCATATTTTACCTTTGTACGTTCTGAACATTTGTTATTTACAAGTACAAATTGGTAACGATCTGTCAGGTAGGATCTGAACCAGGAGAGTGCTTGACCTCTTACGCCAATGAGTGTCTCCAGCCTATTCAGAAGAATATTGTGATCAATGGTGTCAAAAGCAGCACTAAGGTCTAAAAGTATAAGAAAAGAAATGTGTCCTTTAGAGATTGGCCTATAGTTGGACAGTTCCTGGGGATTAAGACCAGGTTTTTTAATTAGTGGCTTGATGACTGCAAGTTTAAGTGATTTGGGGATGTAGCCTAGGCTCAGAGAATGGTTAATTATAGTAAACAAGAGTTCTACATTACTGTGCAGTAATTCTTTGAGTAGATGAGGCGCTACGGCATCTAGAATGCATGTGGAGGGTTTGGCAGATTTTACCAATGAAATAAGCTCCTCATGACCAATTGGGGAAAAAAACTCCAAAAAAGCACCAGGGCTGACTAGACAGCTCTTCCGGAGCTACAGGTGGATCCCTGTTTGTCATATCCGGTAAAGTATCAATGAGCGCCGATATAGTACTAGATGTAATAATTCGTTTAGTTTGGTAAAGGGGCTGCCGATGAATACCGATGCACAAATGCAACTCATACGTTATGAGGCTGTGGTCAGAAACGGGCTCACTCTGAGGATGTACTGCTAAACTGGTTATGTCGATTCCAAACGATAATACCAAGTCTAATGTATGACTACAATTATCCGTAGGACCCACCACATTCTGAGTGATACCCATTGAATCAAGAATTGCTTGAAAGTTTATTCTAAAAGAGTCATGCAGATTCTCAAAGTGGATGTTAAAATCGGCAACTATTATCAGCCGATATCACTATATGAGACGAAGTCCGAAAACTCCTGCAAAAACTAAATATTACGGTAAATATCAATTAACATAAATGACTGTTTCGCTTTGTTGTTTGTGAGATTTTCAAACGAATTAAAATTGAAGCCTGATTTTTGAGAGACGCCTATATCGGAGTCATATAGTGTGGCAACACCACCTCCGCTACCATTTGGACGGGGGTTATGAACGTATCTATAGCCGGAGGGAGATGCTTCGTTTAGGGCCATATAGTCGTCTGGCCGAGTCCAGGTTTCAGTCAAGCAAAGCATGCTTAGATTATGATCGGTAATCATTTCATTAACAAGCAGTGCTTTAGATAACAGGGATTTAGCAATCCTAATTTCAGATTTAAATTATTTAAATGATTCTCAGCGGCAGCGTTATTGAATTTAACAACTATCAAATTTTGTCTACAAATTATACGAGAACTGTTTTTTGATACTCGAGGAACAGACACAGTTTCAATCCACTGTGACCTAGGTGACATCTCCTCACAGCTCGCAGACAGTCAAATTAGCCTGTGTCTGCTGCCTGGCCTCGGCTCTGGTTTGTCAATCCCCATTAACTACTCCTACACTACCACTATTAAGCCTAGCGGATACACTACTAAAAAAATGGTTCGAAAACCGGAAGCAGGAAGTCTGGAAGCAGAGTTCAAAGCAGTAAGGGTTCAATCCCTGTTTGGCATGTGGCAACAGGAAGTGACACCTAGTGGCACATGCCGATTAGAAGTGGGACATGCCGATTAGAAGTGGCAACCGCCAATGTCACCAGCCACTTGAAATCCCTTTGTTATGCTGGCCAAAGTACCTTTTTTAGGTTTTGTGGCAAATGTTTTATAACGTTTGTTAATTTATGTTGGGTGAACGAGTCTAGCTGACTGCCGGCTTGCCATCTATAACATTTTGAATGTACATTATAGTAGGCTTAGGCTACAGTGGTAAACAGTTAACGAAGCATTGTATATTAAAGGATTTATTATGTTTATGAGTGTATGTTCGTGTTTTCAGGCCGTCAGCGTAATATAAACCACTGTGAGCGAGTAGCACCGCTTGGATACAATCGGCATCTGCCTCCACTACGCGTCACCCGCAATCGGCACATGCCGATTAGCCACTGGCACATGCCGATTAGAAGTGGCAACAGCCAATGTCACCAGCCACATGAAATCCATTTGTTATGCTGGCCAAAGTACCGTTTTTAGGTTTTGTGGCAACTAAAATGTTTTATAACATTAGTTAATTTATGCTGGGTGAACGAGTCTAACTGACTGCCGGCTTGCCATCTATAACATGTCGAGTGTACAATACAGTAGGCTTAGAGTACAGTGGTAGACAGTTAACGAGAGCATTGTAATTAAGATTTGGAGACGAGAAAAGTAGCTTTGTACTGGTTTCAATTATTAGCCTAACTATTGGCTAATTTGCTTAGCGTGTAACAAGTAGTGATTAAAATAATTAGAACGAGAATAAAGATCGGGTGAGAATCAGCACTGAATTAAAAGCACCAGCCATCAACCTCAGAGTGGCACCTGCCACTGCAAGTGGTTCCAGGCATTGTTTGGAAGTCTGGAAGTTTGTGCCATCATGCTTTCACTCATGGCACTTTTTAAATGGCACCTATTTTGATGTCTCAAGAAATAGGCCCATGATGTCTGTATTTGCAGCTTGCCCAGTTTGAGCCTAGATTTAGTGATCAACAATTTGTTTAATTTGCTAGTACACACTATTTCTTACACTGTTCTCAGTTCATTCTTGGGAGACCAAAGTCTACAGGTACACCTCTCTGCACAAAGATGTCTCACACAGGTTTTGGCATTCAGTAATTGTATCCCTATTTATTTGCCACTTAATTTAATAAACTACATTTAAAGATTTGCTTGTTTGACTTTTTATGTTGTGGACTCAGCTTGTCATTAATTACAGATACAATACAAAAGTAAAAAGTAATTGAACTGAAATTTATTACTGAAAAAACAAACAACAAGAGTATATTATGGAATTACAATTAAACAAACATCAGTATATGAAAACAAAAAAAAACAGCTGTATATGAAAGTGCTATACAGATTAACTTGTTTTGCTTTCCCTGCTGTCACGGTGACGCTCCCGGACCCCTCCTCTTGGGCGTGTGTTTACGTCGTCTGTGTCCATATGTGTAGTTCCGTGGGTGTGTCGGTGTGGGTGTGTTCATCAGTCTCACCTGTGGCTCGTCTCGTCATCACCAGGAGATAGCATTGTTCGTCTATTTAATGTGCGTTTACGCAGTGTCTTGTCTTGGCGTCTTTGTTTCAAGTGTCCGTGAGAGTACGTGTAAAGTGTATGTTTACTGTTCCGCTACGTCAATGTAGCTTAATTGTATGATTAAAACGTTGAATGTTACGGCAGCTCTGTGGCATCCTGCTTCTAAATCCTTACCGTCACACCTGCGTCATGATAGGTAGGCCTATTCTACAAACTTTCTGTTGGTTTTGGAGTTGGTGATTTCAGTGCATTGTGTCATTACCAAGACAATATGCATTAATCGCTTTACAGCCAGGGAGTGGTCCACTGGAAGACTTGTGTACCTCACGAAAAAATTTGTGGCTTTAGTAATTCTAGTTTAGTGGTCTATTAATGGCCCAACAAATTAAGACACTCTGGTCGGCTAAGTGTCAGGTGTTGTCTGAATACAGACATTAGCATGTACAAAGAGGTCCTAATGTTACATTACAGTCTTAAACTTGGATCTTTCACCCACAGGGTGAATGTATTTACCAGTTATACCACAGGGATTTTCTTGAGTTTGCGCTTGAGCACTTCCAGCAAATAATATTAGGGAAAACATTTTAATTAGCTAAAATTATTTACAAAACATTTAATCAGTAGAACAATTGACAACAAAAGTTATAAACTATCTTAGTTTCCACAAATCCTACAAATGGCACTTTGGCCAGCATAACAAATGGCTTTAAAGTGGTTGGTGGCACTGGCGCTGGTAGGTTCCACTTCTGATCGGCATGTGCCGGTTGCGGTTGCCACTGGCGGTGGAGGTAGATGCCGATTGTATTCAACTCGTACGCAGTGGTTTGTATTACGATGATGGCATGAATAACTTGAACATACACTGATCTGTAATAAAGTATCTGTAATAAATCTTAACATAAACATAATAAATCCTTTAATATACAATGCTTCGTTAACTGTTTACCACTGTAGCCTAAGCCTACTATAATGTAGATTTGACATGTTATGATAGAGATGGCAAGCCGGCTCTCAGCTAGAATCGTTCACCCGACATGAAATAGCAAACAAAAATTATAAATCTTAATTTCCACACAACCAACAAACTTTGGCAAGCATACCAAATGGATTTCAAGTGGCTGGTGACATTGGCGATGGTCGCAGCCGCTTCTGAGAAGCCGGTTACGTTGGCGGTTGCCACTTCTAATCGGCATGTGCCAGTGGCTAATCGTCATGTGCCAGTAGGTGTCACTTCCTGTTGCCACATGCCAAACAGGGACTGAACCCCCTCTCGTTCAAAGACTGTGTATACTGAATATAATTAAGTAAACACTGAAAAGCATACCTTTTTGACAAATGCATTTTATTTGCATGTCAAAAAGTAAACATCACCAAACAGGCACATGAGAGCTGCTTTATAAATGTAAAAAAGTACATATAAATACAAGTATCTGACATTAACTGAAGTGTGCACAAACAAAACTATATTCGATGCAAGACAATTAACATTACAGAACATAAATTACCAATCACACAACCCATAACTAACATTGGTAAAAACAAAATACTGCAAAGCTTTAAAAAAGCCAAATGGAACACTGCCTTTTACTTGCTTTTTTTTTTACTTGTTTACTTAGAAACTTTTGAATCCACACATTTGACAGAATTTCTGTGGTGGCAAGAACATTCAAGAAATAATACACACCAAACCTTTGTTAACAATGTCTATATACACAGCGCAAAGCTGTGTGTGGTTGGGAAAAGTATCTAAAAATTGTCCCCAGCTGTAATTACTTCATTAGAAATCGATTGGGCTTCAGCAAATGCTTAATTACCATGCATATCTAGCTAGGTAGGTAACTGACGTTTATCCGCATGCTAACAGTTTGCCCAAGTGACGTAAAGTTCAATTCGACACGGACAGTTAACACAAAACGGTTAATTAACCTTTCATCGGTAGCTTGTCCTTGTCAACCACGACAGTATTAGCAGTAACATTACTAAACACTCTGAAAAATAACAGAGTTGGCTTAGTTAGTCCTAGTTCTGATAGCTATACATTTGGAAAATATGTTGAAATACGACCTCGTTCAAAATTCAAACTCAACAAACACCACCAAGTTAGTTGTGCTAGCTTAGTAAAAACCCACCTTAACTTCACTCAGCGTACGTTTGAAGTCCTCTAGATAAATGGTGAAACGCTGGGTCTTCGTTTTAGTTTTGGTGCAGAAAGCGGCAAGAAAAATCTCTCTCTTGCACATGCGCATTAGTTTCACCATAATGCTCATTCACTGAACACAAGTTAATTAAGTTGAATGGTAAAAATGCAGCAACTGATGGCACAACCTGTTTTTTGTTTTTGGAGTAACTACTTTTATGTTTCATGCTTTGCCCACATTTATTTTTATATTCACTTAGCATAAGCAAACAAAGATTTTTCCAGTGTACTTTTAGACCTTAGTGCTGCTTTTGACACCAATGATCACAACATTCTACTGAATAGCTTCATTGGCATAAGAGGTCAAGCACTCTCCTGGTTCAGATGCTACCTGACAGATCGTTACCAATTTGTACATAACAAATGCTTAGAACGTACAAAGGTAAAATATGGTGTCTCTCAAGGATCTGTATTGGGCCCCATATTATTCTCATTGTATATGCTACCGCTGGTCACAATCATTCATAGGCATGGTATTAGCTTCCATTCCCATAAGACTGAGGTGTTGCTTCTTGGACCAAAAGCTGCTAGAAGCAATTGATCTGATATTCCTCCCATCCTAGATGGCTTTTCAGTTACACCTTGTGGGGTTTGAGACAGTCCGAGATCACTAAGGGTAATGTTAAAGAGGTGTGTGAGTTAGCGGGGACTATGTCAGATGCCGTAATATGCTCTGGTCCCATTCCAATTCGGCGTGGCGCCGAAACCTACAGCAGGTTATTGGCGCTACAACGCTGGATGTCTAAATGGTGCTCAGAAAACAATGTGGGTTATATAGATAATTGGGCGCTGCTTTTGAGGGCAGGCCTGGCCTTTTGAAGCGAGACGGCATTCACCCTTCTTGGGAGGGTGCTGCTCTCATTTCCCGTAGCATATCTGCTAGGCTTACTAGTGGTACTGTAGGACTTGTTAATGGGGATTGACAAACCAGAGCCGAGGCCAGGCAGCAGACACAAAGGCTAAACCGACTGTCTGCTAGCTGCAAAGAGACGTCACCTAGGTCACACTGGATTGAGACTGTGTCAGTTCCTCGAGTACCAAAAAAAAACTCTCTCGCAAAGTTAGTAGACAAAATTTAATCAATGTTAAATTGGATTATGCTCCCTTGGAGAGTAGTTTAAATCTGAAACTAGGACTGCTAAATGTTAGATCCCTGTCATCTAAAGCATTGCTGGTTAATGAAATGATTACCGATCATAATCTATGCATGTTCTGCTTGACGGAAACCTGGACCCGGCCAGATGATTATATGGCCCTAAATGAAGCCTCTCCCTCTGGCTATAGATAGATCTGGCTATATGACTCTGATATAGACATTTCTCAAAAATTCGGCTTTAAATTTAATTCTTTTGAACATCTCATCCTCACTGTTTCAAATGTATCAAATCTGACAACCAACAAGGCGTCACAGTCGTTTATGTTAATTACTATTTACCGCCCCCTGGTTCTTATTCTGAGTTCTTGCAGGAGTTTTCAGACTTCCTGTCTCATGTAGTGCTATCAGCCGATAAGGTGATTATAGTTGGTGATTTTAACATCCATTTTGAGAATCTTTGTGACGCTTTAAGCAAAAATTTTCAAGAAATTCTTGATTCAATGGGTATCACTCAGAATGTGGTGGGTCCTACGCATAATTGTAGTCATACTTTAGACCTGGTTTTATCATTTGGTATTAACATATCCAGCTTAGCAATTTTACCTCAGAGCGAGGCCGTTTCAGACCACAGCCTCATAACGCACAAGTTATGCTTGACTGACGGTATTCATCAGCCGCCCGCTACCGAATGAAACGAACTATAGCACCTAGTACCATAGCCGCACTCACTGACATTTTACCTGGTTTGACAGAAATTGATACACCTGTAGCTCCGGAAGGACTAGAGCATTTTACCGAGCACGTTGAGACTTCTCTTCGTACAGCATTAGACAAGGTTGCACCATTACACTATAAGAGAGCCTCTGAGAGAAGAATAGCGCCATGGTATAACGAGCACACGCGTAGTCTCAAGCGAGCCGCGAGGATCCTGGAGCGTAAATGGCGAAATTCAAAGTTAGAAGTGTTTAGACTATCATGGAAAAGCAGCCTTAGTGAATATAAGCATGCCCTCCATACGGCAAAATCCTCATACTTATCAGCTTTAATAGAAAAACATAAAAACAATTCTGCACTCCTATTTAAAACTGTTTCCAGCCTAACAAGGAGCCATGATCAAATCAATCCACTAATCCCACTAGAGTGTAGCAGTAATAATTTTATGAAATTCTTTAATGATAAGATTGATAAAATTAGGGAAAAAATTGGTTGTGCTATCTCAGAGCCTGTCAACATGCCTATGCACCTTGACAGCTGTCTGGTCAGCTCTGATGCCCTGTTAGAGTCCTTCTCCCCAATTGGTCGTAAGGGAGCTTATTTCATTGGTGGAATCTGCCAAGCCCTCCACATGCATACTAGATGCAGTACCAACCCATTTACTTAAAGAATTACTGCATAGCAATATAGAACCTTTGCTCACTATAATAAACTGCTCTCTGAGCCTGGGCTATATTCCCAGTTCATTTAAACTTGCAGTTATCAAGCCGCTAATTAAAACCCCTGGTCTTAACCCCCCAGGAAATGTCCAACTATTGGCCTATCTCTAATTTGTCATTCATATCCAAAATTCTAGAGAAAGTAGTTTCTTCACAACCCTCTTCCTTCCTACAGACAGAACATGTCTTAGAATTATTTCAGTCTGAAACTTTCAGTCCACAGCACTGAAACTGCGCTGACTAAAGTAGTAAATGATCTCTTGATATCCTCTGATAAAGGACACATTTCTTTTCTCATACTGCTAGACCTCAGTGCGGCTTTTGACACCATTGATCATAATATTCTACTTAATAGGCTGGAGACACTCATTGGTATAAGAGGTCAAGCACTCTCCTGGTTCAGGTCCTACCTGACAGATCGTTACCAATTTGTACTAGTAAACAACGAATGCTCAGAGCGTTCTAAGGTAAAATATGGTGTCCCACAAGGATCTGTACTGGGCCCCATATTATTTACATTATATATGCTTCCACTGGGCACTATCATGCGTAGGCATGGTATTAGTTTCCATTGCTACGCAGATGATACTCAGTTGTATATATCTTCCAATCCGGATGATATCACCACTACTCTCAAGATTGAGAGCTGCGTCGAGGACATTAAAAACTGGATGGCGTCTAATTTTCTTCAACTAAATTCTGATAAGACTGAGGTGCTGATTCTTGGGCCTAAAGCTGCTAGAAGCAGCTGGGCTGATATTCCCCTTATCCTAGATGGGTTTTCAGTAACACCCAAGTCTACCGCAAAAAGCTTAGGTGTCACTATTGATTCGGATCTTTCATTTGACACACATATATGCAATGTCACTAAGGCTGCCTTTTTCCATTTACGTAATATCGCCAAGCTGAGACACTTACTTTCATTACCTGATGCTGAGAAGCTGGTCCATGCTTTTGTCTCGTCAAGATTGGACTACTGTAATGGTCTTCTAATTGGATGCTCTAAACAGTCCATAAAGAAGCTACAACTTGTACAAAATGCTGAAGCTAGAGTCCTAACTAAGGCTAGAAAATTCGATCATATTAGTCCCACTCTCGCGGCATTACATTGGCTTCCGATTAAACATCGAATTGAATTTAAAATTCTTCTCTTAACCTATAAGGCGTTAAATGGTCTTGCCCCACAATATCTGAGTGAACTCATTGCTTACTACAACCCATCTCGCCCTTTACGCTCCCAAAATGCTGGATTTCTCTTAGTTCCAAAAATTTGTAAGACTACAGCCGGAGGCATAGCTTTCTCCTTTAAAGCCCCTCAATTATGGAATAGCCTTCCAGCTCCAATCCGAGATTCTGACACAGTTCCTATCTTTAAATCTAGACTTAAGACTCACCTATATAATCAAGCCTTCAGTTAAATATTCCCCTAGTAAGGTGCGGGGCTCAGGGGCCCCCCCCTTTAGTTAAGCTGCTATAGATTAGCCTGCCGGAGCTACATGCTAATCACTGGCACATGAGCTATGTACATTTAAATCAATGGTGGTTAAACTGACATCCTCACACTCAGTCTGTATTGTCCATCTTTTGCATGCTTCTACCCAAGACGACTGCATGCAAGCACCTACAAGCACCTGGGAGATGGTCTGGCTCGCTGGTGGATGTACTGATGCCGGGGTTGGATGTACCATTGTCGTAAGGGGACGTGCTGATGCTGGCTCCTACCTGAGATGCACCATCTGCACCGAAGGGACTGTGACTACTTGGCCGGGGAACAAGAACTTTAAGCTATAACTGTAGAACCACCTCTTGTTCACAAATACGGACTGGTGCTAACGGGCCGCCCAATGGAGGATGGGTTCCCTTTTGAGTCTTGGTCCTCCCAAGGTTTCTTCCTATTCCCCGCCATCTTAGGGAGTTTTTCCTTGCCACTGTCGCCTTTGGCTTGCTCATTAGGGATCTGGACCCATACAATTTGTAAAGCTGCTTTGAGACAACATGTGTTGTAAAAAGCGCTATATAAATAAAATTGAAAATTGAAAGAATTATATGGAATTTTTTTAATGACATTTTACAAGCATTATTTTACTGATTAATTCCATTACTAATCAACTGCTTTGCATTAAAGTTTCTTACAGGCAAAAAAAGATATTGAGCATATTATGGTACATGCAGAGATGGTGAGTTATAGAAAAACAGGAACTGAGCTGGTGAGTTGCAGATAACAGGAACTGAGAAAGTTAGCATCTATGAGCATGAGGATAGAGCTGCATCATATATGAAGTCCATAAAGAATGAGCTCATCTTAAAATGGACTAATAGGAGAACAGCGGTCCAATTATGGTATTAAAATGCAGCAAGTGGTTCATGTTTCTGGGTGGAGAAGCAGTATATATGTGTCAGGGTTGCGGCTCGCAACCAGACCCACCAGAGGGCGCCAGTGACACGAGACGCTAACGCACGCCAGAGGGAGCCCTCACCGGAATATTGACACACCTGAATGCCATTAGGACTGATTGCTGGCAAACTTAAGGACTGTGTTACCTATGCTCTGTGCGAAGTATTGCATTTGTTCTGTCGTTGCCTTACCAAGTGTTTATTCCACTTGCCTATATCGTATATCGACCTATTGCCTGCCTCGTGTTTACTGTCTGTTGGATTTGCCCCTCTTGTACTTCTGCCGTGTTACTTTGTCTTCCTGGTATTCCTGACCCTGTGCCTGTTATCGACTACGCCTTCTGTCTGTGCCCTGTGTCGGGCTGTTGCCCGTCTCCACCCCATCTGGGGTTGCCTGATGACCCTCACCGTGTTACTAATAAATACTAAATTGTTACACCTGCGCATGGATCCTTCTCTGCCTCCTGAGTCCCAGGCGTCACAATATGTAACAGCTTCGAATGTTACACTTTGAATCTTACTCCCTGGTAGAGGAGCAAACTGCGCTGTGCTGTAAGATTCCCTGAGATATCTTGGCTTTAATGCTCCAGCTGCTCCACGTCCTTTATGCAGACTCATCATACTGGTGTCATATAGGCCTGTAGTAATTAAATCCAGTAATGTTTGCTTTTTGGTAGACTGGAATAATGGTAGTTGTGTTGAAGCATGTGGTAACAGTGCTTCAGTTCCAGTAATGTTTGGAAGATGTTTGTAAAAATTGGTCCTGGTTGGTCACAGCAGTGTTTTAGGGTGGAATTACAGAGGATGACTAGCAGTGAAAGGTGGAAGACTTTTTGCATTGAAATCTTCAGTAGAACTCAAAATCATGTCATTTGTGAGGAGTCGTTCAAGTGAAGGGGAGATTTTCTCATCTTATATTTGGTTTTTTTTATAATTTTATATAAAACAATGAATTGGTCACTGAAAAGTTTGATATTACACAGAAATTTGAAATTTATTGCTCATAAGGAATCACCTTACAGGATATCTTAAATGACATTTTACATAGAATTAGTGGATTGATTTAACTAATCCACTTTTAAATTAAATGATGATTTTAATTACATCATGACAGAACATAGTTGACCTTCTTAAAGTATTTGGCATTTCCTAATTCCACTGAAATGTTCATACCAAGGCTTAACTATCTGATTGAGTTTGAGCTATCTATAATATAAAATAGCTAATCCATGTATTCATTGGTTTAATGACATAAGAATGCTCTCAGTTGTCTGAACAGCAGGCTCGCTGTTCTCACAGTTCTTCAACAAAAGCCCTACACAATGTTGTTTTCCACAAGTTCCTGCAGCTGTGTTGTCTTGGAGAGCGTGTGACTGGCACGAGAATCAATGTTGTATATGTTTATGATACACTAGTACCAGTGAGGTTTGACAATGTCTGCTTCAAGAGCTGTGTAAAACAAACAAAAGAAAAGAGAATAATACAGCAAAAAAAGAGCTAAATCAGCTACAGTTTACTCATCCAGGCTCTTTCCCTAAAGTACCAGTGGTATATCACTCTCTGTTGAAAAAAACACACAATGCTAAATGGCTTGTGGAAAGTAGTAAAAATGTCAACTATATGTGTGTACTGAAGAAACAATAAACATCCTCAGACTTAAGAAACACCTGAAAATTAGTTTGTGTAACTTTGTCTTCCAACAACAAAATCTATATTCTGCTTTGACTTTAAAGTTTTTCTTTTGATTTTGAGTATCAATGAGTATCAATGCTTCCATACAGTAGAAATTATGGTGGAATGCCATAGGAGGGTGGTTTGTGGCCAGAGGAGTCGCCCCTTTTAGGGGAGTGTGATTGAGGTCCCGGAGGCTGACCCCCCGGAGGGCACACAGATGGATAGCTTCAGCTCCTCCTCCTCCTTCAGCAAGATGGAGGTTGAGGAGGTGGAGCTGAACTCCATCCCCAAGGGTCCTCAAAGAACACCTCGCTCAGCAGAGAGGAAGCCTGAACAAGGCCCGTGCGAGTTCTTCAGTGGAGCACCTCCAGAGAGGCATGGGAGTTCCTGCATAGTGCCCTAGGCAATTTGTGTTTGTACCTGTGACCGTCCCTGTGTGTATCTCTGTCCCCGTATTTTGTCCTCTTGTTTCCATTCATGCCCATAGACATGCCCTTCCCGTTACTGGGTTGTTTGTCCCTGTAACTGTGTCTGTCCCTGTCTTTGTGCTGTGTCTGTGTCCTCCTGTCCTCCCAGGGAGACTGGTGTAGGGCGGTTTTCTGAGCAGTCCTTCTCCAGGACCGTGAGCTCCTGGAGTTGCTCCTGTTGCCACAGCTTCCAACTTTTGCTCCACCCCTCGGTGCACGCCTCATAGCTAACACGCTATGCTAGCCTAAATAAACGTTCATTGTGAACAATGCAACTCAGCCTGGGCTTCCTGCCTCACCCCTCGTTATATTATTCTTGTTTTTTGTTGGATAAAACTAAAATAATTTTGAAATGGAAATGACGTACTGCCACTGTACTGCCATGGATCGCAATAATCCTTTACTCAGTGTGCAGACAGTTTTAATGGTTTTATTCATTTTTAAATATCCAATATAGAAAATATATATTTTATTGTCTCCTCTGGCTATTTGATTGTTTATTGTAGTAAATTACTTTGGTCAGGCATTTTAGTGTTCCTAACTTCATGCCTGTTTGTAGCTATGATAATTCTGCTAACTGCATAAATCTGTTTACTTTGACAATGTTTATTCCATGTTTCCTTTTGGATGTTTTTTGAAAATGCAAGAGTTAGGATGATCAGAGTTTTATCGCTGATCAGTTTCTCTCTCTCTAAACATCCATCCATCCATCCATCTTAATCCACTTATCCGGGTCCGGGTCGTGGGGGCAGTAGCCTAAGCAAAGAGGGCAAGGTTTCCCTCTCCCCAGCCACCTCTTCTAGCTCTTCTGGTGGGATACCGAGGCGTTTCCAGGACAGCCGAGAGATATAATCTCTCCAGTGTGTCCTGGGTCTTCCCTGGGGTCTCCTCTGAGTTGGACATGCCCAGGTGGCATACGAACCAGATGCCCGAACCACCTCAACTGGTTCCTCTCTACGTGGAGGAGCAGCGACTCTTCTCTGAGCCTCTTCCGGATGACCGTGCTCCGTACCTTATCTCTAAGAAAGCCTGGACACCCTGCGGAGAAAACTCATTTCAGCAGCTTGTATTCGCGATCTCATTCTTTCGGTCACCACCCAAAGCTCGTGACCATAGGTAAGAGTCGGAACGTAGATTGACCAGTAAATCGAGAGCTATGCCTTTTGGCTCAGCTCTCTCTTCACCACAACGGTCCGGTACAGCGTCCGCAATACTGCAGCTGCAACACCTATCCGCCTACCAATCTCTCGTTCCATCCTTCCGTCACTCATGAACAAGAACACTAAACATAAAGTGCTATATATACAAAGGAAATAGACTGTCCCAGCTGCTGTTCTGCATAGGCTCAAAAATCATCAATAAGATTCAAAATGAGTAGTGCAGGAATTTGAGCAGGAATCAGCGTATACAAAGCCCTACTGCCCACGTGTGCAGAACATAAAAAAAAAACCAGAATCTCAACTGCTAAGATATCTTGTTGCATGTATATTGACTTAACAATGTAACCATTGATTATCTAACAATTTTATTGTGTAGGCTGGTTTCCTGCAGCATAAACAGCTGTCAGAAATTTGGTTTAATAAATTATATATAATATATTTAATATATCTGTGTTAAACACAGAGGTCTCTTTTTTTTAAATCCAGTTTAGTACATAAAGAGCACAATACAGCGGCTTTTATTTTTCTTCACTCATTCACCTCAGTTTTCCAGAGAACAACTATTAACAAATGCCCTTCAGATGACTGCTCCAAGCAAGGTCTTTACTTAAAGGGACAGATCCCTTTCTGTTCAGCACCCTTTTAATTGAAAAGGTAACTGGTCAAGATACAGGAAAAAAAAAGTTTGTTCCTTTTGTAGTATTTATAGCACATATAGCTCTTCCAGCATGTGAATTCGACCTGAATATATGTGTAGTACATAAGGTCTTTCTTTTGCCATTATGTGCACTTTAAACATTTTTTTAGACAAGTCACCTGATGGAAACTTAGCAGTATCAGCAGGCTGGTTCCCCTGTCTTCTCATTACATTGTACTCTTTTTCTGAGGGAACAGCATGCTGTCCAAGAGCAAAATGATGACACAGGCTGTTTTAAGGAAGATATATATCCATCCACAAGAAATGAATGGATTATCCTGTGTATCAGAGCTAGTCTGCTTCATTAAAGAGGTGAACCCACCAGACCCACTTGCTTTATCAGTGGCCTCAGTGCAAAATATGGAAAACCTGCATTAATTACTAACTTCAAACTTGAATAGGAACAGAGTCAAATTCTGCTCATACACTGACAAAAGCATTAAATAAAAGTAAGCTTAAGTATAAGTGTCATGATACAGCCCCGGACCCTGGGTGTGTGTTAACGTAGTCCGTGTCCTTCCGTGGGTGTGGTTGTTTATGTGCGTGTTCACTCATCTCGTTATTCTAATGTGCTGCATGTGGTGCTTGTTACGTTACGTGTATATATTGTGTTGTTTTCGTCTTGTCCTGTGCTCGTCTTTTTGAGTCTGCTACGTCAGTCCGTGTTACATGTTCCTGCTGATCACTAAAGCGCTTTATTCAGCATTCATAAATTTCCGTGTTTCATGCAACTCGTCTCCGCATCCTCGAATTCCTCGCCAACATTACAATAAGCTTAAGTATAAGCATAAATAGCTTTCTGGATTTCATTTGTTCACATTATTATGCACATATCTGGTTTGTCCACATAAAATGTATATTTTTGTTGATTTATAGGACATTCAACAAAAAAAATATAAATCAAGTTTGTACAAATATTTAATACACGATTAAGAAAAAGAATGTTGTGCGTACCAGAGCAAAGTTGAATTATTACTTTTAAAAAATGTAATTGTTAAATATCTGTTAAAACCCTTGTTCTGTCACTAATATTCAATACATTACAGAAATATATGCAAAACCTTCAGTAGGTGGATATAGATGTACATCAGTAAGTGTTATTGGAGTGGCTGGAGTGATTTTTCTAAGTGAAAGCTTCAGATCGACAATGAGTAGATATGGAGCCACTACACTGATCCAATTCCTCCCTGCTCAGACACCTGGCTGCTGGATAGGTACTACTATAGATAGGTACTACTGCTGGACAGGTACTACTGTAGAAATGTGCTACTACTGGATATGTACTGCTGTAGATAGGTACTACTGCTGGCTAGGTAATACTGTGTTCCAATGTTCTTCAGATACAGCTGCATCATTCATGTCAGAACTCTGGCCCAAGCCTGTACATAAGCAGGACTTGATGACTCTCTGGTAATGTGTGTTCTTCACTCTCGTCTTGTGCCATGTGGGAATGGCTCTTGTCATGCTGCGTCATTTCAGACCCATATGGGCGCAGGCAGATGGAAGGTAGGCTCAGCCGAAGGGGAGCTAGATGTGTTGCCATGCCAATAACAGCGATGGGTTTCATTAGTGCAGAAAAGGACCAGAATAGAATAAAACATTATGAAATCAGATTAGATATACTGCTGTATTCTTGTACCTATAAATTAAATCAATTTAGTCATTATACTGTAGTTGGCTGATAAGCAAACATTTTCATCTGTATGTTCAATCAAGTTATGTACAGTGCCAAATCTGACTTTCAAAGAATGCTCTTGCTATGTTCCCACACTGCAGATAAACTTTAGTCAGATAATCTGCATTATCACTAAAGGCTAACAGCTATTATGGCCTTCAGGTGCTTTGCATACTGTCTATGGTGCCAAATCCTTTGACTGACATCGCAGCTCTGAGCTCAGCAGCGTGGCTAAGTGACTTGTACTTTTTTATTGTCACAGTCACAGATACCATCACTTCTGCTTTTTTACACTTTCATTATAGCAGATTCAGTAACTAATTCTGGTCTGAAAGCAGGGCTGGCCTAAGCCTTTATGGGGCCCTAAGCAGAATTTAATTTGAGGCCCCCCATACCACCACCTCAGCACCAAATGCTTCATCATCTTGGTGCTCTGAGGGGTACACTTGTATTAAGCTGTCGTCATTGATTCTACTTTCCACTGAGCTGATGAGAGTCAGTGGATCTTTAACATATCTCTAATCTTTCACTTGATCAAAGCATATATCGATGTGTCTCAACATCAGTCATGCATATTTTCAATGCTATTCTATAAGTATTACACAGGGATATAAATTAGTACAATGAGAGTGTTACAAAGGTACAATATGACTCAATTCGCCTTTTTCGGATTTAAAAAAAAAACATGAGAAGGCTTTTAAAAAACATTTGCCAGCAAACAGCTATGTGGGGTACTAACAAATAGTAATAACAAGTAACACACATTCTATGGTCATCTTGATACAGAATTCTCTAGAATACCCCAAACATGGAATTATAAGGACATTCTGTATAGATGGTAAAGAAGGAACACACAGTATGAAGTGCTTTGGGGAACAAACAAGGCACTGATTTACACACTCCATTAAACAAGTTAAACAAAACAAACCCAAATTACAAAACTAAATCAACAACGATGAAATATTATAAAATCTCATTATAAAGCAATGAAGTCAATAAATCACTTTTTATTTTGCAAATGCATATGATGACATGAAAATAAATATAAAAAGAAAGTAGAGGTCTGTCAGACAGAATGTTTAAAGGGGTGACAAACATGTCTGTATAAAACATACTAAAAGAACCTTGGTACTGTTAACTGTTACTCTGTTAATAAACGAACTGTTACTCTGTAACTAACTGACTAAAAACCGTTACTCAAAAAATGCCAAATTATCTACTTTTATACATTTTCAGCAAATATGTTTTTATGGACCATGTCAGTAATTTAAACAGTTTTATTTAAATTTATTTTTTTAAATAAAAAATCATCACAGTTCATATTACAAGGAAATGAAGGGGAAACAAGAATATGGAGGTCAGGGACGAAAACAGCGAAGACGGGTTGAAATAATACATTTAAAAAATCACCAGGACGCCGCACTTTGTGATTCATCACTTTGTGATTAAAATCTCCTGCGAAACTAACGAATGTTCTAGTATTGTTCCATCGCAGATGCTCAGTCAGCGTGTGACACAAGGACTGTATCTCTTTTACACGCACACTCACACACGCGTGCTCGCACAACACCCTCACTCACTCTCTCACACAAACACACACACACGCACATAAAACCACGGCGCATTTATACCTCGTCGCACTCTTGAACAGCACACAGTAAACCCACACTTGTCTTACCTCGGGCCCTCAATACTCTAGGACGAATAAGAATATTTATCGAATCTAATGCAACGCAACCTTATCAACCATAACGCTATGGAAACTACATAACCGATATAACGTAGAGGCCTGCTTGAGGAGTTAAACCAGAAGATCGCTTACATACTGAGAAAACGCTTCATGCTATGACATTATGGGTGAACACGGTAAGTCTAGCATTCGCATTACGGTTTCAGAATATAACAGGAATCGTCTTATTTTAATTGTTGCAGTGAAATAACGACCGACCTCGATTAGTCTAATGATGTCATCTTTCTGGAAGGCGTAAAGCTTTTTTACGAGTGATGCTGCACAGTGCGGGGGACGAAAAATGTAACAAGAACAAAGTGTGCTTTTCTTTTTCCAATTTCTATAACGTTTTTTTATGTTTCGAGCTAGATCTTCTGAAAATAATTCTGCAGTAGTAAATGAAAAGAGGAATTTGTAATCTAGATAAATATGAACCGTCCTATAGGTTCTACACTGGCACTTGCTGTATGACAATTTAAACTGAATCTGAACGGTGCTTCCCAAACTAGGTAGTATGCGTAACGTTGACGTGTCAGAGTATTTGTGTAATTGTGTGCAGTATCCAGGCGACAGAGCAAGTGCTATGTCATGGCTATTGGGATAAGAATTTCCAAAACACAGTAACACAGGAAAAGCTGTTAAAATAGAGTTATATAAATTCCAGGGAGTAACTGCAGTGTAGTGTGTATATGTGTACAACTACGATGGTTTTGACAAATGGGGCCCAGTTTACGGTATTGCTACTCTCACTATAGTGACTATAACGGTTGCTTAACACCGTAATTACTATTCAGTTGCAAGGTATTGCATGTATGATGGTTAGACTATAAATTACACTTCAGTAGAAATACAGATACACTGGCATTTTGAATTTCTAAAAGAGCAAATATCCATAATGTGTAGATTTCATATTATTCAAACCATTGCCTTCATAAGCTTTAACTGTCAGGCTTGAGCTTTCCCAAATTATAAAAAGAATGTACTTTAAAACTTCAAAACTACATATTATTGCATTTCTAATAAATCTTTTTGTTTTCAAGTGTCCCCTTGACCCTTGGAACTGAGTGGTTGAAATAAGCACTGTTGATTGCACAGGGTCATCGAGTATTGGCTGGACATTTCCAATATACCATCCTCAGCAGTGGTGAACTCTCTTGTGTAGGCATCCTTTTGCAGTTTTTGTTCACACCTATAATTTCGTGCATCAACCAGTTACCAAATAAAATTGAACAGAAAATATGTCAAAATGCAGGACTGTCATGCAAAAATCAGCAATAATGTGTAACATTAGCTACCAGCTTACGTTAACATACTACTAGCAATTTTGTTATGCTTTTTCATGACAAAGGGACCATACTATACTGAAACAACATTAAACAATGCTAATACAATGGTTATTGATATTTATATCTTTATGAACAGGGGAAATACTGTTGCCTTCAGTGCTTACGCAGCCATCTTGTCAGTGATTTGCAAAGCATTTTGCGAAATTTCTCATTGCACTCCACACTGCTGACCTGATATTATTCAACCATTTAGCACAGAATATACATTGACATAGTAGTAGGTGATGAACTGGTATAAGTTTATCAAGCACAGCAGCATTGCTGGTATGTGTTAATATCCTTGCTAAGATGAGAATGTCTAGAAATATCCATCCCAACAGTGGTCTTTTGGTGAGATGCTGACCTATGATGAAGGGCTAGAGCAGGGGTTCTCAACTGGTCTCAGCCTGGGACTCGCATTTTCTCATGGTCATTAAGTCACGGCCCACTTTTATACAATGCAAACCAAACAAATTTATTTTTAAAAAATAGCCTTCAAAAACACAACATACATGATAAAGATAAAATATGAGTACAAAAAGTACAAAAAGAAGAGCATTCTTTTTTTTTTAACAAGCTGTCCGTGACCCGCCCAGAACGTGTCTGCGACCCACTTTTGGGTCGTGACCCACCAGTTGAGAATCACTGGGCTAGAGTATGCAAAATAAAGGTAACACAAATTTTTGCTGCCTTGATTAGCATCACATAGAGATCAACAGTGACATAATAAAAATAAAATAATAATAACAATAAAAAAAATCTCCACTCCCCCAAGACGGCCTTTTCACTCCAAGCTTAGGTCCTCTACCACAGGCCTGGGAGCTTCCAAGCCCATACTCAGCACAGATATGCCTGTATACATATAAAATTGTAATTGTAATTGTAAGCTTTCCAGAGGCACAGGAAATTTCAGATATAGGTGCTTCAAGAGCTCCTCATAATAGGAGAAAGCTGCATTATGAGGACAGCAGGTATAGGCAGCATGCTCTTGTTGGCTGAGCCAATGGCTCTTTGAGGAACCTATGTAATAATCATATCACTGAGGTACAGTGGGGCCAAATCATGAATGCAATTAAAAAACAGATCATTTATTCTTAAAATAAATTCTGAATCACACAGCTAATTAGTGCATCTATGGACAGGTGTAATATGAGCCCTTATTTTTGTGTGTTAAGATTCTCACTGCAGGATTCTGAACCCTTTGAAAACTGGAAAATGTAGTTTGTTTGTAGACCAAATATTAAGCTATAAGGTCTGTAATAATGTAAAGTTATGACACAAATGCATGGATGCATTTTTCAGTGTCAGCTAAAGACATGGTTAACCGTAAATATATTTCTAGGGTGCTATATTGCTGTTTTTCAGATGTTATATGACTCATATGACTCTAAGATAAGTTTACAGTCAAAGATTATGCCCAGCTTTTTGGGATACTGTTGAGCCTTAATACGTAATGGCTATCAATTACTAAATGCAACCATTCTCAGTTCACAACTTCCATAAGAATTTCCATTTTTTTCTTATTTATATGTAGTAAATTATGGTACATCCAGGATTTAATGTCCTCTACAATCCAGTAAAGTGTTGTTATATTTTTCAGTTAGCGGCAAGGAACATACAACTTTGTGTTGTTTGCCTATATATTGGAAAGAAAATATTTTATTTGAGATTACTCTAGTTTATGATAGCATCTAAAAATGAAAAGTGCTGGACGTAATATGGATCCCTGGGGCACAGCACAGAACAGGGAGTATTGCATTAGATGAGGAATTTTCAACAGCAATTTACAGGGGTGTCAGAGAGAGCAGTCCAATCATGTAAGTGATTTAGCAGTATCTCATGCTTGACTATGTTGACTATGGCACTAAGATCTAAGAAACAGTAAAGAGAGGTTACCAGCATCCTTACTGACTCTAAGGCATTTTCACACTAAAGCTTTTTTGTCAGACAAAAGCTCTAGTGTGGTCCATTGGCACTGAATATGAGGCTTTTTGATTTGGGTTAGAGTATTTTTCAGAAGATGTCTGATGACATCTGTTTTCAGCCTCTGTGGGTAAATTCAATGTTGAGGTGACTGGAAAACAATGCAAAGAATGTCCTTTTTGAAGACTTCATAAATTTCAGTTGTGAAATTGCTTTAGTAAGTGTTTCAAGACTGACAACTGAAAAGGTTGAAAAAGTGATGATGGCCATTAGCTGTGCTTTCCGTAATAGTCAATATTTTTTAACTAAAGAACTTGGTAAACTATACACATTGTGTGACGTATTTAGGCAGACAGCAGGAGGCGAGGGTAGCGAGCTTCCTTGTTTATTTTCATCCATGCTCATACAGGAATTAAATAAAAAATAAAGGCGATTATGCCCAGTATAAGGACAAACAGAAAGATAAAGACTAGAATGTTCCAAAGGCGTCGTTCAGGAGCAGCGAAGTCTTCCTTGAGATCCGCGGAGCGTGATCCATCCAAGTGAGGCCAATGCGCAGCACTGAACGACAGGACCTGTGGGCTTAAGAAGGGATCCCAAATACTGTGCACAGGTGATTAGTATTCGGGAGAATGAGAAGGGGGGAGTGACGTGGTGTGTGTGGGTGTGCGTCTGCACCAGGTGAGGGTGTGACGTGTGCCAGGTGCTCTCGCGGGTGCCCTCTGGTGGCGATCCCGCCTTCTCACCGTGACACATTGGTCTTTAAAGCGTTCTAAAGGGACGTGTGGAGACCTGATAACCAGGCTATCAATTGCAGAGATTTTATGATTGTGGATTGAAAACAGACTACAACCTATTCCTCTGATAAAACTTTGATCTGGTCAGAGTTTCTCTCAGATCTCTCTCTTTTTCCTTGGAGGTCTTTTAGACCTAAAATTGAAATAAAGCTACTTCAGTGCATAAAATAGATAAATGAAAAAAATGACTCAATTGAGGCACTAAAGGCCCAAATGATCAAAAGAAATTGGTATTGGCAAAATGATTTAGATCATAGCACTAAATCACATGCTGAGATTAGCTTTGTGTGTTCGTGTGTGTGTGGTATTTCATGTAAGCAATACATGAAGTTCCAGTATTTTGCCAGTAGATGGAGCCCAAGTACTACCATACTGATATTGCAGTAATGAAATAAGACATTTTAGTGAATTAAAAGGGTCACTTCTGGTCAGGCAGTGCACTTTTTGTTATGAGATGTAATTTAAAAATTATTTAACTCATTGATCTGAATCATACAAGACCCATTCCTTGTCTGTATTCTGCATAACAGGATTACAGCGTGAGTTTTTATGCTTTCTTAGGTTTTTGGGTACTGTAGCGCCCCTGACAGGCCAATTTGAACCAACCTCAGCAGTCCTCACAAGGGCCTCAGTCTATAAAAGCCTTTCAAATTGGGAGTTGATCACTTACATGGTTTATGAGATATAGCAATATAGGTCATATATGGCATGGCCACAATGATATAATGGGAAAATTGACCAAGGTGAAATTTAAAAACCCAACATATTTTTTGATAATTATTTACCTACAGAGCCTACAGATTATGCCCATACCAATTTCTGCCATCATTGGATCAAATTCCTAGAAGTAGTTTGAAAAGTGCTATTTTCAAACAATTGATGAATGTAACTGTTACGAACAGACCACACGGAGAGGGATCCATCTTTATTTTCCTTGGCAATACACTTAATCACGTACTCACAACTGTAACTAGCAATCGTAAACACGAACGCTAATTCTTGGTCAGGACGGTCGGGGTTCAACACGGAAAGGCAGAGTCCATGAGTTGGCAATACTTCGCAACCAGGAAGTGATAGAGGGGTGTATATATACGGAGGGAAAGGGGAGTGGAAGGAAACAGGTGATTAGAGGGCGGAGGAAAAGGTGTTGTTCCTAACATTACCCCCCCTCTGACGAGCGGCTCCAGCCGCTCTAACACGGGAGGAGGGCGGGCGACCACGGCGTCTGGGGGCAGGGGAGTCGGGGTGGACCGTGTGAAATTCAGTGGTAAGGGATGGGCAGAGAATATCCCTGGCAGGCACCCATGAACGTTCCTCCGGGCCGTATCCCTCCCAGTCCACTAGGTATTCCAGCCCGTGCCGTCTACGCCGAGATTCTAACAGTTCCCTGACTATGTATGCAGGACGGCCCTCGATGTCCAGCGGTTCGGGAGGCGCATCGGATATGAGGGAGGCAGACATAAGACTGTAGTGGACGGGTTTCAGTAGGGAGACGTGGAAGGTGGAATGAATGCGGTACTGAGGGGGGAGTTGGAGTTGGTATGACACGGCGTTTACTCGACGGAGTATTTTAAACGGGCCGATATACTTTGGGCTGAGTTTTTTACAGGGTCTCCATAGGTTTATATGTTAAGTGGACAGCCACACTCTTTGGCCCGGGTGATAAACCAGGGTAGGGAGGCGACGGCGGTCGGCGTTTAGCTGACGTGTGTGTAGGGCACTGCGCAGCTGGACATGGGCCAGTTGCCAGGTGCGAGCACTACGGCGGAGCCAGTCATCTAAGGCAGGTATGTCTGATGGGGTCTTGTCCCACGGGAAAAAGGCCGGTTGGTACCCGTACACACATTGGAATGGCGTGAGTTTAGTGGAGGAATGAGTGATCGAGTTCCTCACGTACTCAGCCCAGGGGATAAACGTATGCCAGTCGTGGTGGGTGGTACAGTATTGGCGCAGGAAACGCCCCACTTCTTGGTTGGTACACTCCACCTTCCCATTAGACTGGGGATGATAACCCGAGGTTAGGCTGGCCGAAACTCCGAGCATCTTACAGAATTTTTTCCAGACTGAGGAGGTAAATTGTACCCCCCCGTCTGATACGATATCCTCCGGTAACCCATAAATACGGAACACGTAGTTGAACATAACCAGAGCCGTTTCCTTGGCTGTGGGTAGCTTGGGTAAGGGGATGAGGCGACACATCTTCAAAAAACGGTCTACAATGACCATGATGACTGTATTTCCCCCCGCTACCGGTAGATCAGTGATAAAATCCACCGCGAGGTGGGTCCAGGGGCAACGAGGAATAGGAAGGGGGAGGAGCTTTCTGACGGGTAGGGTGCGAGGGGTGCGAGATTGGGCACAGGTGGCACAGGCGAGCACGTAATCACGGATGTCGTCTTCCCAGGATTGCCACCAGTAATGTTTAGAGATTATGTGTTTCGTGCGGGTAATTCCTGGGTGACCTGCGCTCGCCGAGTCGTGTGCTATTTGGAGGAGGCGACCCCGAAGGGACACGGGTACGTACTTTTTTCCCTCGGGGCAATCCTCCGGCCTGGGCTCGCTGCGAAGTGCCTCCTCCAGCTCCTCTTGAAACTCCCATCTAATGGCTCCTAGAAAGCAAGAGTCTTGTAGGATTCATTCAGGTTCCTTCTGGGGTGCGTCTCTCTCGAATATCCGGGAGAGTGCGTCTGCCTTCATATTCTTCGAACCCGGCCTGTAAGATACCGTGAACTTGAACTGGGAGAAGAATAGCGCCCACCTGGCTTGTCTGGGGTTGAGGCGTCGTGCTGACTTCAAATATTCCAGGTTCTTGTGGTCCGTGTAAACGACGAAGGGATGTTCCGCTCCTTCTAGTCAGTGACGCCATTGTTCTAAGGCGAGTTTAATCGCAAGGAGTTCACGGTTACCCACATCGTAGTTCCTCTCAGCGGGTTGAAGTCTCTTAGAGTAGTAGGCACAGGGATAAAGTTTCGGGGGTTGTCCTTGGCGTTGGGAGAGAACTCCGCCTACACCTGTCTCTGATGCGTCGACTTCGACTATGAAAGGGAGTTTGGGATCAGGTAGACGTAGTACTGGGGCAGTCGTGAAGGCTCGCTTTAATGCGGAGAAGGCTCTGTCCTCTTGGGCGGTCCACTCAAAACACCGCTTCTTCCCCCCCTTCAGGAGGTTGGTGAGTGGTGCTGCCAACGCGCCGAAGCCCCTGATAAATCTTCGACAGAAGTTAGCAAAGCCCAAGAATCATTGTAGTTCCTTCGGTGAACGAGGAGTGGGCCAGGACGTCACCGCCTCTACCTTATCTTTATCCATGGCAATCCTCCCCGGTGAGAGCATGCAGCCCAGGAAAGTCATCGAGCTCCGGTGAAATTTCGCACTTCTCCGCCTTCACGAAGAGTTGATTCTGGCGAAGGCGTTGCAGAACTGCGGATACGTGCGAACATGTTCCGAGGGTGAAGAGGAGTAGATGAGGATATCATCGATGTAGATGAACACGAATTTATCAACCATATCTCGGAAAATCTCGTCCATGAAAGCCTGAAACACCGCGGGACTATTTGCCAGTCCATACGGCATTACCAGGTATTCGTAATGGCCCCTGGCTGTGACGAATGCCGTCTTCCACTCGTCCCCCTCCCTTATCCAGACCAGATTATAGGTGCTCCGCAAGTCTAGCTTGGTAAATATATTCGCTCCCATCAACCGTTCTTGTGACGCTGAAATGAATGGGAGAGGGTAAGCGTACTTGGATGTGACTGAATTCAGCGCCTGATAATCTATGCAGGGGCGTAAACCCCCTCCCTTCTTCTCCACGAAGAAAAAGCCCGCGGCCACCAGTGACGTAGATGGGCGGATGAACCCCTTCTCTAGAGCCTCACGGACATAGGACTCCATGGCGTGATCTTCTGGTCTAGACAGTGGGTAAGGTCTTGTCCTCCAAGGAAGGGGGGATCCTGGCAGGAGGTCGATTGCGCAATCCCAGGATCTGTGAGGGGGGAGATGACTGGCACTCTCCTTACAGAATATGTCCGCGAATTCCTGGTATTGGGCTGGTACAGAGTCTGCCAAGGGTGTGTCCGGACTCTCTACTGTCGAGGATCGCAGAGGTAAGTGCATACACTGACTCAGGCATCTAGGTCCCCACTTCGTGAGCTCTCTCGTCTTCCAGGAAATGTCAGGGTCATGGGCGGACAACCAGGGAAAGCCGAGGATTATGGGGTCTTTAGGGGAGGATATGAGGAAGAACTGCCTCTCCTCGCTATGGAACAACCCTATCTTCAGTGTAACAGGGTGAGTACAGCGATCAACTAACCCCTCCCCTATGGGCTGGCCATTCAGCGAGTTGATACGAAGGGGAGGAATGACGGAAGTAGTAGGGATTCCCAGGTGCTAGCTCTATGTCTAAAAAATCACCCGCAGCCCCTGAATCTATTAGGGCCGATAGGGCATTACAATTACCCCCCCAAAAGATCTGCACAGGAAGATTAACCTGGTTCCTCCCTCCCAGAGGTAATAGGGGTTTGCCTACTTGTTCGCCAGGGTGTCCTCCTTCTCCAGGGCGCCTCCGACGAATTGGGCATCTATCGCGGAAGTGGACTCCCTCACCACAGTACAGGCACAGTCCATTACGGAGGCGCCAGGATCTCTCGAGGGGGGTCAGCGGAGCTCTGCCCACCTGAATGGGCTCAGGGATGTCGTGGTTCTCGGTGACCTGACGTGGGAAGCGTACGTGTGTGGCGGCTGAACCTCCTCCTGTACTTGGGCGATGAGCGACGAGCACCTTATCGACGTTTACAGCTGCTTGAATTAACTCCGACAGTGTTAGAGTCTCGCTCCTGTAAGCCAGTTCCACTTGGAGGTCCACCCTTAGTCCCCTACGGAACACCGTTTTCAGGGCGGAGTCGCTCCATCCGCTACCTGCTGCCAACGTACGGAACTCTCGTGCATAATCCACTGCACTACGACTCCCCTGTGTTATGTCGCAGAGCTGATTCCCTACGTCCCGGCCCGCCGCTGGATGGTCAAATACGTCCCGAAACAGAGTGGTAAACTGACCCACGGATTGGAGGGCAGGGTCACCACTGTCCCAAAGTGCGGTGGCCCACCTCCCAGCCTCTCCCGTCAGATGGGAAATGATAAAATCCACCTTAGATTTGTCAGACTGGAACCACGCCGGGTTGTAGGTGAAGTACATCGAACATTGCATAAGGAAGGATCCGTCATATCGTTCCGGTTCTGCTACCGGGACGCAGCACACGGGAGAGGCTGCAGCCGATGGTGTAGGGAAGGCGGCAGCAGCTTGTTGGGAGGAAAGGGCGGCCTCCGAGACTTGTCTGAGCGAATCACCGAGGGCCACGATAGTAGACTCACGGGCTCGAGCTGCCTCGGCGAGCTGGCGTACCGTCTCATTCAGCGCAGTAATGGTGGCTTCTTGGTGGGCTTCTTGGTTCCGCTGGATCCATTCTGTAAGTGCAAAGTATTTCTGTTACGAACAGACCACACAGAGAGGGATCCAAGTCTGGAAAAGGGTCCGTCTTTATTTTCCTTGGCAATACACTTAATCACGTACTCACAACTGTAACTGGCAATCGTAAACACGAACGCTAATTCTTGGTCAGGACGGTCGGGGTTCAACACGGAAAGGCAGAGTCCAGGAGGTACCAGATCGCTAGGCAGAGGACAAGGTCTAGAACGTAAGCAGAGGTCAATACACGGGTAATCAGACAGGTAAAGATAACGCTCGGTACGCAACATGAGTTGGCAATACTTCGCAACCAGGAAGTGATAGAGGGGTGTATATATACGGAGGGAAAGGGGAGTGGAAGGAAACAGGTGATTAGAGGGTGGAGGAAAAGGTGTTGTTCCTAACAGTAACAAAACTATGCATTTTTTAATAAGACTTGTAATTGCAAACTTGTCAGGTGTGCTGCAAGGCATCAAAACAGTCAAGTTGCATGTTCCTAAGTGAAAATTTGGAGGAGTTATGCATGATTTTCACGAATAGCGCCACCTAGTGGCCAAATGTTTCGAAACTGCACAGCGTGACACAGAGTCCTGAGATATGCATAGTGTTCAGGTTTCATGCCGATTGGCCAATGTTAAGTCTATCAAATGGCCAAAACCAATTAAATGGCTCATGGCGGCCATGTTTTTTGAGTGATGACGTCATCATTGTGTGACTTGATACCACTTGACCCCATGATGCTGCCTATAAAGTTTTGGCTTGATGTGATTGATGAGAAACAGTTTTTTACATGTTATAGCGCCCCTATTAAGACAATCGTGGCCAGCTTTGACCTGTGACCTCAAAGTCATGTGCCTTATCAAGTTTCAACCTATCAAATTTCATGAAGATTGGTCAAAGCATTGCTGAGATATAGCTGCTGAAGTAAATTAGGCCCTGCCCCAGAGCTATTGATTGACATGTGACAACCAGACTGTATGCCAATGTCAAAATTTTGTTGATAATTATTGATAATGAGATTCTTCTGAATAGTTTGACACAAAGGTTGTGGTGATCAGATGAAAATCTAAGGACTAGTAGGCAAAAGTAGGTTTTGCATATTATGCAAATTAGCAAAAAATGTAAGTAGGCAGAGCTTAGGGGTCCAAGAGGCTTTTTTGTCCATCCGAAGTGGAATTTCGTTTCTAAGACCTACGGTGTGGGAGAAATGGACAAAAACGCAAAATGGTGTGCTATAGCGCCACCATCAGGCCAATGTGGGTCCCTGTCTATATTTCCCTAATTGCACCCCTGCTGCACCTTTGTGCCAAGTTTGGTGTTTCTGGGCCTTACAGTCTAGACTGCAGTATAGGTTTTATAGGGGGAAAAATAAGAAGAAAAATTTTAGCAATTACAATAGGTTTCCCACACATCACTTTTGCCAGCCAGCTGACCTTCCCCCTCTTCTTCCAGAACTTCACATGGGTCATAAATCCACAGAGTGGAAATGCATGAACCCTCTAACAGTCTAACTAAGGAATGATACCCCTAAATTCCATCAGACTCAAAAACCTACAAGTAGGCCAACTTTTCTCATCCCACAGAGATATATTCATATCCATAAATATATGTTTGTTTTCAACAGCTTCACAAAGTAATAACTTGCCATTGTAAACTACTATGATGTCAAATGGTTTAATGAAACAGTAATGTATGGCTATCTTAATATAATCTTTGAATTGTGATCTTTGCTTCCATTATTTGATAATTGTTCATTGTTTCTGTAACGGGGTAGGTGAAGGCAGGGTGCCGAGACTAAAGCAGTGTCACTGAACAAAGCAATTCTCAGCAAGCGCTTAGTTAGCTGTAGCACTAACAAATAAACAATGTCAACATGGACCAGTCAGGACAATGTCTGACAACAAATAAGACATACACCGACGACAACAAGCAACAATATAGCACATAATGAGACAAGGGACAGGTGATACGGATACACACACACACACACATACACTTTGATACACACATGGAAGCAAAGACGTAGACGAATGAATCAACACACACCACGCCTGAAGGGAGAAGTCTGGAGCTGTACCGTAACAGTTTCATTATTCTCTTCATTACTTGTTTATTATTAGTATTATTCATCCTAATCAATTCATTTTATCTTGCTTACCTCATATTTATTGTAAATAAATGATAACCACTCCTAATTGTGTTACTTATAAATCTTAGAACCTAGAACCAAGTAGACAAAATCTGTTAAAGTCAGTACTTTGTAACTTCTAGCCTGTCTTCATTTTGTTTTTTTCTCCTCTTGTCTAGTCACGCGCTCAGTATTTGTAGCAGCTGTTCCTTGTTTCTTCAATTGATAATGTTCTGTATGTTAGATGTATGTTCTGTTGGTTTAAGTGACTCAATTTATGTTTATCTTAGCATGCTGTATATGCAAATATTGTTTTGTTCTGTTAATTGCCATAGCTCTGCACTGTTTATTCACTGCGTGTGCTACATGTTTGTAGCGTCTCATATACAGTAAATATATCCCCTTCAATGTACATCTGTTTTCCCCTGTTCTCATCATTTGGAAAATGTCAAAGAGTCTGTGTGCATTTATAGTGCCTTGAAAGTCACATGCTCTGTGTTCTCATGGTAACCCTACATAGAGACATCAGCCCGGTTAATGTTAACCCCTTATCACACATAACCACTGATGCCAAATGCTTCTGAAAGGCCTACTCAGAAAAACCTCTGACTCTCCAACGAAGCCTGCCCTGCCAATCTAATCATGTGGATCACAAAAGCCTGGTTGCTTCATTGCTATATACAATTACTGGCACAGGGCTGAGCCAGCAACAAAACTGAAAATGGACTCCCAGAGCCATGCAGATGGTTTTGACATGGTCGACCCCAAAGAGTTGTAAGGACAGGCGTTGAGTTAATTATAGTCATTTTGTTTCTCCATGGTTAGATACAAGAGATAATTGATTTTTAGCAGAAATGTTAGTACATTGCATGTCTGCTCATGATTTTTTTATTATATCACAGTTGGATCCAGTAAGAGGAGAAAATTAACCAAGGGAGATGGAGAAGTTTGCAACATCAGTAAAATAGCACTTGCTAATTTCTTGTCCAAGTTAATACTGATACTTGCAGGGTAGTGGCTCCTCCAAAACACCCTAAAGTGGCTCAATAATATTTAGATCTGGTGACTGTGCAGGCCATGGGTGTCACGGTGGAGCGGAATATTAATGCCAAAAATAAATGAGCGACCGTGACGGAAGGAATGCACTTTTCCTTTTATTTATTCGTTGAATACAGCGCTATTAGCGCTACATATAACAAATACACACATACGGCTCCACAGATACGACTCAACAAAGACGAGCACGGGACACTGCGCAAGCACACATTAAATAGACAAACCACGCTAACCCCTCGTGAAGACGAGACAAGCTACAGGGTTGCCCGTGACAATGGGAGATGTTCAACTTCACTTTCATGTTCATCAAACCAAATCATGTTCATCAAACCAATCCAACGAATGAACACACTCATCCCGACACACACACCCACGGAAATACACATAAGGACACCGACAACATAAACACATGCCCACAGGGGAGGGATCCGGGGCTGCCCGTGACATAGCCCTCCCCCAAGGGGCTACTCCGCCTCGGAGTGCCCAGCGAAGTTGTGACGCTTCGGATCCACACCTATGGGCGGTCCCGTGGTCGCCGGGAACTCCGGCCTCCGGGCATCATCGCCCTCCGAAGGGGGAACAGCACAGCCACGCACCTCAGACCCACTTCCCTGGGAAAACAGGGGAAAACACGTTAGACAAAAACATCGGCACAGACACAGAGACACACACAGGCACACTGACTAACATAGGCAAAATAGGGAAAAGGGGATTCTGAATAAACACGGGGACTGACACAAACACAGGAATAGAGAGCAGGGGAAATAGATGGGCAGGCTTTCCAGCCTGCAACCCCGCGACCATTGGGGAGGGTCCCGCTGGGGTGGTCGGTCTGAACCCCCCTCCTGTCACGGCTTCCGAGGTCCCTCTCCCTGCCTCTGGTGGAACAGGAGCTTGCATCGGCTCCTGGGTCTGGGTGGCGCGACTCCTTTTCCTCCGGGGCTTACCCGGAGTCTGCCCACCAGCGCGAGGCGTGTGCCCTGAGGCTTTTGCCTTACCGCTGGTCGTTGCCGGCGCTCGCTGACCAGCGCGAGGCGTGCGCCCTGAAGGTTTTACCCTCCGCCTGGGCGTTGGCGGAGCTCGCTGACCAGTGCGAGACATGCGTCCTGACGGTGTCGACGGAGCTCGCTGACGAGCGCGAGGCGTGCGCCTTGAGGGTGTCGCCTTCCTCCGGGGCGTCACCGACGCTCGCTGACCAGCGCGAAGTGTGCGCCCTGTGGCTCTGCGCCGGACCCCCACACCCTGCCAAGGGGGGACCTCTTCAGGTTCCTCCCCCAGGCTCATCTGTGCCTCAGAGGAGCCATAGCTCCGCATACTGACCTCCTCCAGCGCGCTCTCCCACTGGCAGTCCATTGCCCGATCCTCGAGCCGTGGTGGAGAGGCGCTCCTTTCCCAGGGCACGAACTCACTCGTGTCCATGGGGGCCTGTGGCGACCGCTGGCTGGGCTTCCAACCCTCTGGCTTGGTTCCCACGGCCGAGTACTCGGATGAGGAGAGACTGTCTTCCTCTTTTCTCTGATAGCCTTCCTCCTCCGCGTACTCTGAGGGAGGGGGGCGATCATCCTCTCCCCACTCACCCTCGTACTCCTGCGCATACTCGGAGGGAGAAGGACTATTATATTCCTCCTTCTGGTACTCCGTTTCCTCCGTGTACTCTGAGGGAGGGGGCGATCGTCCTCGCTCCACTCACCCTCGTACTCTGTCGCATACTCGGAGGGGGGAGGGCTTTCCTCTTCACCCACATAGCGCACTGTGCTCTTGGAGCATACTGAAGGGGGAGAGGCCTCTTCCTCCTCGGAGTCCATCTCTCCGTATTCGCTCTCCGGTGGAACAAGCCCCACCGTCCCGGAGGCTACCCAAATGTCGGGTCCTCTCTCTGTCCTGGGGACGGTGTTACTCCTCGGCTGGCGGGTTCGCTCCGCCCAGGCTTCCTCCGCGAGTTGGCGGTAGGCACTTAAGGGCTGGCTGGTTCGTGTCTCCCAGGCAGCCTCCGCGAGTCGGCGGTAGTAGCCTGCTAACCCCTCTTCTTCCGCCTCGAGGGGGTGTTGCCGCAGATAGGCGGCTATTCTCTCTCCCTCGCTCTTGTCCATCTCTAGGTCTGCGAGGAGGGGAACCGAGGAAGGCACGGGACGGACATGGTTCGAGGGGGCATGCAGGTGCCCACCTCTACGCACCCCATGAGTGCTGGCTCTCCTTCCCTTTTCACGGTGTCCTGGCATCCTGCGGCTCGTCTTTCTGTCACGGTGGAGCGGAATATTAATGCCAAAAATAAATGAGCGACCGTGACGGAAGGAATGCACTTTTCCTTTTATTTATTCATTGAATACAGCGCTATTAGCGCTACATATAGCAAATACACACACACGGCTCCACAGATACGACTCAACAAAGACGAGCACGGCACACTGCGCAAGCACACATTAAATAGACAAACCACGCTAACCCCTCGTGAAGACGAGACAAGCTACAGGGTTGCCCGTGACAATGGGAGATGTTCAACTTCACTTTCATGTTCATCAAACCAATCTTTCACCAGTCTTGTTGTGTGTATTGGTGCATTGTCATCCTGATACACGGCACCACCTTCAAGATACAGTGTTTGAACCATTGGATGCACATGGTCCTCCAGAATGGTTCAGTAGTCCTTGACAGTGACGCACCCATCTAGCACAGCCCAAACCATCAATGATCCACCTCCATGCTTCACTCTGGGCATGCAATAGACTGGGTGGTACGCTTCTTTTGGGCTTCTCCACACCGTAACTCTCCCGGATGTGGGGAAAACAATAAAGATTTGCGCTCCTTGCACCATTGAAACCGACATTTGGCATTGGCACGAGTGACCAAAGGTTTGGCTATAGCAGCCCGGCTGTGTATATTGACCCTGTGGAGCTCCCGATGGCCAGTTTTGGTGGAAACAGGAGAGTTGAGGTGCACATTTAATTCTGCTGTCATTTGGGCAGTTTGGCAGTTTGGGCAGTTGTGGTTTTGTTTTTTGGATACAATCCAGGTCAGCACCTGAACATCCCTTCAGACAGCTTCCTCTTGCGTCCACAGTTAATCCTGTTGGATGTGATTTGTCCTTCTTGGTGTTATGCTGATATTACCCTGGATCTTGAAACATCACAAAGACTGGCTATCTTGGTCACAGATGCGCCAGCAAGACGTGCACCAACAATTTGTCCTCTTTTGAGCTCTGATATGTCACCCATAATGTTGTGTGCAATATTTTGAGCAAAACTGCTCTTATCCTGCTAATTGAACCTTCACACTCTGCTCTTACTGGTGCAATGTGCAATTAATGAAGATTGGCCACCAGGCTGCTCCAATTTAGCCATGAAACCTCCCACATTAAAATGACTTTCACTTTCATTGTCCAACCACTGTATGTATATATATATATATATATATATATATATATATATATATATATATATATGTCACGGTACAGACCCCTCCCTTTGGGCGTGTGTTTATGTTGTCTTTATGTGACCAACTTTCTGCAGAGTCAATCAATACAGACATCCAAACTTCATGTGGCTTTCAGATTAGCTCAAGAACAGTGCACAGAGAACTTCATGGAATGGGTTTCCATGGTTGAGCAGCTTCCAAACCATACATCACCAATGCAAAGCGTTGGATGCAGTGGTGTAAAGTACGCCGCCACTGGACTCTAGAGCAGTGGAGGTGCGTTCTCTGGACTGACGAATCGTGCTTCTCCATCTGGCAATCTGATGGACGAGTCTGGGTTTGGCGGTTGCCAGGAGAATGGTACTTGTCTGACTGCATTGTGCCAAGTGTATAGTTTGGTGGAGGAGGGATTATGGGGCTGGGATTGCTTTTCAGGAGCTGGGCTTGGCACCTTAGTTCCAGTGAAAGGAACTCTGAATGCTTTAGCACTCCAAGACATTTTGGACAAATCCATGCTCCCAACTTTGTGGGAACAGTTTGAAGCTGGTCCCTTCCTCTTCCAACAAGACTGTGCACTAGTGTACAAAGCAAGGTCCATAAAGACATTGATGGCAGAGTCTGGTGTGGATGAACTTGACTGGCCTGCAGAGAGTCCTGACCTCAAATGATTAGATTAGGAATGGGATGTCACTTTAGCTCATATGTGAGTCAAGAAAGGTGAGCGAATACTTTTGGACAATATAGTGTATATAAGATTGCCAGATGGAGAAGCGCGATTCTTTACTCCAGAGAACGTGCCTCCACTGCTGAGTCCACACCTCATTCATATATATATATTTGAAGGTGTTCTAAGATGTTTAAGGTTGCTGGTCAGCTCTTGTCTCAGCAGGATGAACAGATGGTTTTCAGGGCTGAGTGATAAGGTGCTTCTAGTGAGGGAGGCGCTCTGTACAACTCCTTTTGATTAACACTACAAATAACTTACCTTGAATACATTTCAGAGCTGCAAACGAACCATGAACAGAACAGATTCAGTTATCATCATCAACATCTGATTAATGTGTTAAATATTGGAAGTTTCCTGTATACGGTTGTCACGTGTGGCTCCTCCCTCCTTTGTATTTGTAGCCTATTGTTCAGTTTTTCCCCTTTGGTCTGGTCCGGCCTATGTCTTCTGTCCCAGCTGTTCCTTGTTTCTCTTTTTTTTCTCTGTGTTTTAGGTTCAGTGTGTGTCAGTGTTCAATGTATAAGCCTGTCACGTCAGTTCTGTCTCACTCCCTGCTTATGCCCCGTACGTGGTCTCGTGGTGTGTTCGTTCGGTGAATGCTGTGTAATTCTTCTTAGTTTTTCTGTGTCTTGTGGTTCCCTGTTTCTCAGCTCCTAGTGAAAGGGTTATCCTTACTGTGTGCTTTTTCCTGGTCTTAGACTATACCCTGGAGGTTCATAGATTATTCCTGTTTATCTGAGCATCCATATATGTATGTTTCTTGGTTCACCCATTATATCAGTTTCACTTAGTCAGTTATACCCTGGATGTTTATAGATTTCCTGGTTTGCTCGTTCTTCGGTTTCATTTCGTTTTTGTTGTATATTGTCTTTTTAGTTTAGCCTCGTAGAAAAATTTGTGTAGGTTATGTGTCTGTCTGTGACTGCTCTCCTATTATGACCCTGGACCATTCTGATGACTCAAAGTATGGCTTTACCCTTAATAAATCTCGCTCTGCTCAGCATATACGTCCACCTCACTATCGCTCCCCGATGCCAACCGCATCACAGCCTATTTTTGTGCAAGTAACTTGATTAAAAGAGCTTAAAATGTTGCTCAGCCAAACAGATTTTAGAACAAGCATCCAAGAAATGTAATCAGATTTTAGAAGCTATGCTGCAAAAAGTATCTGATGAGACAGGAAAGAACTCCCTTTAACTTTTATCAGACTGCATTCTTGAGGTGCTGATGTTTTGCACTTGATATAATCTTAAATTTGATTAATTTGCCAGCCGCTCATTTTTTTATGTGACTGGTGTGAATCCAAATGCCCTCAACCACCCACTGGACGTTTTACTGTACCTGGACCACTGATACTGAGATGATTAGCACAGATTAGCTAATGTTAAGACATCAAAGTGTTATCCAGATATCAGAGGTTTTATATTTTGTAAAAGTGTCACTCAGAAATATGTCATTTTAATATGTTTAAGAAATAAGTTTATTGTTAAAGTTACATCGGTAACACTTTACATTAAGTGTTGACTAACTAACGTGAAGTAATGCATTAGTTAACATGAACAACACATGGAGTAACACATTAACAATAATTAACTAATGTTAAGTAAACATGTAACAGTTGCGGCTCCTGTTTTGGCTCTTTGTTGTTCACACCTTTTTAGAGCTTCAGTGTTTTAGTTTGGAGCAAAAGGGACTAAAAACAGTATGTACACACTTTAGTTCCTATGCTGATAGATTCTGGATATTTTCCAGTCACCCATTACTTATGTATGTAAATCAGTACAATGTAATGTATTCTTTTAAGGTCGCACCAATATGTTACATTCTGATGTATGTTAGACATTCGTCTTTGTGTCGTGCAAGAAGGACTTGTACATACCATTCTCCACGCTGCAGTCATGCAAATGTGTTACTTCATGTGTTGTTCATGTTAACTAATGCATTACTTTACATTAGTTAGTCAACACTTGTAAAGTGTTACCGTTATATCTTTGGTTGTCATTTTTGGGCAGGCATGGCTTCCATGTGCCACTGATATAGATTATAGAGGAGATTTGCTGGTGAGTACATAGTACAGTGTGAAAGAGGCACTAATCAAACAATAAAGCCCATTCTAATATCAAATACAGGAAATAAATTCTGAAGAGGGCAAAATAGTGAAGTTTTTAAATGCTGACTAAAAAACATTTATGGCTTATATTACACCATTTTTATTTAGTTTGTATTTATATATGTTTACTTATAATAATAAATGATTTACTTATTGTAATTTTTTAACCACCATTACGATTTTGGAATATAAAGTACTATATAAATGAAAATATATATATTTCCATTATTATTATTGAACACTCCTTTAGAGCTGCTTTTTTCAGTACTTTTTAAAACTTTTTAAGTAAGTCTTTAAGAAGCTGTTCTATTGCTGCATAGCCTGGGATGATACATTGAAAAAAACTGTTCAAGCCAGTTTTTTCTGGCTTCATTTGCTCCAGCTATGCAAACTGTACATTACAGTAACACCTTATTAAATAGGGTTTACATTTTTATTATTTAATGTTGCAGGGCTAAATGCACCAAATGTACTTAACATATGTTTGCATTTTTAGGTGGTATGATCTGAAGAATAAGAGTAGAAGAGTACTCTTAAAATGACACGGACTGATCCTCCTGACATAATTGTATCAACCTTGTATCAAGACATCACTATTGGCCCTAACTGTGGCCCTACAAAGTATTCTGTGCCCACTAAAGAATGTGATTCACAAATGGTTGGAACACTGAATCAAAACTTTGAAATCACCAATAAAAGACACTGTCGTAGCTTTGACTTCATCGAGTTACTGGACGACCCAAATACCTGTTCGTCCATGGATTATACTTACACAACTGATCAGCAGACTGTGAATAAAGATGTAATGTGGAATGGCATTGGACAGCCAGGGCATCTTCGTTTTTCTTCCCCTGATCTATTCAATACAAGAGTGTCTCAGCAAATGACCAATACAGACAAAACCAGTGAGACAGTAAGGACTACAGTTCAAGGCAAAACAAAAAGTGTCCCTAAAGTTAGAGCCACCCTTACCCCAGTACCCATTACAGTCTCACAGCCCTCAACAAAGAGGGGGATATCTCCAGTGGATCCCCAGAAAAGACTTGATAGGTTACCCCAAACTCGAGAGACATCTTTTAATACAAATCGGGCTTTGGTTAATGAGGTGCACCCTATCAAACTTCAACCTCATACGCCACTGTATGTCTCAGATTGTTTTGAGGGGAAAAATCAGGACAAAGCAACCAACACTCCCCATGTTAGATGTCGAGTGGATATCAAACCAGATGTTTCTGTTCTCCAACACACTACAAGCAAGATGCGTACTGGCAGTGGTGATGCTCCCTGGCAGCACTACTCCACTTCAGGCTTCAGGAGCCTGTCTGTGCCACGTCAAACATCCACCTCCAGGACATCTACTCCCAGTGAGTGTTTCAACTCAAACTATAGGCAAGCATACCAGCTTCCAAACTATATACCCAGCAGTTACTATCATCCTTCAGATAGCTCCTTAGGTGGGGCTTCTCTCAGAGATGCAAGGGAGTACAGAACTCTTTCAAATCCAAACATTCCAACCAAATTTTTTTTTACAGAAGATCCCTGCAGATATCCATGCCAACCAAGCAGAACATACTATCAAGATGACCAGTACAGTATTAACAGTGGTAACAGCCAAACCCCTTCCATTAGTGGTCAGCATGTATATGATCCAAGATCTCGCTGGGTTCGTACAATGCCTACACGCACGTACTATACTGATCCTCGACAGGAATCCTTAGATGGATACTACAATAGACCATACCCACCAAGTGAGCCAGAACCATATTTTATGCCTTCACAACCACGTACATATTGTGGAGAAGGTCCAAGATCATATGGCTTCCCATCAGACCCTTCAAAAACTTTCTACAGACAGACTTGTCATTCCCCCACAGAACAAACAATTCCAATGAGAGCATACAACACAGAGGGACGAAAACCACCACGAATATCTCAAGTGTTTTCAGATGACTGGCACCGATCAAGCATAGCCACATACTCCAGCCAGTACCCATCCTCACAGGCAACTCCTCAAAGAGTCCCAACATTGATCCCTTGGTATCCTAATGAATTCACTGAACCTACTCGATTAGGAGGAGATGTCAGAAACTACTCAAAGTCATGGGACAACATTCTAATCCCACAAACAGAGAAGGAACATGCTGTTACACGAGGTAGAAGTTATGAGAACCTTTATCATCAGCGTAGAGGAGGTTTTCATGATAATAGACAAAAACCAGTAATTATTAACCTGTCAAGTTCGCCAAGACGTTATGCTGCCTTATCGTTATCTGAAAACTCTCTGGATAAGTATTCAAGTGATGGAAAAATGGGTATGGGACAGCATTGGTTTGTAACCCCAGAAATCACTATAACTGATAATGACATCCGTGCAGGTAACAGCAGAAATAAAGATGCAAGCTCAGTCACTTGGGACGTGGAAAATGGTAGGCGGGTTCAAAATGAGAATGCACATAATCTAGCAAGAACATCTGATCCACAAGAGAAGAAACACAATAATTCTACCTTGAAACAGAGCCTTGAGCAACTGGATGAACTGTTAGCAGACCTGGTAATTGATTACATACCTCAAAACAGCAGGCAGTCCAATGAGGACTTGATAGACCAGCTCAAACAGTTAATTAATGATGATGATGTAAAGGGAGAACAGATTTTAGATCAAGAGGATTCTGGACTTTTAAACACTCAGACAGATTCCTCAAAGACAAGCCCAGATACCCTTAAAGATCCAGATAGTGGTTGTGATGGTTTTAATAGGAGTGCTGAGGGTATGTCCTTGAACCACACTCAAAATGATGATGATGCTATGGTGTGTTCCAACAGCAGATGCCATCATAGGGAATCTCTGTTTAATGCCAGTTTGTACTTCAAATCCTGCCATAGTTGTCACACTTACTATTGCTCCAGAAATTGTAGATGGGAGGACTGGGACACTCACAAAAAGACCTGCATGAATAGTCGGATCAGTAGTGTTTGCAGGCATGTCTTAAAACACTGCAGAGAGAACTCAGAAGTTCATAAAGCATTCTCACGCATTGCTAAAGTGGGATACCTGTCCCGAGGTAGAGGGGTCCTATTCATAGGTTTCCCAAACCCTGGTTCTGCAGATAATTTTCTCCAAGTTGGGCTTGAGAGCCTTTTGATGTCTCCAATATATCTGTCACTCAGAGAGTTGGACAGCTTCAAAGATAACCTTGGAGAATACTGTAAGGAACTCCAGGATGCAGGCAAGCAGTATGATCCCAATGAATGTTTCCTTCTGAATGTGTCCATAGCAATTAGTGAACTAATGTCCAAGAGACCTTCACCTAAATTACAAGCACCAACAGTACGCAAATATGCCAAGGTATCACTGGCCTCTTCAAGCCCAGATAAAATAGTACTGAAGAAAGAAAGTGACATGGAGACACTGATTCTTACCCCACCCCCTGGGACATCTGATATTGATAAAGAGGGACAAGAGGGTAGGAAAGCACGAGAGGTCTGTTTTATTAACATCCAAAAAGAGCTCAGAACAAGGGGGGTTTTCCTTCGCCATGAGTTTCCACAAATATACAACCAGCTTTGTGAGTTTGTAGAGAACAACAAGAGGTTCACTCCAACAACAATTTATCCCATAGACAAGAGAACAGGGAAACAGTTCATGTGTATGATTATGGCAGCTTCTGAGCCAAGGACATTAGACTGGATTGGGGCACCACACCTGCTTGATGACATTATATAAGCCATACAGGTCTATCCTGCCTCTGCAGATGTATAAGTCCTCTTCTGTGAAGCATACTTTGCGTAAATCTATGTAATAGGAATATTTGTAGATATGTATTTTATTACAGTAATTAGTAAGGCTTTTTGGTGTTTGCTGTTCTACAACAACATTATGCTTACTGAAAAATGCTTCTGGGAGGAAATCTATGCAGAAAGGTACTCTATAGCAGATATAGGAGCCCAGGTTTTGTTTGTTGGATGATTATTTTGTTGATTTGTTTAATAAATTACAGTAATTAAATATAACCTTGGCAAACTTTTTCAAATTAACAGGCTATGAATTTCAGCCTCTTAATGAAATTAATATGTACTTGCATGTAGTATGCATGCAAAAGAATTATGTACAAACGTTACAGAAAACAGTCTAAAAGTACATTCAAAAGCAGAGCAATATTACACTATATATATATATATATATATATATATATATATATATATATATATATATATATATATATATATATATATATATATATATATATGTGTGTGTGTGTGTGTGTGTGTGTGTGTGTGTGTGTGTGTGTGTGTGTGTGTGTGTGTGTATGCACACATGCACTCAGTGCTTTCTCATGTTTATAGCCAAAATCTGGGATTGTGATGTAAAAAGATTTCAGTTTAGCTACTATGGAACACCTTATATTTAAATGTACAAGAAGCAGGCTATAGTGACAAATCTAATTATCTTTAAACTGAAAATGGAATAGATATTGTGCCACACCTCCAAGGCAGAAGAAAAGTCACATGCAGTTTCAAGTAACGTTAATTACCTAGCTTACTAGAAATGCAGTGATATGCTTCAACCATATTAACAATACAGCTACATAACACTTTGTAGACAGCCTAAAATGGTAGTGTAGTGTTCTTTTGAGGTGAAGCTTCTAAGTTCACTACCTGACTTGTTTTCTAGATACTAACTAACCTCTAGATAATCACCATCAGAATTTGTTAACATTCATGGACAATTTTATACAGGCGTTTTTAGGATAAAATCAACTGATGTGTTCACAGTAAAATAATTTTGGTTTTGCTACAAATTTCTCCCACATCATAACGAAAGTATAGCATGTATAGCATGTCATTTTTTATTGTCAAAATTGCTTTAAGATGTGGCACTGAATCTACTCCATATAGATTACCATATCATGTATGAGCATGCTAATTATGTCTTCTTGGAGTACTACATGGTTGAGTCAAGTTAAAATGTTAAACACTAAACTGATAACAACTCTAATGCTACAGTCAAGTGGTTAATATTTTAACTTTTGACAGAGAATGAAACACAAAAAATCATTATGTCACCATTACTACATACTACTGATAATACGTGTTATATGTATAAGTTACATCAGAAATAAGTCAAAGCACAAGTTATATCTTTATTGCATTTCATAGAGTATATTTAGGTGCATTTCAGAGTTCTGCTCTTGTGCACTATACCACTTTAGGATTATAGTGTTGAAAAATGTTATCTTATTTAAAAATATTGTTTTTTATCCTAAATGAGAAATGATATAACTAATATATTTAAAACTGAATATTTTATTAAAGTTTGTATAATTTTTGTGTGTGGTGATTTAACACATGAATACGTATGAAATGCTAATGCACATAAAGTCTTATGAGGTATACAGTACGTATCGTATGAGGGAAATTATTGTAATTTAGTTTATTTACAAAACCTACCATGCACTAAAATCATACATAATTTATTTAAAAAATACCAACACAGTAAATTTCATAAATACAAATTTGCTAATAAAAATTTGTGCCTGTTATTTTTTTGTTTTTTTGTTATTCTTTCATTATTAATTCATACCTTTATTTATTTATGCTTGTTGCAAAAGTTACATATGTTAAATGTAGCTTTGTTTATGCACTATGGTCAGTAAATTAAAGTCTTGAGCTGTTATTGAATTTCATTAAATAATAAATATAAAGCACCTATAGTCATTCTTCCCTTTGTTTCTGAACTGATGCTAAGATAAAACTGCTGGCTGTTTTCTCTATGAGATTCTCTATGTAACCCACTTAAATTTTGCATCTGTGCCAAAAGCTTAAATCAGTGAATACTGGTTGAGTATGCTTAGACTACTTGTTTGGTTATTTAAAAATATTTTAATTTATTTAGCTAATTATCTACTCACCAGCATTTTTCAGCTGAAGTGTATCCACTTAATCAGTACAGATTCACATTGCACATACATGTGTTTTGTGATGAAAGACAGTACTACTGGCTCAGGTGGTCTAATTTCTGCCACTGTTATTTCTTTAGAAGGTACAAACTATTTTATGGGTTGCAGTTGTCCCATAGTTTCTTATATTTTATGGGGTATTTACAAAATGGGGCCATATTTTACAGTGTCAAAGTCAAATTTATTTATTTATTTATATAGCACTTTTTACAACACATGTTGTCACAAAACAGCTTTACAATTGTATGGGTCCGGATCCCTAATGAGCAAGCCAGAGGTGACAGTGGCAAGGAAAAAACTCCCTAAAATGGCAGGGATTAGGAAGAAACCTTGGGAGGACCAAGACTCAAAAGGGAATCCATCCTCCATTGGGCGGCCCGCTAGCAGAAGTCCGTATCTATAGTTCAAATATATATCAGTGTGTTTCTGTGGCATGTTTAGTCTCATTTTGCAGCAAAATGTAATGGGAAAGGTTATGCTACAGGGTAAGAGTTACATCACACACAGAGTTGATTTGATATATTCTTTAACTTGCACTGAGCTATTTAAGAAGTGAGTTTCTTTATATTCTTACCAACTATAATTTGGAGTCAGATACTTTATTAAGTTTTCATGCATGTTAATCCTTCTTCTGCACCTGTTTTTGTCCTTGGTTGTAGGTAAGCAGGTAGGGTAGTTAAATATCATAACTAAAACCCCTGCAAAGGCATGTTTTTCCTACCTGGTGCATACTAAAGCCCTGCTTTAGTGTCAGGACACAACTGCTGTGGGATGGAGGTTCTGTACCAGCAGGACTTTCAAAACAGAAGCCAGTGCTTCACTTATGCAAGATCATGATGGAGAGAATGTGGATTCAGCACCTGTGTGTATGTGTGTGTATGTATATACACTGCGTGTTTGGACACACATAGTTTACTGTATTTTTAAAATTTTCTACATTTTACAAAAACATGACAAAATAACAGATGACTGTACTATGTCAAACAAACAAAATGGTTTAATACATGGCTGTAGATTGTTAAGTTCTTCAGAGCCACCCATTACGACAGTTTGGGATGATAGCTCTGGAAGCTCTTGGATGCTCTGGATTCTCTTAATAACCTGCATGAAAATTCAAATAGGGCAGTGGTTAGTGGTCTGGTGGTTAGGGAACTGGTCTTGTGACTGGAGGGTTGTGGGTTTGATTCTCAGGCCCTAGGCCATGTCTAAAGTGCCCTTGAGCAAGGCACTTAACCCCAACTGCTCCACAGGCACCGAGTGAGGGTTGCACCACAGCTCCCTAATTATCACCTGTGTATGTGTTCTCACTACATAAGTGGGTAAATGTCAAGGACAAATTTCAATTGGGGTGAAAATCACAATTGACAAAATATGGCACATTTATATATATATTTTTTTTCAATTAATTTAAAGATTTAAATTTTGATTATTATTGTATTGTTATAATATTTATTATTATCTTCAATATATACTGTATACATTGTTTAGGAGAAAAATCATATATAGGCCATAAACATTAGCTATTTATATTTGTCTTAGAAGCAAATTTAAGCATAAACCATTAGCTAAAAATGCCTTTGATATTAAGAAGAACATATATTCAGCTGTGTCCAAAACTTTAGTAGTTTAGTAGTGTATATAAGCTTGATCATGTCACGGGGCACCGGCCCCCGCGAACACTGAGGCAGGCCTGCACACAGAATCCCTCATTCCATCTCAATCACCCACTTATTGAGATCATACACACCTGTCTGTACTTTTGAGTTTGTTATTTAAGCCCGCAGGTCCCCGTCTTCCCCTCTGCACACTGCTATGCCAAACAGCACTAAGACGACGTTCCCTGCATGCTGCAAAGACTGCCTTTCTTAAGGTCAACTCCACTGCGCTCTTCTGCTTCGATGGCTGCCATGACAACCCTTTACTTTGTATTTGTTGGTCTTCATGGAAAATAAAGACATTGAACAAAACCTCGCCTTCTGTGCCCTCGATGCTGACTTCACAGATTATACCAATTAGTTTGATATAGCCAGGAGAAAGAGAGTCTATATTTTCTGATGAGGCTATATTTACTCCATGAAATAAACATAGTATTAGTGTTGAACATAATATCTGAAAAAAGATATCCTTATCAGCGGCATTATGTATACTGTAAAAAATGAATCAGTGGTCCAGTAGAACCTATGCAAATGTATTATGTAAAATGTATTTAATAGAATATTATTTTTTAAATAAAATCTACTTATTTTATTCCTTAAAAGCACGATCATCTTATTTGTGTAATATTAAACCTACAGAATGTGTGAATACTATCACGTTCCTCACGGCAACCCCTTGTGATTTTATTTCCTGGTTTTCCTCTTTGTGTGCTTTTATTTTGAAATACCTTTTCGTGTCTGCCTTCACACCCCTGTATCTTGTATCCCCACCTTGTGTATTGGTTTCACCTGTGTCTGTTAAATCCTCATTTTATCCTGTGTATTTAAACCCTGTGTTTCACCCTTCATGTTGCTGGTCTTTGCACGTAGCGACTGGTCGTTTGTTCTAGTTTTAGTCTTTCTAGTCTTTCTAGTCTTTCTAGTCTTTCTAGTAGTGATGGGATGATGACAAGGAGTGTATTGACACACTACACAAACTGTGTCAGCACTGTATTGGTCACTCAATAGTGACCACTGCAGTAGTTATAAAATCATTGCAGGCAAACAAAATAAAAATAAGATGGAAAAGTATCCTGCAAACACAGCATCAACCTGTGAAATATTGAATCGCTATTTGTTTACGTTAAATATGATCTCATTATTTTATAATTTCATTTGCTCAATTTGTTTGCTGAGTTAAGTTGTTCATGAGAAGAGTTTAAAATTTGCTGAAAACCTTGTTTGTGTAAATGCTAAACTAACTCTAAAATATAGCAAATTTGTCTAATAAAATTCAGAGTTAAAATGTTTAACTTATGTATGGAATTTCATTAATTTAAGTGTTAAATAATATAAAATACTAAAAATGTATTCATTTATGTTTTGGAAGTCTTTGCTCCAAGGCGATTTTTCCTGCCTTAGAAAAAAATAGGGAACCTAGATAAAATTGTGGATGTTTTCTCCAATATTGTAATGGGTCTTGTGTTCTGGGTGTTTTGCTTTCAGCCAGGTAGCGTTGGACTTCAATTATAGAATTGGCTGTAGAATTAGCTGTCTCCTTGTTCCCCTCAACCTCCAAATCAAGAGGTTTCTAGAGATCATGCCCTGACAAATATCTCATAAATAAATATTCGATAATCGTTAGTTTATTATCCCATGACGAACTGCCACAGAAATATACAAATAAACACAAAGAAATGTGTTTTCATACCTGAACTGGGTTCTGCACTCTGAGGACTGATGAATGGAGTTCATGGCTTTCTTTGTCCATATAGTGGCAACTTTTTTGTTTTTCCCCCTAATATTTCTGGCTCACCAAGTCCTTGAAGGCCTATATAAAACCATATAAAACCATGGTTTTTCTCTTTGGAACCCAACATACAACGTCAGACTCTCTCTTCACACCCTGAAGCACAGATCCTCTGGACGCAGCTTGCCGAGCCTGAAGGAAGACTTTATCTGAACTGTAATAAACATTAGATAACATAAGAGTAAGATTATGGGTACGTCACTTCTTGTTCCTCATTTAGCAATAAAAGATCTGTCCCTAACAGTCAAGTCAAGTCAAGTCAATTTTATTTATATAGCGCTTTTTACAACACATGTTGTCTCAAAGCAGCTTTACAAATTGTATGGGTCCAGATCCCTAATGAGCAAGCCAAAGGCGACAGTGGCAAGGAAAAACTCCCTAAGATGGCGGGGAATAGGAAGTAACCTTGGGAGGACCAAGACTCAAAAGGGAACCCATCCTCCATTGGGCGGCCCGTTAGCACCAGTCCGTATTTGTGAACAAGAGGTGGTTCTACAGTTATAGCTTAAAGTTCTTGTTCCCCGGCCAAGTAGTCACAGTCCCTTCGGTGCAGATGGTGCACCTCAGGTAGGAGCCAGCATCAGCACGTCCCCTTACGGCAATGGTACATCCAACCCCGGCATCAGTACATCCACCGGCGAGCCAGACCATCTCCCAGGTGCTTGTAGGTGCTTGCATGCAGTCGTCTTGGGTAGAAGCATGCAAAAAGATGGACAATACAGACTGAGTGTGAGGATGTCAGTTTAACCACCATTGATTTAAATATACATAGCTCATGTGCCAGTGATTAGCATGTAGCTCCGGCAGGCTAATCTATAGCAGCTTAACTAAAGGGAGGGGTCCAGAGGTGACCACAGTCATGAGGGCTCACTGAGACATTACTTTCCAGTCAAGTCAGTCACAACTAGAATGATGCCATGACACAGCTGGATGACAGCATCAACATCTCAGATTACCAGAAATCTCAACGTCTGGGGCCCCTGAGCCCCGCACCTTACTAGGGGAATATTTAACTGAAGGCTTGATAATATAGGTGAGTCTTAAGTCCAGATTTAAAGATTGGAACTGTGTCAGAATCTCGGATTGGAGCTGGAAGGCTATTCCATAATTGAGGGGCTTTAAAGGAGAAAGCTCTGCCTCCGGCTGTAGTCTTACAAATTTTTGGAACTAAGAGAAATCCAGCATTTTGGGAGCGTAAAGGGCGAGATGGGTTGTAGTAAGCAATGAGTTCACTCAGATATTGTGGGGCAAGACCATTTAACGCCTTATAGGTTAAGAGAAGAATTTTAAATTCAATTCGATGTTTAATCGGAAGCCAATGTAATGCCGCGAAAGTGGGACTAATATGATCGAATTTTCTAGCCTTAGTTAGGACTCTAGCTGCAGCATTTTGTACAAGTTGTAGCTTCTTTATGGACTGTTTAGAGCATCCAATTAGGAGACCATTACAGTAGTCCAATCTTGACGAGACAAAAGCATGGACCAGCTTCTCTGCATCAGCTAATGAAAGTAAGTGTCTCAGCTTGGCAATATTACGTAAATGGAAAAAGGCAGCCTTAGTGACATTGCATATATGTGTGTCAAATGAAAGATCCGAATCAATAGTGACACCTAAGCTTTTTGCGGTAGACTTGGGTGTTACTGAAAACCCATCTAGGGTAAGGGGAATATCAGCCCAGCTGCTTCTAGCAGCTTTAGGCCCAAGAATCAGCACCTCAGTCTTATCAGAATTTAGTTGAAGAAAATTAGACGCCATCCAGTTTTTAATGTCCTGGACGCAGCTCTCAATCTTGAGAGTAGTGGTGATATCATCCGGATTGGAAGATATATACAACTGAGTATCATCTGCGTAGCAATGGAAACTAATACCATGCCTACGGATGATAGTGCCCAGTGGAAGCATATATAATGTAAATAATATGGGGCCCAGTACAGATCCTTGTGGGACACCATATTTTTACCTTAGAACGCTCTGAGCATTCGTTGTTTACTAGTACAAATTGGTAACGATCTGTCAGGTAGGACCTGAACCAGGAGAGTGCTTGACCTCTTATACCAATGAGTGTCTCCAGCCTATTAAGTAGAATATTATGATCAATGGTGTCAAAAGCCGCACTGAGGTCTAGCAGTATGAGAAAATAAATGTGTCCTTTATCAGAGGATATCAAGAGATCATTTACTACTTTAGTCAGCGCAGTTTCAGTGCTGTGGTGGGGTCTAAATCCAGACTGAAATAATTCTAAGACATGTTCTGTCTGTAGGAAGGAGGAGAGTTGTGAAGAAACTACTTTCTCTAGAATTTTGGATATGAATGACAAATTAGAGATAGGCCTATAGTTGGACATTTCCTGGGGGTTAAGACCAGGTTTTTTAATTAGCGGCTTGATAACTGCAAGTTTAAATGAACTGGGAATATAGCCCAGGCTCAGAGAGCAGTTTATTATATTGAGCAAAGGTTCTATATTGCTATGCAGTAATTCTTTAAGTAAATGGGTTGGTACTGCATCTAGTATGCATGTGGAGGGCTTGGCAGATTCCACCAATGAAATAAGCTCCTCACGACCAATTGGGGAGAAGGACTCTAACAGGGCATCAGAGCAACATATATATCATCTTTTCTCTTCATTTTTAGAAGGAACTATAGAGCAAAAAAGTCTCACACTACATTGGCATTAGCCACATAGCTAGTTAGTTAACTAGCTATAAAGTACTTCACATTGCAGCACATTCTCAAAATCACTAGCCTAGATGACTACGTGTTGGCAACTCCTCACTAAGGAAAGTAGCTATTGGCTGTCCTAAAAGTAGCTGAAAGTTGTCCTCCCCAAACCACCACTGTGGAAAATACTGTAATAAATAGTTTTGTCGAGAGTCCGTCGTCATGATCGATGTTCGTATTTTGAGTTATTTCTACAGCGTTTCTTGTTTTGTAAGGCATTCTGTCTGTGTGTGATTGCAATGGACATTAAATACATGACAACCTATGCGCCTCCTGCTATTTCAGTCACGTCACAGAATATGCAGCCCGAGAGCAGCAGTGCAAATGCCGCCAATGTGGTAAGTGTCCTGGAAGCGCAACACACTGCAACAGTGCAACAGGTTGCCTTCATCAGATCCGTTAACAGGGAAGGCACGACTATGGGGAACGGCTTTGAACTCTGCATCATCCCCATTGCTGCAGGACTACATGGGGTTTATTAAGGAGTTTAAGGAGGTCTTTAACCATCTCCGTCAGAGACAGGTCTGTGGCCAGATGGTGTTACGCCTGTGTCAAGGGGCATGCAGCACTACCGAATACTCCATGGAGTTTCGGACTCTTGCCGCCGGGACCGGATGGAACGATCCGGCACTGGTGGATGCATTCATCCACGGCTTGACAGCGGAGCTGCAGGCTGAGCTAACCTGTAAACAAGAGGATGCCTCGCTTAACGAGGTAGTTCTGTTTGCTATTACCTACGATCGGCTACTCCAGGAAAGCGAGGCTATTCCACGCAGGCTTCTCTCATTGCCAATAGAAGTTTCCGTTCCCGGTTCCACCTGTTTAGTTGGCACCTGTGGAACCGATGCAAACCGCCGGCACCTGACCTCCCACACCACCAGCTCCCACACCGTGGGGGAGCAACCGGGTAAGTCATAAACCTGCAGCACATCTACATACGGTGCCTGTAGTGATTTCTTATGGGGTGTAGCATGAAGAAGCAGAAGATTTCTCTTTAATTACTGTTGTCATGGTGACCGGCGTCAGCCAGAGGAGGATGGGCATCCCCACTGAGTCTTGGTTCCTCTCAAGGTTTCTTCCTCATGCTCCTTGGGAGTTTTTCCTTACCACTGTGGCCCTTGGCTTGCTCACTGGGGCCTGGACTTGGACATACAAGTTAAAAATGGAGGGGGAAGTTAGGAAAGGACTTCAAACTCTCCAGTTTTCTGAGTCTTATAGATCCCGACCTGGACGGATGTCCCAGACGGCCCGGGCCGTCAACGACACACCGGCACCAACGGAGTCAGCGACCCCCCTTGACTGGAGTGACCCAGGCTCCTTCCAACCCACACCACACGCACTTCCCGAGACTTCAACACCGCTGCATCCTGTGGAGGTCAGACCAACGACATCAGGCATCACGGAGACCCCAACAACACTGTTTCCTAAAACTTCGATGCAGTGGGCCAGCCCAGAGGCAGTGCAAAGCGGAGCACAGACTGCGCAGGCTACAGAGCAGTACAAGCCAAGACTGGACGCTCCCCTGTCATGCGCGGCCTCCACTGCTGTACTACCCAGACTGGATGACTGCCCCAAGAACAACACCGGAACGTGTGACACATCCTGAAATGAAAGTGGCGTGGGGGTACGCACTTTCTCACGTTCAAGTCACATTTAGTACATCTGACCGTTTGCGTGAAACATTGCGTACGCAATGTTTTTGTACGTACGCACCTTTAGTACATGAGGCCCCAGAACACTAGCCAAATCCTTCTCCAGCGGCCACCTCCACCAGCTCTGGAGAAGTCAGTTGCCCTCCATTTGCCACAGCCTCCTCCTCACCAGATAGATCCTCAGCATCAGCTGCCACTACCTCTGCACCAACATGTTTTTAGGTATGCAATAAGGTATGTGATTAGTTAAAAACAGGTATGGATTCCTGAACAGGCCTGCTAGTCCAACGAGTTCTGGTAATCTGCACAAGCTTCTGAAATATAGGCTTATATTGGGTTTGTCTGAATGTTGTTCATGTATTTCAACAAAATTCAACACAATCTATCATTGAAGGGACTAATTCAAAAGCAAAAATTCTTTGACAGTAATGAAGATCAGGGTTATGCATAGACATATATCTGCGCCCAGGGACCAACAATTATGTGTTAAGTGTGTCGCATACATTAGGGTGACCAAACATCCGTATTTCCTGGTTTTTAAATTACCTTCATTGGATCATTAAATTTACAGGCACTAGGGCACTGTACACGGCGCTGCGTGTGGCGTAATCCCTGAGCTGCGTCAGTGAGGGCATCCCTGCATTTTGAATATGCAAAATATGGCACGCCCCCCCGCCCCCCGCTACGAAAAATGGCACGATCCCCCCCCCGCAAAATATGTTACGCTACCAGCCCCCCCACCCTCCCCCCGCTACAAGGTGTCCTGGTTTTTCCAAATGAAAAAAAGAAAAAAAGTTCAGGCTCAGGAATTCTTCCCACTATCTATCACTCCTGTATTCTCCTTTTCCTCAGATTAGTAGATTTATGTGTAGATTTAGCTACATTCCTGAGCCAAACCATTCCACATGTTATTCCCTGTAATGCTTCCATTATGATATTAACCATTCAATAAATTTGAACATTTATTCATTAATCTGATTACGGTGGTAAATACATATTTTGGTTGATGGTATTAGGTCACTGCGTGGATTCAGAACTCAACCCTTTGGTAATGAGACTGAAATATCATTGTTTCATCTATTCCAGTTATCAAATACATATGTCCCTGAAATTTCAGGGTGGTGCCCCATTTCATAACTCATAATTATCAGTATATCCACTACAACCTTCCAGAATGTGTCCGGGACTCTGACACACTAAATCTTTAAGTCTAGGTTGAAAACTTACTTATTTAGTTTAGTGTTTGGTAATTAATGTGCCCCCTTAGATAAAGGTACAGATCCAGGGGTTCATGAGCTAAGGGTCTTATGGTCGACTGGGACGTCGGTGCTATCGTCCTGTCACTGCACGTGGTCACTCAAGTTTGTTGATGGTGTAGTGGATGGATGCCAATGTCTCAGAATGCTCCCAAGTCTGTGTTACCTTCTGGTTCTGCCCTTTTAGCTAGGCTGTAATAATTTAATGCTGGAGTTGCTGCCACACTCCAGAAATGTTTACATTTACTCTGTCCCGCATATGATCCCATACAGAGCTAATTTTCCCTCTTTTCTTTTTCCAAATGGCTGTCCACCTACCCGAGAAATACTGAGAAGAGGAGAGACGAGCCTTTCCTGATATCCAACCTGGGCCTGCCACCTCCTGCCTAACCAGCTATGATGAAGGATCAACCCACTGCCCTGGACCCTCTCACCACCCCGAATTCTCCCGATATGGCTGTATCTCTGTGGCCCTGGACTACTATTACCAACCATCAAGAAGTTTAGGACTGAATAGGAACTTAGAGAACTTAGAGAACTAAGTGCATATAAATACACACAAAGATGAGAATTATCATTCCCATCTTTTCTTTGTTTATGTATTTCTCTAATTGTTATGGTGACTGGTGTCGGGCAGAGGAGGATGGGTTCCCCCCTGAGTCTTGGTTCCTCTCAAGGTTTCTTCCTCATGCTCTTAGGGAGTTTTTCCTTGGCACTGTCACCCTTGGCTTGCTCACTGGGAGCTGGGACTCAGACACTTGTAAAGCTGCTTTGTGACAACATCCGTTGTAAAAAGCGTAATATAAATAAATTTTGATTTATTGAGATAAAAATTGTAAACAGCAAAATTAAACATCCATGTACATATGAAATATAGCACACGTGCCAGTGATTAGCATGTGGCTACAGCAGACTTAGCAGCATAACTAAAGAGGGTGCCCTGGCAGTCCTGGATGAGGGCTAATTGTGGCATTGCTTTCCACCAAAGTCATCACACGAGAGTGAAAGCATGACATGGCTGGATGACAGCATCAATATCTCAGATTACCAGAAGACTCAATGACTGAGCTCCACACCTTCACATGTAGAATACCAACTGAAAGCTTGATTAAATAGGTGAGTCTTAAGTCTAGATTTAAAGACTGGAACCATCAGAATCTCAGATTGAAGGTGGAAGACTGTTCCATAACAAAGGAGCTTTAAAGGAGATGGCTCAGCCTCCAGCTATAGTCTTGCTAATTTTTGGAACTGAGAGAAGTCCTGCGTTTTGAGAGCACACCAGGCAGGGCAGCCAATGAATACCATTGTTCAAACGCAACTTGTGCATTATGAGGGAGTTGTTAGAAACACAACATTGAGGCCGTACTACTAAACTGGCTGTGTCAATACCAAATGATAAGACCAAGTCTAAAGTATGGTTTCAATTATACATAGGACCCATCTAACATTTAGACTCTGTAGGTACAGACACATGCAATAAAGAACAATGTTTACTAACAAAAGAATAAACTGCAGCATTGTTAACAAGACAAACTAACACCAAGAGACCAAGGCTGACATGGCATGAGGACAAGACATGAACTAGAAGAGGAGATCAGTGATAACCATGACAAGAGAATCTACAGAGAACATAAACTACAATAAAGTCAGGAGACACACACAACACTTAAGTAAACATGTAGACTGAATAATGAATACAAACATACTAAACTCCAAAACAGACAGACCTGACATATACAAGGGTTAGGCAGAACACAGGAACATGAAAACACCACAGACCTTGCAAAGATACACCAGTAAAACTAAACATAACCAAATGACTGAATAAAGAAACAAAAGAACAAGAAATGACTTAACTAGGTAACTTAACCCAGAAATGGTCTCACAAAGACCAGAGAAGCTGTTTAGCTGCACAGTGACACCCATATTAACCCACAAGGAAAGACGGAAGGAATATATACACAACTAAAACAGGATTAGGAACAGCTGTGTTCAATACAATGAATGAAAGAATGAATGTTCAATTTATATAGCGCCTTTCAAGATACCCAATGTCGCTTTACAACTTTAAAACAGGTTACATGACCAATCACACCGACGAGAAGCGGCAGCCAATTGCTTGAAAGTTAGTTTTAAAAGAATCATGTGCATTTTCAAAGTGGATATTAAAATCGCCAACTATAATTACTTTATCAGATGATAGCACTATATTAGACAGGAGGTCTGAAAACTCCTGCAAAAACTATGAGTATGAACCCGGAGGGCAGTAAAGAGTAATTAATAATAATAATAATAATAATATGTTTATTTTATATAGCACCTTTCACAAACCCAAGGTGGCTTTTCACACATGAAAATGGAAAAAAGAATACAGGACTTAGAGAGTGTGACGGGCAGGGTGTGCGAACTAAAAGGAAGCGATCACGCCAAGTCTCAGAGGAAAAGAGGGGTTTAATAAATAAAGTGCGCTAACCAAAATCCCGTGCACTGATCCAAATTAAGGATACAATAACCAGCAGTCAACTGGTACACAGACAAGGCATATATAGACAAACAAACTACCATCAGGTGAGGGAGCTAATAAGCCCCACCCACCTGAGGGAAGCACACAACGCAACAACAACAGGACAACTGCCGCTGTGCCGTAGGCGACCGGTAGGGGGAGCCTCCCTCACCGTGACAGAGAGAGTGGAAATATCAAGAAAAGAGGAAGGTCTTGAATTGAGTTTTGAAAGTAGAAAGAGAGTCAGAGGAGCGAATAGAGGAAGGTAACGAATTCCAGGGGGTGGGGGCAGCAACACTGAATGATCTGCCACCCATAGTAGAGAGTCTGTGTCGTGGGACAGAAAGCAAACCTAGGTTAGAGGACCTGAGCTGACGTGATGAGATATGAAGGTGGAGAAGGTTGGAGAGATAGGGGGGGTGCAAGACCATGTAGAGTTTTGAATGTTAGCAGTAGGATTTTATAGTGAATGCGTTCTGAGATAGGAAGCCAGTGTAACTGATGGAGGATAGGAGTGATGTGTTCTGATTTTTTTGTGGACATTAGAACTCTGGCTGCAGAATTTTGTATCTGTTGAAGGGGATGTAGTGATTTGGTAGACCAGTGTAAGACTATATTCTTAACTGGACCTCGTCCTCGTCTGTGCGATCTGTGCTGTGCAGTGGGCGCCCGGGAACCAAAGAGAACAAACAGCACTCTTGTGTTAGAGATAGGTTTATTCACCAGAGATCCCCCGATATCAGGGAAGGTACTCCTTTTATACAGGTAGAGTGCGTGCGAACAAAGGGGGTGTTACACAAGACCCAGACAAATTCTTGCAACATGTAACGGTCAAGGTACCAGAATAGAACATGAAGTATGAAATACGGCCATCGCAACAGGAAAGAAACACAGAATCGAGCTGACATATGCATGAAGTTTACGAAATGCATATCCGCCCGGTACAGAACGTTCTCTAAAACCATCAAGAACAAGAGAGTGCTTTTGCACGTACACAGAACATGAAGAATGGGGGGGGGGGGGCTAAATATCCATCAATCCCCTCTTTTATGATTAATAAACATATTGATCATAAGCATTAGTATCTCAATTACTCAAAAGCTTTATATACCATCTCAACGCATTTCATGCTCCTTGTTCAACACTGACATAGAGACATACTGAGCCTCAGGCACAGGAGTAGAGTGGGTTAATGCATATACGCGATTCATCAAACATTGGAAAATACATGGTCCGAATACACAAACCATAAGTAGGATTACACAGATAGGCATTATCATGGTTATATAAGGTGTCAGCCAGCCAAATACAAAAGCAAGGAGATTCCACACTCCTGTGTCCCGTGCATGCTCATCACCATACACTGCCGAGGCAATATCATTCATCCTTTTAACGGCGCCGGTAATAGATCCATGTTCATCATCATTAGCTGGGATATAGGTACAACATTGGTCCCCTACTACGGCACAAACTCCGCCTCGGGCGGCCAGCAGAATATCTAAAGCCATCCTATTTTGTACAGCAGTCAACCTCAAAGCAGTGAGCTCAGACTGAATTCCTTCTATAGCTAAGTTTGTAACGGGAAGCGACAGATACGCATGCTAAATTAGGAACTCTTGCCATGTGCAGAGAAGAGGAAGTCGGTGTCGAGTCGTCCGATGAGACCACGACCATATGCGAGCCATTGAAAGCAAGCGACAGTCCGAAAATACTCATGAGATCACGACCTAAGAGGTTAAAAGGACAATCAGCCATAAAAACAAAGGAGTGCTTAAGGGGGGGTAGTTGCCCATCGTCAGGACAGAACACAGAGAGAGGAGGGGTGCAGGGGGAAGAGAAAGGATGCCCATCTATTCCCACAGAGCATATCGACCGTGATGAGAGGGGACCCTCATATGTGGTCCCCAGTGAGGAAAGAGTGGCACCTGTATCGAGTAGAAAAGAATAATCAGTTCCACCAACGTTCAGCACAATGATAGGGAGCTCACAATTTAAATCAGACGCATATGACATATGAAGCATAGAGACGGTCGAGGGCGTAGTACTCTGTAGGCACCCCTAGCGAGATTTGGGCTGCACAGCCTCACCATTACGTGGCTGTGGCTGTGGGTTCAGACTTTGACTTGGCTGAGAACTTTGTCCCACCGGGTTGTACTTGCCTTCTTGCTTATCGCGTGCTTTCTTATAACATTCGTTCTGCCAATGACCCTCCTTTCCACAATAATGACAACGGCCAGGCTTACGACCGGAGGAGCGCCCCTGTTGGCGGCCTCCTCCCTTCGTGTATCCTCCCTGTTGAAAATTCAAACAGGCTTCATTCTTTGCATCAAAAAGGCCATCAGACTCCAGAGTTCTAACTTTCTGACCTGCTTCTCTTATTTTTAAATTATATCCGTCACTCAACTGCATTTTCAACACTGCAGTGACATCTGGTCTACAATTATTCAAAAACGTAGACAGGAATAGAGGGTTGGCTTCGCCTTCTTCCACTCCATCCCTCCGAGGCTTATCCACACCTGACTGAAACGAGACCAGAAATGAGAGGTTAGCTCATTCTTTTCTTGCTTACAGTTTGTCACTTGAGAGAGATCGAGACTCGCCTGCTTCAGAGTCAAAAGATATTTAGTCAGCGTTTTTTGAAAATCCCTCAAAGCATCTTTTGCAAGCCAAGCATATTCAGTGGCTACTACCTTCTTAGTTTTACCGTCCTCACCTTTCATTTTACTTTCTTCATTTAAAGCTACATCATTATCGTAATGCAACAAAGGAACTTCCACAATCAAAGCAGCTTCATCATACGCGTCACCCAACTTATGCTGTAATATGAAACGGTAATCAGCACCGGAGAGCTGACAGTGTCGCGAGGCTTTGATAAGCATATCTACAAACGGTAATGGGTTATCGGGTGACGGAAGAAGATTAATAATGTCTTTCAGGGTTGACGGGCTTGGTGGGTGGACTACCACACCCCTGGGGGTACGGACCCACACACAAGCTTAATTTACCGGGACCTCCGGAGCCGGGGGCCAGGGCGGCGGATCAGGACGCGTGCCTGGATCGTACCCTTCGGCATCCGTGTCGGTTGACGCATCGGTGGAGGTGGAGGCCGCTGGCCGAACTTTAGGAGTTCGCTTCTTTCTGCGGGCCCTTTCATCAGCACCTAAGGAAACGTGATCCTGCATAGTGCTTAGATCCGGATAGAGACGCGGGTTAGAGGACTGAGGCGGAGCAAAAGCTTTCTGCTCCACCGAGTAGGGCGGAGGCGGGATCCTCGACGCCCCAAAAGCTTTAATACGTTTCTGCTTTATTTTCTTGGCTTTCTTGGTTTTCTTTGATTTAACAGGTTTAGGTATGGACTTCAGAACTTTTCTCAGAGTATATATGTTATGCTTATTATCCCAGACATTTTTCATGTCATACCATGCTCTATAGCCTTCGGCCATGTATGAAACATCCCATGTAGGATCTCCTAAGCCCTCAGTAATTATACGTGATGCAGAGGATAAATATCCAGCATCAAAAGTCCCCACTCTGGGGTATGCAGGGATCTGGGGGTTACCCTCAGACCATCCTGCAAGATTATCTAGCCATGGATTGACATAATATGCGAGACCACATCGCACCATCCATTGTGCAGGAGATTCGTTTTGCTCAGGCTTTGGGAACGACGACCCCATGGTAATATCAAACAACACAACACAAATTTCACAGTAAATGGTACCACACAGCAAAAATAGCACAGAGGAGGTATTATTTATTATTTATAGATGCATCTGTTTCACAATATCCACCCAGGAGACTCCAACTCCGTGGGGTTAAACCTCCTCGAGGCTCGGCTTCCGTAAAGAGAGCCTGTACGTCAATCCCGCCAACCAGGTAGTCAATCAAATCTTGTCTTACCTGATCGGAGAGATCACGTCGGGGTCACCAAAATTGTAAGACTATATTCTTAACTGGACCTCGTCCTCGTCTGTGCGATCTGTGCTGTGCAGTGGGCGCCCGGGAACCAAAGAGAACAAACAGCACTCTTGTGTAAGAGATAGGTTTATTCACCAGAGATCCCCCGATATCAGGGAAGGTACTCCTTTTATACAGGTAGAGTGCGTGCGAACAAAGGGGGTGTTACACAAGACCCAGACAAATTCTTGCAACATGTAACGGTCAAGGTACCAGAATAGAACATGAAGTATGAAATACGGCCATCGCAACAGGAAAGAAACACAGAATCGAGCTGACATATGCATGAAGTTTACGAAATGCATATCCGCCCGGTACAGAACGTTCTCTAAAACCATCAAGAACAAGAGAGTGCTTTTGCACGTACACAGAACATGAAGAATGGGGGGGGGGCTAAATATCCATCAACCATAAAGCAGGGAGTTACAGTAATCTAATCTAGATGTGATGAATGCATGTACCAGGGTTTCGGCGTCTTTGAGTGAGAGTATGGGGCGGAGACTAGCAATTTTGCGGAGATGGAAAAAAGCAGACTTACGGATAGAATTTATATGTGGGATGAAAGTGAGAGAGGAGTCAAATGAAACGCCAAGATTGTGCACAACAGAGGACTGGGTAACTGGGATGTTATCAACAGATAGACTATAGTTTGAGAAGGCAGAGATGGCTGACTTAGTGCCGATGATCATGAATTCGGTTTTAGCAGGATTTAGTTTGAGGAAGTGATTGTTTAACCAGTGTGTCAGAGAGTCAGAGGGGTGGAGATCCAGATATATCTGTGTATCATCCGTGTAAATGTGAAAGTTAATGTTAAAGGAGTGGATAATATTACTGTCGTGGAAATTTCTGAAAATCAATTGAGGACTCAGACGTGGTTAACTGAATTAAATGAGTAATTTATTAAAAGGCATAAAATATGAAATAAATAAAATAAATAAAGAAAGTAGCAAAGCAAAGTGAGAGCCTCGTCTAGTACGAAGTTCTCCATAACTAAGAGAGGGGCGCCCCTCCTTAAGTACATTACAAGAACACAACATCAGCAATTCCGGCAGACAGGTTGCCTTGAAAACAGCACGTACGCCGAACAGGCGCCTTGTAGCCTGTTTTGTCTACTTGTGTATATCTCCAGATATGGGGCTTCCTTTTAGTTCCGACGGAAGAAACTGATGTCTCAGTTATACATGGAGACAGCTGAAGGCCCGACTGGGCAGACTACTGTCAAACGGATGACATAGGGCTTTTGCCCTATTCACCCTGTCCATATACAAATGTGTGAGCTAAACATAAGACTCATGGTTACACTGAATCACACTTACTAACAGATTATGGTCCTTCTGCTAGTCAGAATGACTTATACTAAATCATACAGTTCATGATGATCTGAAATAATATAATGACATGATTAAGATGACATTATCATAATAATTTCTCTCACATTTCCTCCCTTTGATTCTGTGTAATCATTCAATTTGAGCATCAATCAGTCACATTAACTAATCAAGTTACATCAGTCCACTGATCATTGTTATACAGGGTTCTTTGAATCATAACATTACTACCAGAAGTCATTCACAGTACATTTCCACATAAGCATCATGGAAAACAAAATTCTACAAGGTAGAATGAAATCAACTTCAAAAGGTGATGAACTTTTGAAAGGTAGAGTATGATAAAAATTAAAAAGATTAGAGTGTAATGAACTCTAAAAAAAAGGTAGAGTGTAAGAGCGAAAAACCCATCTGGCAGCCATCATTCATGATACCATCACATCCATCAAGATGGGAAAACTCTCTCACGGCCCCTCTGCCATAGGCGGCCTCCCTAAGGAACTCCAAACAAAATAGTAACAAATAATCAAACAAAACAAAATCCAGTGTTTTAATGATTCTTTAACATTTGTACTAAAGGAATTCTCCTAAGGAAATTTAGTCAATTAAAATCATCAGAGATTTCAAATGAAACGTTTCAATCATCAAAAAGAGAGGATAAACCTTAATTCATTAACATTGAACATTAAATCAAGTCAAGCTTCAAATCAGGCTCTTGAAGTGGTTACTTGCTCAAGGACTGCGGTTCACACCCCAGCCGGGCGCTGGGTGTCCCAGTCATCTTCATTAAACATCCGTTTCAAAGGAGTCTGCTATCTCAGGCTCCTCTGCGTCTACGTCGCCGTGCAAGGGCATCTGACAATGCTGGTGCACGAGGCCAGTGAGCCACGAAGAACAGCAGGTCATAATGCAAGGTAACACACATATCACCACAAAAATGATTAGAACCATTGGTAAAATTATAGTCAGCAACCAATGTCCCCATGGACCTAGCCATGAGGTGAGCCATCCGAACCAAGAATCGTCAGCCTGTACTGGCTCACGAACCTCGGCTTTCATGTGATCAATCAAGTCGGTTATGTTTTCATAATAATCAGGAATGCTGAAGCAACAAGAAACATTGATTTTCTTACACACACCTCCTTCCTTTGCGAGGAGGAGGTCTAAAGCTAGTCTATTCTGAACCACTACTTGTCTAATTGCTTTAACTTCTTTGTTTAACAAATCCACGGCCGTCTCTGTGCGAGACGCCAAAGTCAGAACTTGCCATGCAAGTCCATTGATCTTATTTATTGCTGCAATGAGTCCCCTCCGGGGAGTAGTGACCATCCGATAGCAACCCCTGGTGTAGACCATGGGTTTGCCAGCGTGTAACCTTTGAACTTTCTCGGGATCCCCTCTAACGTGGCATCCCTCGGGACACGACTTTGTGCTGCATAGATTTTTATTGGGGGGGTGAGGAAAACCGGAGTACAACACCCCTCCCAAGCGAACAGTAACCTGGCTCCTGTGGTGTAATTCTTCTTCTCTGGTAGAGCCGAATATGTCTTTTCCCCACATGCCCACATCATCGCTCCGTCTGTTACTGGGTTGACAATGCCCTGACAGGAGTTGTAACTCCATTTCGCAGAAGTTGTTTAGTCTAATGGTACATGCTGATCCGTCCCTGGCCGTCGCCACCAGTTCAACTCTGCACTGAGTGTGTCCTATCCAAGGATCGCCTTTCAAGGCCCCCTCTGAACAGAGACACCACTCTCCCTGAACAGGGACAGTGTCAAATGTCATGTTGCGAATGGCTGCTCGTGACACTTTGTCATTCGAGTCGCAGTTGTTATTCCTGTGGTCCATACTTGCTACGTCATTGCCTACCCAACTGGGAACTTTACCACCACGAATGATGGCATGTGACATATTGTACAATTGGCCTGTTAATCTATTAATCTCGCATGTGGGTCTATCAATGAGAACTGTCGCCATCTCATAAGTGATTGGTGTAGGGGTCCACGGTGCGTGGAACGGGTGACAAACCAGACAAGGATGATTCGGTTTCACTGCAGCAGCAGTGACAAGGGATAGAGCACACGCGGTGTTCCCCTCACACCTTTCCTCTGGTGTGGGAGAGATTACAGCTGCCTTTCCTGTGGAAAATAGCATCATACAAGAGAACAACAGCAAGAATGTCATTCTGGCGGCTGCTCCGGAGCTCTCTTGCAGTGAGTGTAATGTGTCCACGTGGCTCGACCGCTGGTTTTCACGGCTGTGTTGGTTGTTAACAGCACTTGGAATGGTCCCTGCCACCTGGGTTGATTCCACCTCCGTCTGCGGAAGTCCTTGATCAACACCCAGTCTCCTGGCTGGAACTCGTGCAGTGGGTGCTCTGACACCTCAGGTAGTACTGCTTTGACCTGTTTAGACACAGCAGAAAGAGACTTGTGCAAAATCACACAGTATTGCAGCAGTGGCTCATTCACCAAGTGTGTCCCACTCGGGTGGCCCCCACACCAGTATTTGGAGGCCTTCCAAATACAATCTCAAAGGCTGATAAGCCTGTGCGGGCCTGAGAGCGAGTGCGGCTCTGCCACAGAACCAAAGGCAGGCATTTTACCCAGTTTAGTCCTGTTTCTTGAGTTAACTTAGAGAGCCCTCCCTTAATTGTGCCGTTGGCTCTCTCCACTGCTCCTGCACTGGCAGGGTGGTAACTACAGTGCTTTCTCATGTCTATTCCCAGGTACTTGGTCAACTCTTTCAACCCTTCGTGTACAAAAGGAGTGCCGTTGTCACTCGACACCCTCCTGGGTAACCCCCATCGTGGGATTATTTCTCTTAGTAACATCTTTGCTACCGTGTCAGAATTCTGCTGAGAAGTTGGAAAAGCTTCCACCCACTTGCTGAACATACACACACACACAAGCATGTATTTCTTTCCCTCAGCAGGTGTTAGTTCAACAAAGTCAATTTGCCAATGTTGAAACGGTTCGGTCGGTGGCGGGTGTCCGGCGGGCACATGTTTTGTTCTGTTATCTCCCTGCGGTGTGTTCTGTGCGCAGACTAGGCATCGTGAACAAAAATTTTGGGTGAGTGTAGTTATTCCTGGTGCGTGCCAGTGTCTACTTATTAAGGACACTATCCCTCCCTTGCACATGTGAGACCTCCCATGTGCAATTTCAATCAGGCCCCTCATGTAGGCCGTTGGGAGGCACGGCTTCCCCGTGTTTGTGTGCACCCAAACTCCCCCAACAATCTTGCACCCTCCCTTTGCCCACTTTTGTTTCTCTTTCACTGTGGCTTGTGTCTGAATTTCTCTGGTCGTAAGGGGTGTGTCATCTGATTTGCAATGATCAACTTGCATCATCAAGATGTGTGGAGCTCGTGAGGCTGTGTGCTGTGCTGTAGCGTCTGCAAAGGCATTGCCCTTCGCTACTGAGTCTCCTGCTCTGGTGTGTGCGGCACACTTAATGATAGCGACTTGTGATGGCAGTTGCACGGCCTCCAACAGTTGTGCTACTAGCCGGTGGTTTTTTATCTTTGACCCTGAGCTAGTCAAAAACTGCCTGTGCCTCCAAATTGCTCCAAAATCATGTACTACCCCCCCATGCATATCTGGAATCGGTCCAGATGTTAACAGTTCGACCTTCAGCTAGCTGACACGCTCTAGTGAGGGCTGTCAGCTCAGCTGCTTGGGCAGAGTAGTGAGACGGGAGTGATTTTGTTTCCAGAACCTCTGTGTGTGTGACTACAGCATAGGCCACTCTGTTAGCGCCTTGGTCATTTCTCTTTGCAGAGCCATCAACAAACAATTCTAACTCAGCATTGTGTAAAGGCTCCTCCTTTAAATCAATGCGTGGTGTCACAGCTGTTTCCAACACCTGTTGGCAATCATGAGGTTCCCCCTCCTCCTCTGTGGGGAGGGGTGGATGGGTTCAAAGTTGTGCATCGTTTAACAGTGACATTAGGCATATCCAACAACGCAGTGTGATATCTTAACCACCTCTGTGTGGACAAATGTGCAATCTTCTGATCCTGCAAAATCCTAGAAACTGCATGTGGGACCAGAAGTGTGAGTTGTGTGTACCCCACAATGTCTCTGGAAGCTACCAGTGCCTTCTCTGCCGCTGCTATCGCACAAGACACACAAAGGCAGCCCTGCTGCCACGGGATCCAACTTCCCTGAGAAGTAGGCTACTGGTCTCTGCCGGTCACCGTGAACCTGTGTCAAAACACTTGTCATGTAAACACCTTTTACATCAACTGTCTGTTCAAACGGCTTTTGGGGATCTGGAATTCCCAAAGCTGGCATAACCTGTAGCAGGTTTTTGAGTGCTTCAAATGCTGACTGGGCCTCCTCAGTCCACTGCAACTTAGCTGAATTGGACTCTTTTGTGGGCAGTATCTGCCTCAGCGGACCCTCGTGTTCAGCATACGATGGAATGAACGCATGCGACAGTAGGAACACATGCCTAAAAAGACAACAGTTGTTTTTTAGTTAAAGGCTTGGGTATTTTCAAAATGGCCTCTACCCTATCTCTCGACAGAGAGCGGGTTTCTTTGAGATGTCATGACCCAGGAAATGCACTTTTTGTCGACAGTACTGCAGTTTTTTCTTAGGGACCTTGTGGCCTTCCCTTGCTAGGTGATGTAGCAACGCCACTGTGCCCTCCTTGCACCCCTCTTTTGTATTTGAACAAAGAAGGATATCGTCAACATACTGCAACAGCGCAGTCCCCTCCGGGAGCGCTAGTGAGGCCAGACTGTCTCGTAGAGCTGCATTGTAAATGGTAGGTGATTCACAATAGCCTTGGCATAACCGAGTGAAAGTGTATGTTTTCCCTTCAAAGGAAAATGCAAACCAAAACTGACTATCTGGATGCACAGGGACACTGAAAAAAGCATTTGCTAAGTCCACTACACTGAACCACTGGCTATCTGGGGGAATCTGAGAAAGAATAGTGTGAGGATTTGGTACCTCTGGGGCTCTGGCGTGCACTGCTGCATTGACAGCCTGCAAGTCCTGCACAAATCTCCACTCATCCGCCCTGGTTTTTTAACCGGGAAAATTGGAGTGCGCACGGGTGAGTCAGGGCATGGTACGATCACTCCAGCTTGTCCCTAATTCCCTCAAGCGCCTCAGGCTTCAAAGGGTATTGATGTTGCTTTGGCCTATAATCAGATTTTGGGGTAATGCGGATGGGCTCACAACCCCGTATGAGCCCCACATCGCTTTTACCTTGTGCCCATAACGCTGTAGGAACAGTTCTGAGTTCCTCTTCCTCTTCCGCTGAGAGGGTGTGTGAGGTGGCTAAGAAAATTCCAAAAGGTCAATCAATTCCACTCCTCGACTACAGGGGGAGCCGGTCCGGCGCCGGCTGCATCCATGCCCTCCTGCTAGGACTAAACATGGTGTTCCTGCCTGGAACTCTCTCCCAATCAGTGATGTTTGACATCTCTGTCATCCACTCACCGACGTGCTGCCATTGTGGCATCTCACACACACTTGCTAGTGACACATGTGGTCTGGATCGAGGAACTGAGAACAAACAATCATGTTTTCCAACATCAAACTTATCCTCAAAGCCACTATCAGGGCCCTCACTCACATGCAGCATGCAGTGCAGTGATCCCTGTGGCCTCAATTTTAAACCTCCTGGCAACAAACCACGCACTTCCCGCATGAAGTGCTCCCAACACTCTCCTCCTGCACTCTGCAGCTCGTATGCATACAATGGAACACCTCCTGCTAACTGAACCCCCATCATAGCAGGTTCCCACTCACCAAACAACCCCTCGGGTGTGCTACTGATATTGCATCCCAATTTGCACATTAAATCGCGACCCATTAAGTTTAATGGACATGTAGTTGAAATTAAAAATGTATGCTCAAACTCGGTCTCATTTAGTTTACATTGGAGAGGCTCAGACATTTTTTTTTTCAATGGGGCTACCACCTACCCCCACAACAGTAATTCCTCTTCCTGCATCGACATTACAGTTAATAATTCCTTTCTTAATTACTGAATGGGTGGCTCCGCTATCAACCAAAAACTTTATTTTAGTTCCATTTACAGTCAATGTTATTTTGGGTAGGCCCTGTGGCCCTTTGCTAATCTTCTGCAAACATTGATAATTTAAATGAGAATTTAAACCAGTCACTTCCCTTTTGTCGCCTTGTCGTGGTGTTGTGCTGCCCAGCCTCTCCGCTGCCCGTCAATCTCTCGTACTTCCGTTTGCCAGCTCAGTGTCTGCTTCTCGCTCAGGACAATCTCTTGCAAAGTGTCCTACTTTCCCGCAGTTGTAACATGTATCATGTTTACCTTTTGGGGTGACCTTCTCGTTCCCCTCCAGCTCTCCCTCTGCCTCTGCCCCGGCCCCTCCCGCGGCCTCTGCCAGTGAGCATGTGCCGGGTTGTCTGCACCATGGTCAGCATCGCCTGATTCTGAGTGTCGGCCTGCTTCTTGAGTTTGTTTTTCTCTTTCTGTGCCAGCTCTGCCTCGTGATGTCTGGCATGATTCTCTATTCTCGTTAGGGTGCTGAACTGGTACCCAATACACTGCGCTTTGACGAGGCTGCTGATGTCTTTTCTCATGTTTTCCAGGAAGCTGTTTCTCAGGTGGGCTTCCCACGGGCTAACGTCTTTCTCACATCCGGCCCACTGTGCTGGTTCCACAAGACCGCTGTGGTCGCTGTGGACTCTGGTCAGTCTAACAAGAAAGTCACTGACAGGTTCATTGTCACCTTGTTTACACTTTCCTATTAAAGACGTATCAATTCTGACCGGGTATGCTGCTTCCAGTCTTGCGACTAGGTTTACCACCATATCTCTGTAAGGCCTGTTAGGGTCCTCCTGTCCCACTGGTGGAGGTCCCCACTCGGTGGCATGGAGCCGGATGTCGCCCGGAGTCCAGTCGCGGTCTATTCTGTTGTACTGCGGGCCCAGCTTGACCATCAGCAGGCGTCTTAGCTCTGATTGGGTAGGGCGACAAGACCGAACAAAAGCTGTGAGTTCTTCGCCGAAGCGCTTACCTCCTACCTCTGACGGTTTGCCCAGGCCTTCTGCTCCCTTCAGGATGTCATCTGCGGTCCAGTGACGATGGACCATGACGATTCCATCGGCGCCAGCCACCTCAATCATTGGGAAAGTCGCTACACACTCTGGTGTCTCCGTTTCAGGCACCACCTCCTCCCTAGCCACGGCAGGCCTCCCTTTTGGCTGCGGGCCTGTCGTGGCGGGCCGCTGTTTTGACTGGTTGCTTACCGTGGCGGGCCGCTCTTTTTTGGCTCGCGGCTCCTTGTGTGCGCTGCCACGGGTGAAACTGGCGGCGGGGGTGGTGGAGGTGGTGGGGGTGGTGTAGTGAGTTCTAACTGTGAGGGTGGCGATGGGAAAGTACTGCTTTCCATTACCTGGCGGGCGCATTCCATCGCCTGGCGAGCACTTTCCATTGCCATTACCTGACGGGTGCTCTCCAGTGCCTGGCGAGCGCCTTCCATTGCCATCGCCTGGCGAGCGCTTTCCAGCGCCTGGCAGATCTGGCGAGCGTCCTCACTTTGGGCTGGCTGGCCTGATGGGCCTGGTTGTGGTGGGGGCTGTGGACGAGGGCTGTGGGGCGGTTTGGGTGGCGGGGGTGGCGGGGGTTGTGATGCTGGAGCTGGTCTTACTTGGACCTGTATTTGTTGGGCCGGTGCGGCTGGAGCTGGTCTTAGCGGGGCAGCGTCGAGGTCTGGGTCAGCCACTGCAACACACTGAGAGACTGTGTTATTACATTTTTTAGGCCCTGCCTGTTGCGCTTGTCTTTTCTCTGCTTCTTCCAAGAGGAAGTATGTATGTAATGAATAGTAGGGGAACAAGAACAGAACCCTGTGGCACTCCCTGGGTGACTGGGGCAGAAATGGATTTGTGCTTTCCTATACTGACAAACTGAGATCTGTTAGTAAGGTAGGATGTAAACAATGAAAGCACAGTGCCAGACAGACCAATACTGGAGAGATGTGAGAGGAGTATTTTATGATTAACTGTATCAAAAGCAGCAGTTAAATCGAGGAGAAGAATGGCAGATGCACGACCAGAGTCAGAGGACAGGAGCAGGTTATTTAGAACACTGAGAAGAGCTGTCTCAGTGCTATGTAAAGGACGAAATCCTGACTGGAACGTCTCAAAGAGATTATTGGTGGTGAGAAAAGCCTGTAACTGTGTGGCGACAGCTCTCTCAAGAACTTTAGAAATGAAAGGTAGATTGGAAATCGGTCTGTAGTTTTGTAGGTCAGAACTGTCAATAGAAGGTTTTTTAATAACAGGGGTAATGGCAGCCATTTTGAGAGAGCAGGGAACATAACCAGTAGAGGGAGAGAGATTAATGATATGTGTTATAGGTGTACTTATGTCAGTGAGACAGAGCTTTAGGAGTGATGTTGGGGCGGGGTCGAGTTGACAGGATGAAGATTTGGATTTAGAAATTATTTCAGCAGTGTTGTTGATGGAAACCGGGGAGAAGTGAGAAAAAAGAGTGTTAATAGGACTGGGAGGAGAAAGAGAAAAATCAGGAGAGGGTGAGCTGGGAAAACCTTTGTTTATGGAAGTAATTTTATCTTGGAAATGATTGAGAAAAGAAGTACAGATTTCAGGAGAGGATAAGACTGTATGAGTAGGAGGGCGAGAAATTTTATTGACAATAGAGAAGAGTTATTTAGGGTCGTGTCTGGAACCATGTATAAGGTTAGAGTAGTATAAAGAACGGGCAGATTGTAGTGCAGATTTGTAGGTGAGCATGTGTTCAGTAAAGGCCATAGCGTGTACATGAAGACCTGTTATTTTATAGAGACGCTCAAGGCGCCTGCCGGTCGATTTCAGTAATTAGCATAAACGACTGTGAAGCTTTCTTAGTTGAGGATGAATTACACACAGTGAGAATGAGGTATTCAAAAGAATTAAACTTGTAGTATGATTTTTGAGAGATGCCTATATCTGTCATGTAGTGTGGCGACACCACCTCCGTGACCATTTGGACGGGGGTTGTGAACATAGCTATAGCTGGAGGGAGACGCTTCGTTTAGAGCCATATAGTCGTCTGGCTGGTTTCAGTTAAGCAAAGCATGCATAGCTTGTGGACGGTAATCATTTCAAGGATAGATGACAAGGATCTTATATTTAGCAATCCTAATTTCAGATTAAAATGATTGTCAGTAGCAACGTTATTAAGTTTAACATTAATGAAATTTTGTCCACAAATTTTACAACAACTGTTTTTAGAAACACAAGTAACAGACACAGGCCAGACATCTGACATTGTCCCCGCTAGCTCACACATTTCTTTAACATTATCATTAGTAATTTCTGACGATCTCGACCCCACATCATTAGTGCCATTAGTATCATTAGTATCCTGGAGTATTTACGTTTAGCCAGCACTTCTTTGGTTGTACATGCAGTTATGACATAAAACTATATTTAAAAATGTTAAACTTTGTTTACAAGACTAAATCAATTTTTCCACCACCTTCAGGGGAGTGTCTCACTTTCTGTGGCTGATCCCAGCCTCTATTTATCTTGTATTGAAAACTTGTTTCTGTGCTGATATGATCTATGTCTTTCAGTCCAGCCTTTTCCAGCCAGTGGTAGTGGCCACTGAGGTTCTCTTTAAGCACCATGTCACTTTGGGCAATCTTCCTGATGTACACAAGTCCTCAGCCCCCAGCCTTCTACCTATTGTACAGCCTCAGAGTGCTGGATTTAGGATGACACCCTCCGTGCATTGTGAGGAGATTCCTTTTCTTGATGTTGGTGGCTTCACTCTCCTCCTTTGGCCAGGTTATTAACTGCAATCTATTTTGGTAAATCATAGGTGTTGACAGCCTGGATCTTGTCCATTCCATTTAGCTGGCTTCTCAGGACTTGCCTCACTCTTTGTAGGTATTTGGCTGTGGCTGCTTTCTTGCGGCCTCTTCGTGATTCCTATTTGCCTGTGGAATTCCAAGGTACTTGTATTGCTTCCCTCAACATCTGTTATGCTGCCTCTGTGCTTGCTACCTTTCCTCTCCTAGCTTGATGTCATCCATGTAGAGGAGGTGGCTGATGGTTGCTTCATTCTGTAGTCAGCATCCGAAGCCACTCTTGGTGATGATCTCACTGAGGGGGATCAGGCCTTTGCAGAACAGCAGTGGGGACCAATGGAGATTTTAGACCATCTGAACGGGGGAGGGGGAGGGCAGACTGTGTTAGAGGGATTACTTTACTTAACTTATGGTGCTGGCATTTAAGAAGCAAAAATAAACATTCAATATTAATCAACATTTTATACTGTTTTCTGTTAGAAAAAGATCACAAATGATCACCATTCAGTGCTTTTACTTTTGTGTTATTTGCTTTACAATATCATCAACTATCAATTATAATAATGAATCAATTATCAATATTATTATTCTTGCAAACGACTACTACTACTACTACTTGCTTGTTCATGCCGCACAGGCCGTGCATGAATTGTAAATACCCCCTCTTTGTAAGTCACCTTCTTACAATTGCAGAATCCAGCTGGGGAGGACTGATGTGTCTGTATGCACAGAATTACTTAGAGTCTGAATTTTTTAATATTCAAGCCAAAGGAGAAAATTTTACCAGTTTTCCATAACTGAATTATCTGGCTCTAAATGACTTTCTGCATTGACTTGTGCTATTGGCTTGTAATCAATCCAGGCAGTTCACAGGTTGGTCTGTCAGGTCCTACGTTTATCAACCAATAGCCGCTGCTCTGCTCCTGTGGTGTTTTTTTGGGTTCTGCTCATGTATTGAGTCATATACTCATCTTATCCACAGTGATGTCTTACATGAGCTTCCATGTTGTTGAGAGGCATGTTATTGGCTGGTAGTTGGATGGAACTGGCCATGTCAGGGCTTCCTCTTCATACTTGAGACACTTTCTTGAACATCTGATTAGGTGATGGTTTCTGGATCTTGTTCAGGGAGGTTGCTGTGGTCTGTTCACAGGTTCAGTAACTACTGGGCATTGGTGTTGTGTGATGCCTCCAAATCAAATATCATCAAATATGATGCCATGTTTTACTAAATTGTCTGAATTCTTAACAGATTACATTGAAATGGTAATGACCATACATTGAACGTTGGCAGTATGTGTTTTATGTGACATGAGCGCCACTTGCTGGTTAATACAAATAATTTTTACTAAACTGAGACAGTACTCTCGTTCTCATTATATTCTTTTATTGTAATATGAGTGTAAATTAAATGGTGATAATTCAGCATAAATCGCTGCTGCTTAGGTACTTGCAAACGTAAGTGATTTTTCTTCATGAACTTCAGGAGCTAGTCAGACAGGACCTATTTATGGTGCATGCATGCGGATACAATAAGTCCCTGGGTGATGACATTTGGCGATGTAAGAGGTTCTACAAGTTTGCTAGCGGTACATTTCTCTTCGTAGGTCTGTAAACAGGCTCTGGTGACATCTTGGAACACGAAACGGTGCTTGTACCTTATTGTAAATCCATAACGAACACAACTCAGCCGATCACACACCACAAACGGTCAATTTCTGGTAAGTTAATATTGTCGCGCTAGTTTTCTGTGCAGGTCTGGTGGTCGTCAGTCATCCCGATGTGCTAGTTAGCTAGGGTATCTTGCGAAATATGTCGAGCTTATGCTATCCAACGTTATTTGGCAGATTTGCAGTCAGGACTAGTTGGTTAGCAATCTAAACACGGACGTGTTGGCTGGCTAGCTAGGTAGGTATGTTTCTAATGTGGTTTATTTTCTTATGTGTTCCCTATATGTTCGTTAAACTAGTGCATTAAAACTAGCTCTCTGGTACAAGCTGTCTAGCTAAATTAGCAATAAAGCTACTACAAATAGCTAGTTAACGTTTGATGTTTTCGTCTTTGAAATTGTCAGCTAGCTTGCTAACGATAGTAATTTGATTCCTAATACGAACATTGATGTCCATCATTGATGGTACTGATCATATAGTCATTATAGTTTAATAGCTAGTGCACTAAACGAGGCAAGGCCGTATCAAAAGTGGCTAACGTTAGCCCTCTTCGCTAGCGCTAGCTACTTCCGCAGACACACACACCTCATCAGCCAAACAGCGCCGAGTTTTAGCTAGCTTTGCTTTGCAGACCAACGTTTATTTGTCGCTAACTATCCAAAGGCGTATTGATCGCAATCGTCGGCGAACTATAAGTTTAAACGGTGGCTACAATGGATAGAAAGCTGGCTCACCAGTTAACTGACTAGCTAGCTAGTTACCCACCTTGCTAGTTAGCTTTTGAGCTTACGGCACGTTAGCTTTTATGTTCACAATAGCTTCTACACTTCTCTGGCCAGACGTTTAGTTACCTGTACTAGGTTAGTAACCTATCTAATTAGCTAAACTCACTTTGCATTTAATTTGGATGGAGAGGATTTTATTTTTGCTTCTGGGTCACATTGTTAAGCGTCTGTCAAATATATGTTTGTGTACATATTTAACAAACTAACTAGCTACATGTGTAGTTAATTGCCATTGTAGGCTATTTTAGCGATATTGCAAATAACCCTAATATAATTACGGTTAGTGTTTGGGTACGTGATCTGTTCGTCCTCGCTAGCTACCTAACCTAGGTTAGTTGGTTAAGCAGGAAGTGATGCGTCGCCTTGAATTGGCATCCAAAATATATTTAACGTTGAGTCACAACAGCCTAACCGCCTAACCGTAATACGTTTTTTTTTTCTAGAAATAAAATATAAGTCCGAAATTGCTAGTCGGTCGGTAAGATGGTTGTTTTGTAGCCTCAGCGTGCGGATTGACCAGTTTTAGTAAGTATTTGTGAAGGACAGCAGGAGTGTGCACAAACGTTCACATCTTATGATCACAATGACCGCCAAATCTTAGAGGTTTTCCTCCCCCGTGTTTGTTTCTCCATTTTGTTTTTATTGTCATTTCCCACGCTTCTCTTGACTCTTGGTCTGATGTTTTAGAGACCACTAGTAATAGGCCATGATTTTGTATCACATGAGCAGAGACCTATAGATGAAGGCAGAGGATGGAAAGGTCAAGTAGGCTTTGCTTCTGACAGTCAAGAAAGAGATAGGAAGTGTGATGACCAAAGGGATGTGGCTGTGATATGTGCCTGTATGATCTTTCGCAAACACATGGGGGGAGGGGCAGTCTGCTTGTGTGATTTTTTTTTTATTGGTCTTTACTGATAGTATAACAGATTAGGTGAGAAGGAAAACATGTTCAAATAGATGTGTGGGTGTGTAAATTCCATACTGTAGGAATATTTTGCAACTTTCCTAAACAAGAAAACACATATAATAGTGAAACAATTGCCACAGTACACCCAAGTTCTTGTTAGTAGACTGTCACTGCTGTGTACCAATTAGCCTCTCTGTATTCTCAGTAGTAGGATGGGTTTAACTTTACTTTGGAAAGTATTGGTGTTCCTAAAGAGACGGAAGAACTGTAGTTGAAAACTCAGATTTGTTGAAATGCTTGATCCTAGTAATGGTTCCCAAAATTCCTTATTAGTTGTGCACCTTAACCTTTGTTTTCCTTTCTTGAGTCATGATTGCTTATATTGAACCAATATTTTTTGGAAAGGGGCATCTATATATATATACATTTCTGAGCAGTCATGTGCCATGATGTGGTTATTTTTAAACTATCTGTAACAAACAGATATTGTTTGCAAGTTCTACTATATTTCAACAGTTATAGTCTAAGCTATAATAGTTTGGCTAATAAATGAAACCTACAGGAACTAGTTCCTCTGATTTATTTACACTGCTGGTGTTGATATGAACATACATTCATGACAGATCATTTTTAATAATTCCTTAATTTTAATTTACTGTGCTGTAGCTGATGAAGCTATTTAAGATCTGTTTTTTGCTTAATGGATGTTTTGTGCATATTTCCAAAAGTACAGTGCAGGAATGATAAGAGGCAGGACATGCCTCTTATCATTCTGAGCCATCTCTGGTAAAGCTTTGTTTTAGTCTTAGATCTGACTATAACCGGACATCCTGTGACACCTTTTTTCATCCAATGAAACCTGAAATAAAAATTGTATATTACTGACAGCATTACAGCTGCAGAATTTTCTCTTAAACGTTTTTTTTTCGATTAACTTAAGTTTTCCTCCCTTAGCATAAATGCAGTAAATTGTCATACACTTTAAGTGCCTAAAGTGTTCAGAAAAAATGTCAGGGTAAAACCAAAGAACTTTTAACTTCAAACATTAAAAACATGTCGACACAAAAAAAGGTGCCACGTTCAAACTTCAACAAAAAACTAGTTTCTTGCTCTCACAGCATGAATTATGTGTACACTATATGCACACATTATAAAATGGTGAAGTGCCTCTGAATATTAGAAAAGTATTTTGATGAGCCAAGGATTACACAAATTGTCATCAGTAGACTGATGACCATTAATATTTTGTATTGTACTAAACATAGTGTGATAACAGCTTTTTTTTTATTTCACTCGAATGGCATGTTATAGTATGTTAGTGTGTTAAAATGTTAGAAATTTGGAAAGTTCTGTTAAATATACTACAGTCCTAACTTTTCATTGCACAAATGTTTCCCCAGTAAATGATCGAAACAAATTTTTACTAAATAACACTTCATTTGGCCAAACATTTGCATATATACACTTCCATGCATGGTTTTATACTGACCTGAATCAGTGTGTTGCACATATTAAGGTAAAACGAGCTTTTCTGAACAAGATGTATCTGTGGGAATTATCAAAGGATTGGAAAGGCCTTTGTATCTCATTACAAATAATTAAAGTTTGTCATGGTACATCCTCTGATCCTTCCCTCCGGGCGTGTATATGGGTTTGTGTTTGTGTATGCTCACTTGTGTGTGTATGTGTTTTGGAGTGTGTTATTCGCTGCACTTGTCTCGTTATCATTATGTGTTGTACTTGTCAGTGTATTTAGGTGTACATGTTGTCTACATTCTCAAGGTGTTCCAGTTTGTGGAGGAGGAATTCGTTTTATTTTTATTTTTTTAAATATTTTTATATTATTTTATACAAATCAGTTTTATTTAGGCCTATATAGTGCTTTTTTACAAATGGTGTCACAAAACAGCTTTTCAAACGCATGGGGCTGCTGCACCTCTCTCTGTGACCGACATCTGATCTCCTAAGGCCCGAGGCCGCTCCTCAAAAACTAAGGCCGGCTCTGTCAAGGGTGCCAGAAGCCACAAGGTGAAAGGCTGGGCACCCCACCCGGAAAAAGGGAAGGACTCTGCTTCTGAGAAAGAGGAGGAAAATCCCATGCCCGATTGGGGGGCCTAAAGGGCAAAGGCAGGCTTGGCTGCAAGCTTGTGGTGCATTCCTTGGGAGGAGTCCCACTGCCCCAGGGACCTCAACCTGCACCTGTAACTGTAGGACAGCCACCCCTGCTGAACGCAGGGCATTCAGCGTGGTGTCCTGGAAACCTGTTTGTGTTCCTGTGTCTGTTCTAGTGCTTTTGTCTCTCCCCATGTTTCTCCCAAACCCCCAATTCCCTTTTGTGCCTGTTATGGTGACTGCCTGTGTGTGTGTCTGTGACCATCCCTGTTCCGGTGTTTGTCCCATCTCTGTTTCCCTCTGTGTTCCCAGGGAGGTGGTTTTACGTTGTTCCATTGGCAAACTCTGTTCATCTGTGTATGGTCACCTCTGTGTGTGTCTTGGTGTGTGTGTGTTTGAGCCGTTCATGTTGTTCGTCGCACCTGTCTCTTATCTCGTTATTGTTATGTGCTGCACTTGTGTCTAGTTATCGTCAATGTATTTAACTGCATGTTTGTGTTCTTTGTCAGTCTGTGTTCTTTGCCAGGTCAATTGTTGTAACTGTGCTGAGGCTGGATATGGTAATGTACCTAAAGTAAGTTACTTGCATTTGAGGATGGAGTCAATGAAGGTGTCAAAAGGAAGAAGTTGAAATATGCAGACTTGGTGGCTAAAGTCAGAGAATATGGGTGGCAGGCACATGGGGCCAGTAGAGGGAAGTGCTTTGAAGATTTGTAGCAACATCTGCTACATCTTTGGCTTGTAGAACTTTGGTTTTAGGGGCTGTAAGCTAAGGGTACCTATGAAGGAATTATATGAAATGGCTGTAAGGCCTAGTCTATGGCTGTGAATGAGAAGAGCATATGCATGTTTGTGAAATGCTTATATAAAAAATAGCGGTTGAGTTTTTTTTTTGTGTCTTGGGTAGAACTGGGCCATATGAGCAAAAATGTTGTGATACATTTCTCTATGTTGATCAATCTCAATAATGTGCTATAAAATTCTGTAACACATCTTTTACATTTTGTTTTTTGGGCTTATTTGCGCTTGATCAGACTTAAGATATTCAAACCACTTCCATACAATGGACGTGAGGTTTAATTTCTTTTTCTTAGAGAGCAGAAGGCTCACCTTCATCTTCAGAGCTCTCTCCATTGGCCATGCAGCCTCTGCTTGCATTGGCAGCACCAATTAGATGTGGAAATAGAATTGAAAGTTTATCAAATTATATTGCCCCAAGATTATCACCATTATCGAGGAAAGATATATCGCAATACAAATCGAGACTGGGGGTGATTGGGTACAGCACAGTAGGTAAACATGTTGAGGTTAATTCAGTGTGTGTTATTGGTGTGTTAAATTGGTGTAGCATAAAGTTCAGATGGAACAACTGATGATGAGCATGCATTAATGGTTTCCTTTGGGTTAGATGCACCCTTAGTTCTCAAGGAAGCCAAAGTGGGTTTGTCATACCAGGTTTTGTGTGTGCTTGCTTTAAAAAAAAGTGCTAAGCATTCCATAGGTGTTGTGGACTTAGTTCAGCAAAGCATTGATAAAGGGAGGTACCCCATGATCCCTGTAAAGACCTTGTAAGTTTGCGGCTATTTATGAATTAATGGCTTAATCCTTCTGAGGGAACACTGTGAAAAATTGCAGAAGAAAACCAGTTGAGGAACAGGAGCAACAAATGCTCATTGCTCACTAATGGACTTTAATTTACATTTATCAGGTTGTTTCCATCTTGGGCATAGGTTTGGTGAGAAACTGGGTTTGGTTTTGAATCTTTTCGTCTGCCTATACACCCAAGTCTTCTCCCATCTCTGCATTTTTTTTGACTGTGGCTGTCATGAGTGAGCTTCTCTTGCTAATTTAGTTTCTTGAACACTGTACTCGAATGGCCTCCACAGTCACCAGATCTCAATCCAATAGAGCACCTTTAGCACCTTTGGGATGTGGTGGTCAATATGGACCAGGACCTCTGAGCAATGTTTCCAGTACCTTGTTGAATCTATGCCACGAAGGATTAAGGCAGTTCTGAAGGCAAAAGGGGGTCCAACCCGGTACTAGGAAGGTATACCTAATAAAGTGGCCTGTAGGGTTGTGCATCGTCCATCGTCATTTATGACCCACCATCGCGATGGATGGTAACCATCGCGATGCCACGCCCACTTTTTTGTTTTTCCACAAACATGCACTGACCTTCTTTAGGTCTCCTTCACCTAAAATGTCTATTAATTTGAAACATTTCATGTTATTCACGCAGATAGAATAAGCCTGCTCGTTGTGCGTTGGGAAACTTGCTCATTGTCAACCGAAGAATGACGTTTAACTTCAGCGAAAGCATTAATTTTGCAGTGCAAAGGCTACAAAATAAAATTGACACGAAGGTGTTTGTAAACACGTTTATTAAAAGAGCTTATGAATGGCTATGGCATTTACCTTTTTTTGAAAAAGCTTTAAAATAAATCATCATGGATTTCACTATGATATCACAGCAGAACAAGAAACGAAGGAAAGAATAATGAATGAAAATATAAGAGCAAGAAAAATATAAAACAAACAAACAGAAAGCATAACTCCGAAACGCGCTAAACTGTATTAACTTAAAATGTTAAGAGGGCTGACATTGTGTAGCCTATTCCAACATGTTTACATGTCAATGTTTCTGGCCAAAAAAAACAACATGTTGACCTTCTCTGGCTTTAATAAGCTGCGGATTGGGGTGACCACACTGCCCGCGGTGCTGAAAACTTTTTCTGAGGGCGTGCTGGTAGCGCATATGCAGAGATATTTTCATGCTATTTTTGCCATTAGCGGAAACCTGCTCTGGTTATTTTTCCACCATATCAGTGGATCCTCTTCCCCGTCGATAGCACTTTCCTGCAGGTAGATGGCCATTTCTGCCTTAGCTCTTTGCTCGTCCGTGAGCGTTAATTCTCTGGCCCTCCTCTTCCCTAAAAGGCTCCCCAAAGACGCCTTCTTTTTGGGGGGCACTACCGCGGTGCTTCCTCCCGCTATGTGCGGGCCTGTTGTTGTACTTAAGGGAATGATCTCTGCCACGACCTCTTCAATCAGCTCAGATTTTGTAGAGCGAAGTGCAGGGAGGGTCATGTGGTCACCTCTGTCCCTGGGGTCAAGCAGTGTGGCTTCGCGCAGCGTCCTCTGGATGGTGTCTTCATATCTGCGCTCCATCTGCTCCAGGACAACACGCTTCAGGTTGGCTGTCAATTCAGAATCATCCTTGCATCTCTCCAACACACTTTCTAGATGCCTCAGCATGGGTACCAAGGAGGACACGGTGACATAGTTTTCCCCAGAAAGAATATCTGTGAAATCCGCCAATGGCTTCAGCGCCTTGTTCACGGATTATAGAACACATATGTCTTGCCATGTCAGCTGGGGCAGTGGTCGGCGGCTTTTGTCTTCAGCAAGTACACGTTTGATGGCTTGCGCTTGCTCCAGCATTCTTTCCACCATTTGCTGTTTCGAGCCCCATCGCGTGGCACAATCCTGTCAGTAAAGACTTATCCACGTTAAGTTGGCCTAACAATGAGCTGCACATTAAAGGATAAAATTGGCCAAACCTAATGCTAATTATTTTATAAGCTTCATACACATTGAAATTATAGTCTTAAGTTGTTAGAATTGTTTAAAATGTTACCGTGATCAAAGTATGCTCAGGGAGGTTCATTTCCATCTGCGCTTTCCGAAGCTCATTTCGCCGTAGCCAGCTGTGGGAAAACGCAGCGTTGACAGCTCGGCAAACTGCAAACACGCGGTCTGTACTCGCCTTCTGTTGCGCCAGGGAGTTGTTGATGGCAAGGTTCAGGTTGTGGCCAAAGCAACTCGGCCATGACCATTTGAGCTGCCGGATGGCAGCGACGATTTTCGCCCCATTGTCAGAGGTTATGCAGGCGATCTTTTGTTCCTGTATGTCCCACTCCGCGATTGTGCTGCGCAGACAACTTCCAAATTGTCCGCCGAGTGCATCTCTGGCATGAAGCTGGTTTGTAAGCATTTGGACTTCTTTCTCCACTCTTGGTTGTACTGAGTGAGTCAATATGTGATTGGGAGATTATTGTGTTATTTATTACAACATGACCAATATATAATCATGTCATCACTAAGTATTTGCCACTCATGGAAGAAGCCAGAACCATTCTTTCCTCATTGGAAATCCGTATGGCTAGCTAGCTGAATTGTCTTGCATACAATGTTTTGCAAATAGCTGCTGAAGTATGACACCTGCTACTAGCTAGCAAGCTACGTAATGGTTGTAGTGATATACATAGTAGTGATGATTGTAGCTTGAAATCCTGGGGGTTTTGATGAAGAAGCATAATTGATTGCTAAATGAATGTTATTTTACAATATCACTCACTATAATACTGGACATACACAGCTATGTTCACATTTAGGTGCGACGTCTAGCTAACACTAGTGATGTAGATATTATTGATGAAGATAAGAAAGCTTAATGTTATTTCACAATATCACTAAGAATAATAGTGGACTTGCACAGCTAGGTTCACATTTAGGTGTCTGCTTCGGTGGAAAATTTGTGTAATTGATTAATGATTAATTAATAAATAGTCATGACTTTTGTTTTTGACTTTTGCCTAAAATTACTAAATGTTTAGTAATTAGGTAGGTTTCCGACTGTGAAAGCATAGTATAGATGATTTAAAATATTAGATATGGAAAGATATGAATATTTTATTATATTAATTTTATAGTCTTCCATTGTGAGTTTGGACATTGTGAGTTTTGGAGTTGACAGGCTCTGGCTCAGAGATCATGAAGAGCCCATCAGATACATAGTAGAGGAGATCTGGTAGTTGAGGTCACATGAAAACATTCTTTGCACTCAAGTGTTTCATGCAGCTCATCTCTATTTCATCATCCACAACCTTAATGATCTCTCCAACAAAAGGCTTACCTTTATAATTCACAACAATGAATTCGCTTTTCTGATTCAGGCTGGCTGATTCTGGGACTTCTCTCACATTTCTGAGGTCTACTGTCGATTAATTGTAACATTAATTGTAACATCTCAAACAGAAGCATGAAATGTCTGTTTTGGACAGACTCTTGCTTGAGTAACGTAAAAAGGTCAGTATGTGCGGAACTGCCGATAGCTCTGTGGTGAGCCACGTTTTCTTGTAAGAGGCATCTATTGGGAGAAGGGGAGAGAGTTTGGTGTTCTTGTACACAGGTTTCCACCTACATACTGCTTGCTTGATTCTGAAGTTCTATTTAGACTTGATTTCAAGCTACACATTATAGTATATTTATATTTACATTTTAATAACAACTATCACTTTAATAAATTTATTATCAGTATTATGAATATGAATAAACATTACAAAAATAAATATAAATATTGTCCATAAATGGATCAAGTTAGTCTTATAAAGGATGGTGTGACCCGCGTACACCACTGGACATTTGAATTGGCAGACATGATTTCCCATGTTAATGGAACTATTTAGAACTGTTTCTCTATTATTATTTGGTATTTAAAAATGCTTGTTTATGATTGTCAATATATTTCAGAGGCTGTTCAGATGAGAACATCATCTCATCATTACACATTTTTTCATCAACTTGTTTTCTTGGTGTTGCATTTTTATGGTTATACCATTTAGACAATTTTGCCCTTATTCTGTCAATATTATCTCAAAATAAGGCATTTTAAGGGGCCCAAAGAAAAATACTTTTATTATAAGAAGTTATTCAAACTTCAGTGATTTTTGTATTTACAGTGAATTCTTCCAGGATCTATTTGTTTCTATATCAGAAATGTCTTCTTTTACTCTGATGTTGATTTAGGGCTCAGTGGTGGTTCTATACCTTTTTAAATGGGTGGGTTAGGCTGGAGCCAGTGGCTATGTTAAAGGGGCTGTTTGTACACAAGAGTGAGAAGAGTGGCCAAGCATGTTATTACTGCCCCACCACCCTCCAAACTGACACTGTTGGGTCGTGCATTGACTTTTGGAAAACTACTTTAATGTTAAATGGAATATACCCCACTGAACACTTTGAACAAGTAATTTCTCCCTGGCATTGTTCAACTTCAAGTTTCAAGTGGATCATAGTTTAACTACAAAGATAACTAGTTTTACCTTTCTGGATCTGCAAGGTCCCTATAAATTGTCAAGTCAATTTTATTTATATAGCGCTTTTTACAACACATGTTGTCTCAAAGCAGCTTTACAAATTGTATGGGTCCAGATCCCTAATGAGCAAGCCAAATGCGACAGTGGCAAGGAAAAACTCCCTAAGATGGCGGGGAAATAGCAAGAAACCTTGGGAGGACCAAGACTCAAAAGGGAACCCATCCTCCATTGGGCGGCCCGTTAGCACCAGTCCGTATTTGTGAACAAGAGGTGGTTCTACAGTTATAGCTTCAAGTTCTTGTTCCCCGCCAAGTAGTCACAGTCCCTTCGGTGCAGATGGTGCGCCTCAGGTAGGAGCCAGCATCAGCACGTCCCCTTACGGCAATGGTACATCCAACCCCGGCATCAGTACATCCACCGGCGAGCCAGACCATCTCCCAGGTGCTTGTTTGCAGTCGTCTTGGGTAGAAGCATGCAAAAAGATGGACAATACAGACTGAGTGTGAGGATGTCAATTTAACCACCATTGATTTAAATGTACATAGCTCATGTGCCAGTGATTAGCATGTAGCTCCGGCAGGCTAATCTATAGCAGCATAACTAAAGGGAGGGGTCCAGAGGTGACCACAGTCATGAGGGCTCACTGAGACATTGCTTTCTAGTCAAGTCAGTCACAACTAGAGTGATGCCATGTCACTGCTGAATGACGGCATCAATATCTCAGATTACCAGAAATCTCAACGTCTGGGGGCCCCTGAGCCCCGCACCTTACTAGGGGAATATTTAACTGAAGGCTTGATTATATAGGTGAGTCTTAAGTCTAGATTTAAAGATTGGAACTGTGTCAGAATCTCGGATTGGAGCTGGAAGACTATTCCATAATTGAGGGGCTTTAAAAGAGAAAGCTCTGCCTCCGGCTGTAGTCTTACAAATTTTTGGAACTAAGAGAAATCCAGCATTTTGGGAGCGTAAAGGGCGAGATGGGTTGTAGTAAGCAATGAGTTCACTCAGATATTGTGGGGCAAGACCATTTAACGCCTTATAGGTTAAGAGAAGAATTTTAAATTCAATTCGATGTTTAATCGGAAGCCAATGTAATGCCGCGAGAGTGGGACTAATATGATCATATTTTCTAGCCTTAGTTAGGACTCTAGCTGCAGCATTTTGTACAAGTTGTAGCTTCTTTATGGACTGTTTAGAGCATCCAATTAGAAGACCATTGCAGTAGTCCAATCTTGACGAGACAAAAGCATGGACCAGCTTCTCTGCATCAGCTAATGAAAGTAAGTGTCTCAGCTTGGCGATATTACGTAAATGGAAAAAGGCAGCCTTAGTGACATTGCATATATGTGTGTCAAATGAAAGATCCGAATCAATAGTGACATCTAAGCTTTTTGCGGTAGACTTAGGTGTTACTGAAAACCCATCTAGGGTAAGGGGAATATCAGCCCAGCTGCTTCTAGCAGCTTTAGGCCCAAGAATCAGCACCTCAGTCTTATCAGAATTTAGTTGTAGAAAATTAGACGCCATCCAGTTTTTAATGTCCTGGACGCAGCTCTCAATCTTTAGTAGTGGTGATATCATCCGGATTGGAAGATATATACAACTGAGTATCATCTGCGTAGCAATGGAAACTAATACCATGCCTACGGATGATAGTGCCCAGTGGAAGCATATATAATGTAAATAATATGGGGCCCAGTACAGATCCTTGTGGGACACCATATTTTTACCTTAGAACGTTCTGAGCATTCGTTGTTTACTAGTACAAATTGGTAACGATCTGTCAGGTAGGACCTGAACCAGGAGAGTGCTTGACCTCTTATACCAATGAGTGTCTCCAGCCTATTAAGTAGAATATTATGATCAATGGTGTCAAAAGCCGCACTGAAGTCTAGCAGTATGAGAAAAGAAATGTGTCCTTTATCAGAGGATATCAAGAGATCATTTACTACTTTAGTCAGTGCAGTTTCAGTGCTGTGGTGGGGTCTAAATCCAGACTGAAATAATTCTAAGACATGTTCTGTCTGTAGGAAGGAAGACAGTTGTAAAGAAACTACTCTCTCTAGAATTTTGGATATGAATGACAAATTAGAGATAGGCCTATAGTTGGACATTTCCTGGGGGTTAAGACCAGGTTTTTTAATTAGCGGCTTGATAACTGCAAGTTTAAATGAACTGGGAATATAGCCCAGGCTCAGAGAACAGTTTATTATAGTGAGCAAAGGTTCTATATTGCTATGCATTAATTCTTTAAGTAAATGGGTTGGTACTGCAATTGTTTGAATGTAGACAATTTTGTTTAACATGTATTATAACGGTGCTCTAGGGCTCAGTGCTCTAGTTCTTTCAATGAAGTGCCAGAAGTGAACACAGTGAACCTGAAAACTGAGGACCACTTGTCGATAATCTAGTTTTTAGTTTGGTTTCCAACACTTTCAGTTCAGCTGTGCAAGGCCATAGAAACACAAAATGGCTTTTCTCAGGCTCTTGTCTGTGTTACCTGCTGTGGACCTGTGATATAATCTGCTTCAGGTTTCTACTGGGGGAAGTGAGAAGGGGAACTTCCCCTAGTTCCTAATTTCTAGAAAGTGAGCCTTTCTCTGGGTGGCTAAAAATGCTGCTGCTCAGGGGCAGCATTCAGTCATAAGTGTGCAAATGTTTGATGATTTGAGCAAATTAAGCTGTTTTATTTAGTTTTTAACTTTAATATTTTTATTATGAAATGCCAGTAAATTGGTTTGGTAAATATGAAGGCGTTATCATATGATCAGTATGTTATGTTTTCCCTCCCCATGCCTTAGTATTGTTGGGTCAAAAATACAAAGTACAAAAAATTAAATATCTACTTTTGTAGAATACATAGAGATATTGAAATTGTCGTGAAGTACACAAGGTTTCCAGAGGAACAAAATGTTTGGATATATGTTCTTTATCAGGTGATTCAAGCACTTTCTTTCACAACTCATGGCGGACCTCTGTCCGAAACTTCTTGTTTCTCTGGAAACTTTGTATACTTCACTATCATTTTTAATCTCTTTGTATCTTACTAAAGTACACTGTGTGTGTACACACTGAAAATGTATAAATTTTCAGAACAAAATGACTTATCAGTGAGCCACATCAGTGAGCCTTGAGCATCCATTTCGGCTGATTCACTTGGCCTTCATAGACCAGCTTTAGTTGGTACTTGGCTTGCACAATATGAAGAAAATGTGCGATACTATTGTTCGATGATGTGACTAGCTAACAAATTAAATATTTGTTAATTTACTGCAATACAATCCCGCTGTCTTTGTGTTAACAGGTATACTGCTACCATCACTGAATAAACTGGAAAGAAATAAATTAGTACAAACAAATTCAGCAAATTGCACGTAAATACCCATCCAATTAAAAATAATATTAATTTTATTAATACAACATATCAATAAAAATGTAGCTAAGTATCAGTATTCCTGTCTTCTTTTAAAATATTTTCTTCTGAGCTCATTGTCATGGGTGTAGAACCTGCAGGATAAAAAGAGGAAGAGAGAGAGAGAGATGCATGTTACTTCTTCTCCTATTTCAGTTCAATTGTTTTATAAAACCCCTGTCCGGTATAATAGTATTGAATACAGGAATGTAGTACAAAAAGAGAATATTGACATAGGTTTTGGGCACTATAGATGTTGCAAGGCATAATGAGACCTAAGGAGACTACATCATGTACTGCTCTATTTGCAAATTGATACTCATCAAGGTTCAAATTGGACTTCTGAACAAAATACTTTATTACTTCTCAAGACAGCCAGTGCCCTGTTGTTATTGTGTGGCCTGTGTTGTTAATTTTCATAGCGGCAATTGCTACCATTACAGACTTAAAACAGATGTGTATCTTGGTCAGCTGAAGTGTTAAAATATTCAAGTTAAAAGGGGTACTAATTGACATATACAGTAATGTAATGTAACAGCAGAAATCTGATCCAGTCCTCCTGCCTTACTAGGAATCTGTTTCCCTACCAAACATTATTCTTAATTATATTTAGCCACAACAGGTTGATGCTGACTCATTGTAGACCTATTAATAAAATTTATAGATCCACCTTGCTTGTTGAACCTACAGTAAAACATTTTATGATTGATGACAATCTGGACCTACCAAATGCTGTTACCTTAATTTTAAGTCATTTGCTCTAACCTTTTCCATGCACTTCCACTGTCTTATTCTGTATCCTGCTCTCTAGTTTACTCACAAAAACTGAGATTACTGTTTCAGCCAATGAAAAGCAAGATTATTTAAAAACATCCCGTTGTGCAGTCAAAGCATTCATTCAACAGTATTTCAATTGTATCAGTCCAGCAGCGAAGTACCTTCTAGCACAGATTATTTTAATTTATTTCATAAATGATCTAGAACAGATGCTGAGATGACATAGCAGCCTATGATTTTGCTTATACATGCACACCAGCCATTATGAAGCATGAGAACTCATGTGGACAGTTAAGTGTACATGTAATACAGGGTCTCCAGGTTCAGTGTGCATATCCGTGATAGCTGTTCTGTGTTATGAAGCCTGGCTATACCACAGCTGAATCAGTTTTATCATATGTCCATGTCTCTATAAAAACATTTCTGATTAAGAAGTGAATATTCATCCTGTTTATTGTTCAGTGATTTCACTCTGGATAACACTGAGTAAAGGAGATCAAAGTGCACAGCCCATGTTGGCTTGCTCACTGGAGGCTTGGACTTGGAAATCTGTAAAGCTGCTTTGTGATAACAACACTTTGTATAAATAAATGTACAAGCTATCAATTTCTACCTAGAAACATTACAGAATCAAGTATTATTTTTAATCTATGCCTGAAATCAAAATGGAAAATAGCTAGCCTAGACTACATGTTTGCTCAGCATTATTAATACGAACCCAGACATGCTCTAGACTTTTCTTACTTTTTTATTGTTCATTAGCATTTAACCTTTCAAAAGAAAACTGTCAAACTCATCTGAACAGAATCTTTTGTAGATTAATCCACATCAGCTCAGTCACTGTTGCTGAGCTGTTGACAGATACTTTATCAGCATTTCCACAGGAATAGGTTACTGTAAAGCTCATCCCCATTCCAATTGTCACTTGGGGAATAGGTTCCATTATGCGTACACACAGACTTATGTGGTGATTTGTATGTGTTAAGCTGCAAGTGACTTGCTGCACTCACTTCATCACTTCTGGTGTAATCTGAGCTTTGGCTGGAACTGTTCTGGTGTTGAAAGCAGAACTTTAATCCACAAAGAGTAGATGGGTGTAGTTCCCTGGTTGCTCCAGGTGGGTTAGTGGTGTGTGGAGGGCACCTGTCACAGCATCCTCTGTTGACCTGTTGGCCATGTAGGCAAATTGGTACGGGTCAGAAGTGGGAGTTAGGAATGTCTTGATGTGACTGCTGACCAGTTTCTCAAAGCACTTCATCACCACCATAACCAGCGCCACAGGCTGGTTATGGTGGAATTCTTGGGTATAGGGACTACGGTGGAGATCTTTAGACATGATGGGACAGCAGACTGCGTCAGAGACGGGTTGAAGATTTTAGTGAAAATCCCGGGCAGCTGGTCTGCACATTCTTTCAACACCTGTCCACACATGCCACCAGGGCCTGTTGCTTTACGTGTGTTGACACCCCTCAGGATGCACCGCCTCACCTCGTTCTCACCCACCGTGAGGGTGAAGTTGCTCCCAGTCACTGGTGGTGGTGGTGACGTGGCTGCTCTTGGTAACTCAGCGAGCAAAGACTAGATTAAGCTTTTCTGCCAGTGCCGCATTCCCCCTCAGCAGCTCTAATGCCGAGTTTGTAGTTGGTGACGTGCTGGACCCGCCATCCATGCCTTCCTGCTGTTGTTGCTGCCCAAGTGGTGGTCAATCCTTCTCCTGAAGTCCTGCTTGGCTTTCCTGATGCCTCTCTTCAGGTTGGCTTGAGCTGTGCTACTGTCCTTCAACAGCTGCTTCACCTGCCTGTTCATCCAGGGTTTCTGATTGGGGTAGACCTGATTGGATGCGTTTCTCCAGTGTGACCGTGTCTATACAGTTCTTAATGTAGCACAGTACATTGTCTGTAAATACATGGTGGGCCATTGATATGGACACACCTAAATACAATGAGAATAGTTGAAGATATTAACTTCCTGTTTGTGGCACATTAGTATATGGGAGGGGGAAAACTTTTCAAGATGGGTGGTGACCATGGTGGCCATTTTGAAGGCCATTTTGGATCCAACTTTAGTTTTTTCAATGGCAAGAGGGTTTCCTCCTACCATATACTAATGTGCCACACGTAATATCACCAACCATTCCCATTTTATGAGTGCCAGCAGTGTTTTCTTTATTCTCAGTAAAACACACACAAGAGGTAATGCCAGGGGAGACGACAGATCGGGGTAGGACGGCACACACACACAGCCAGGTCCGAGACGAAGGCGTGGTCAGACCGAGGTACCAGAGGGCTAGACGGGTGCAAACGACAAAACCAGAACAGGATCACAAAACCAGAAGACAATCAGGAATTTCACGGAGAAAACGCTTGGTATGCTCTCGAATAGAGTTGGCAATACTTCGCAGTGAGAGGCGGGGAAGGCGGACTTAAATATAGAGTCTAATTAGACTTGACTGCGAACAGCTGGTCAGTACTCCGGCGAGTGAGACCTCTGGTGGCGAACGGTGGTATAGCTCTCAGATCTTACAGAATCCCCCCTCGAAGGGGCGGCTCCTGACGCCCTAGCTCGCCGTCGCCGTGGGCGACCTCGAGGCCTGGGCGCTGGACGGTCCGGGTGGCAGCAGCGTGAAAGTCCCGAATGAGGGAGGGGTCCAGGATGTCATCAGCGTCGACCCAACTCCTCTCTTCTGCCCCATACCCCTCCCAATCTACCAAGTACTGTAGAACCCGCCCTCGTCGCTGAGAATCCAGCAGTTCCTGAACACTGTAGGCGGGACCACCGTCGACGTCCAGAGGTGGGGGAGGCTGAAGCTGGGGAGACGGGGACGCGCTGGAAGAGATAACCGGCTTGAGTAGCGAGACGTGAAATGTGGGGTTGATGCGGTAATGCGGGGGCAACTGCAGTCGATAGGACACGGGGTTGATACGACGCAGTATCTTGAAGGGACCTATGTAGCGCGGGTTCAACTTCTTACACTTAGACCTCAGCCGGAGATCCCTGGTGGATAGCCACACAAGCTGTCCTGGACGGTATACAGGTCCGCGCCGGCGTCTCTTGTCCGCGTAGATCTTCTGACGCCTAACTGCTCTCCGTATCCGCACGTGGGTCTCCTCCCAGATCTTTGCGCTACGCTGAAACCAGTCATCAACAGCAGGCACATCCGAAGGCTCCCCCGACCAGGGGAACATAGGCGGTTGATAACCTAATATGCACTGAAAGGGCGTGATTCCAGTGGAGGAGTGGGTCAGGGAATTTTGTGCATACTCAGCCCATGGAAGGAACGCACTCCAGTCATTCTGTGCATCACTGCAGTAGGAGCAGGCACCTCCCGATCTCCTGGTTCAGCCGCTCAGTCTGTCCATTAGATTGGGGGTGGTACCCGGATGTGAGGCTTACTGTAACGTTCAGCATTTTACAAAACGACTTCCAGACATTAGAGGTAAATTGGGGACCACGATCAGACACAATATCTTCCGGAATGCCGAAGAGGCGGATAATGTAGGTGAATATCACCTCTGCTGTCTCCAGAGCCGAAGGGAGCTTGGGTAGCGGGACCAGACGGCAAGCCTTTGAGAACCGGTCTATAGCCACGAAAATACAAGTATTACCTCGGGAGGAAGGTAAGTCCGTAATAAAATCTACAGCGAAGTGTGACCAGGGGCGCTTTGGCACAGGGAGGGGTTACAACAGACCTGCCGGGAGCTGACGGGGAGTTTTGTTGCGCGCGCAGACTTCACAGGCGCTGACGTATGGCCAGAGCTCGGTGAAGAATGGATCTCCTGAATTATCTCAGGTCGTAGGGCGAGTGGCACAAACATTTTTCCCGTCGGGCAGTCATAAGGAGGGGGCTCTAGGGTGTGAGAGTGACGGATACGTGTGTCCAGGTCCCAACGAATGGGGCAGACAATGACTGAGGGAGCAATAACGGGCTCGGGTTCCTCCGGGGACTCATTTTCAGGTTCGTCGTGCAACCGGGATAACGCGTCAGCCTTAGTATTTTTGGAACCGGGGCGAAAAGTGAGACTGAAGTTAAAACGAGTGAAGAACAGTGCCCACCGAGCCTGACGTGCGTTCAGGCGTCGTGCGGCTCGTATGTATTCCAGGTTCTTATGGTCCGTGATGATCAGGAAGGGGTGCCGCGCGCCCTCCAACCAGTGACGCCATTCCTCTAGCGCCGACTTGATGGCGAGTAGCTCCCTATTTCCCACATCGTAGTTGCGTTCGGCGGCTGAGAGTTTACGGGAAAAAAAAAGCGCACGGAAAAAGCTTCGGCGGGGTGCCGTGTCGCTGCGAGAGGATAGCTCCCAGACCAGTAGCTGAACCGTCTACTTCCAGAACGAACGGGATCTGTGGGTCCGGGTGTTTCAGGATAGGGGCTGAAATGAAACGTCGCTTGAGGGTGGAAAAGGCCTCTGTAGCCTCCGGTGTCCACCGTAAGCTCCGTGGTTTCCCTCGTAGAAGTGAAGTGAGAGGTGCTGCCACAGTACTGTATACCCGTATGAACCGACGGTAAAAGTTCGCAAATCCGAGGAAACGTTGGAGTTCCTTTACGGTACGAGGAACGGCCCACTCCGTGATGGCCCTTACCTTTACGTCATCCATTGAGACACCCTGGGGGGTGATCAGATAGCCCAGGAACTGTATGGTCGCCTTGTGAAACTCACATTTTTAATTTCGCAAAGAGGTGGTGGTGTTCGCGCAGTCTGCGCAAGACTTCCTGGACATGGAGTAGGTGTTGGTTAGCATCTTCGGAATAAATTAAGATATCATCTATGTAGACGATTATGCATGTATGAAGCAAATCTCGAAAAACCTCGTTCATGAATGCTTGGAATACAGAAGGCGCATTTGCCAACCCATAAGGCATGACCAGATACTCGTAGTGGCCATTGTTTGTGACAAAAGCCGTCTTCCACTGCCTCCCTCTCGAATACGAACCAAGTTGTATGCGCTTCTGAGGTCAAGTTTAGTGAAAATGCGCGCTTGTCGTAGCTGCTCTAGTGCGGAGGGGGACTAGAGGGAGCGGGTGGTTGTTCTTTACGGTAATGTGGTTAAGACCGCGATAATCAATACAAGGGGCAGAGCCCCCGTCCTTCTTCTCCACAAAAGAAAAACCCCGCAGCCGCTGGGGAGGTGGACGGTCGGATGTAACCCAATTTAAGCGCCTCCTCGATGTAATCCTCCATAGCCTTTGACTCGGGCAAGGACAAGGGGTAAACACGACACTTAGGTGGGGAGGTACCTGGGAGTAAGTCTATGCTGCAATCCCAGGGTCGATGAGGCGGCAGGGCAGAAGCTCGTGACTTACTGAATACAAACGCAGCGTAGCACGGCGGTAGGTGGCTCGATGTGGGCGTATTCGGACTCTCCACAGCGGTGGACGCGCAGACAGTAGCCATACAATTCTCGAGACAATACGGGCTCCATTTGGTGAGCTCGCAAGTGGACCACGATAATACTGGGTTATGTCTAGCCAACCACGGGTAACCTAAGATTACGGGGGTCATTAGGGGAATCGATGACAAAAAATGGCAATGATTCTACGTGAAGGATTCCCACGCGAAGAGACAGTGGGACGGTGACCTCACTAACCTTACCTGTCCCGAGGGGCTGCCCATCTACCCCATGTATAGCAAAGGTAAAAGCACTAGGGAGAACGGGGATTAACATCTTCTTTACAAACGACCGATCCATAAAGTTTCCTGCCGCTCCAGAATCGATCAGTGCGTGGGTATTGCACGAACTAGCAGGCCAGGATAGGTCGACGCGCAAGATGAACTTTCGTGTATTAATAGGGGGCGTAAGAATGCTACCCACCGAAAGCTTTCCGCGGTTGGCCAGAAGGCTGCAGGTATCCCTGTAGTGTCCCTTCTGACCGCAGTAAATGCACAATCCCTCCCGAAGGCGACATTGTCGTTCCTCACGGGACAACCGGGTTCTCCCCATTTCCATGGGTTCGGCTCTAGTCAGGCGGCTGGTAAACGGCAGTTCGGCTGGGACAGGGTGGTTAGTACGACGTGAACGAACTAGGTTGTCTAGGCGTATGGAGAGTTGTATGAAATCGTTCAATGACATGGCTTCTCCCTTACAGGCCATCTCAGCCCGTAAGACTTCGTTCAGGCTCTGGCGATATACTGACAGGAGAGCCTGTTCATTCCAACCACTCGAAGAGGCCAGGGTGCGGAAGTGGAGGGCGTGTTCGGCGGCGGGACGGTTGCCTTGTCTGAGGCGGAGCAGAAGTTCACCCGCGTCCTCCCCTGTGGGGGTATGGTCGAACACCTCCTTGAAATGTTCCTCGAAGGCAGCGTAAGAGTCCCGCAGCGGGGAGGCAGAGTTCCACAGCTCCGTTGCCCAGCTCAAAGCCTTGTCCGTGAGCAAAGTGATTACAAAGGCTACTTTAGATACCTCCGTGGGGAATGCGTGACTCTGTAGACTGAAATACAAGGAACACTGTAGCAAAAATCCCTTGCATCTCCCCGGTGATCCGTCATATTTCTCCGGAGTGGCCAACCGCACCGATGGAGTGGGTGGGGCTACCGGAGGGGATAGACTGGCTGTGGCCATACTTCGAACTACCTGAGCCAGCTCCTGTACGGTTCCCTCCAAGTGGGTTATATGTTGGTCATGAGCTCCGAGAAGGGTACCTTGAGAGATCAGGGCCGGGTATAGACTGGACGGGTCTGCTGGATCCTGAGACGGCGAAGTATTCTGTAACGCCTGGGGGTCAGGCTGTAAATGAGGATCCATATGCAGAGTGCCAGCAGTGTTTTCTTTATTCTCAGTAAAACACACACAAGAGGTAATGCCAGGGGAGACGACAGATCGGGGTAGGACGGGACACACACACAGCCAGGTCCGAGACGAAGGCGTGGTCAGGCAGAGGTACCAGAGGGCTAGACGGGTACAAACGACAAAACCAGAACAGGATCACAAAACCAGAAGACAATCAGGAATTTCACGGAGAAAACGCTTGGTATGCTCTCGAATAGAGTTGGCAATACTGCAGTGAGAGGCGGGGAAGGCGGACTTAAATATAGAGTCTAATTAGACTTGACTGCGAACAGCTGGTCAGTACTCCGGCGAGTGAGACCTCTGGTGGCGAACGGTGGTATTGCTCTCAGATCTTACAAATAACACTATAATACTGGACTTGCACAGGTACATTTACATTTAAACACAACATCTGCTACTAGGTAACGCTAGTAGATAATTAGATAATTGTGTAGATAATTGTGAAGATAAGGGAGCTTGAAATCCTGAGAGGTTTGATTCCCTTAATGGTGTTTAATATGAAAATAAAAATAATAATTTTTTTTACAATATCACTCACTGTAATAGTGGACTCTCATAGCTAGGTATGACGTGTGCTGCTAGCTAGAAGATGTTTCTGTGCAAAGTTTGTTATTGATTCATTATAAAATAATCATGAGTTTTGCCTAACTCCTTTGTGCAAAGGCCATTTTGAGCCCATTATGAGACATTTTTGAGCCATTTGTACTAGTACACTTTAACACTAGTTATCTGAAGGTATACAGTGCCTTGCGAAAGTTTAAAATATCCAATAAATAATTTAATAATCTAGTTTAATAGTTTAAAATATCAAATAAATTTCATTCCACTTGACGATTGTGTCCCACTTGTTGTTGATTCTTCACCAAAAAATACATTTTATATCTTTGTTTGAAGCCTGAAATGTGGCAAAAGGTTGAAAAGTTCAAGGGGGCTGAATACTTTTGCAAGGCACTGTATATATAGCAAAATGATCATTCAGGATTCAAACTGAAGAAGACAGTTGGGCCAGCATATTTATTCGCCTCTAGGCTTATATTTCCATAATGTTGGTTTTATTTGAGTCCTCTTAACGCAGAAGAAAATGTAAAAAAAAGTGTGTACACTCACTGGCCACTTTATTAGGTACACCTTGCTAGTACCTGGTTGGACCCCCTTTTGCATTCAGAACTGCCTTAATCCTTCGTGGCATAGATTCAACAAGGTACTGGAAACATTCCTCAGAGAGTCTGGTCCATATTGACCACCACATCCCAAAGGTGCTAAAGGTGCTCTATTGGATTGAGATCTGGTGACCGTGGAGGCCATTCAAGAAACCAGTCTGAGATGATTTGGCATGGTATCCTGCTAGAAGTAGCCATCAGAAGATGGGTACACTGTGGTCATAAAGGGATGGACATGATCAGCAACAATACTCGGGTAGGCTTTGGCATTGACACGAGGCTCAATTGGTACTAATGGGCCCAAAGTGTGCCAGGAAAATATCCCCCACACCCTTGCACCACCACCACCAGCCTGAACTATTGGTACAAGGCAGGATGGATCCGTGCTTTCATGTCGTTGACGCCAAATTCTGACTCTACCATCCGAATGTCGCAGCAGAAATCGAGACTCAATTTTCTATTGTCCAATTTTGGTGAGCCTGTGCGAATTGTAGCCTCAGTTTCTTGTTCTTAGCTGACAGGAGTGGTACCCGGTGTGATCTGCTGCTGTAGCCCATCTGCCTCAAGGTTCGACGTGTTGTGCGTTCAGAGATGCTCTTCTGCATGTCTTGAATGGTTATTTGAGTTACTGTTGCCGTTCTGTCAGCTCGAACCAGTCTGGACATTCTCCTCAGAGAAGCTAGATTTCTGCAATACAACAGAGCGAACATGTCCATATTTCCGGACTATCCCCCTAGCGTGATGCGCACTAGATCTGCATTTACTGAAGTCAAAAATCTGCTCCGCGGATGTGATGTGTCACGGTGTGACTACAGAGGGGGCGGGACGCAGAAGCAGGAGAACAAGGTTTATTTGAATAGACACGAAATAGGGAGACTACACTAACACAAGGATACAAATAACATTAAATACACGAAACATAAACATAACGGAGCAACGCAACCAGCATACACATAGACATACGAAGGCAAAAGCACACGCACTAATACAACTAAACAGACAGGTGAACCATGAACGAGTAACCGAATACAAACAGAGAAACTACGACACGTGATAGGAGACTACGTAAACCTATGACAGACTAAACAGGAACGAGGCGACACAAAACGAGAGGATGGTTTTAACATAAGAACAAGACAACAGAAATACACAGCACAACTGAAATATCTAATAACATACCGAAACACAGGGACGAGACACGAACCAGGAAGCCAGAGAAACTACACGAACACAGGAACAGAGCTATGATACAAAACGGAGAACAAACATGAGCGCGAGGCAAAACACATGAGAAACATAGACCATGACATTTACACAATAACCCACGAGAGACTAGAGACACACAAGGAATATAAATACTAACTGACAACGAGAGACAGCTGAGAACGATCAGGGCAGGGCGTGACAAACAGAAGGGTAACCATGGAAACAGGGCGGGACAAGAAGGACGACACAGAAACGGGAGGAGGGCGGAGTCAGCCGTTACATGATGGTGTTCGTTTTGGCATCATGTACCCTGCTAGACTACACGTTACATACAAAGGGTCACTGAATGTCATTATCATGCCATTGTGATCCAACCACTTATGGAAACTATCGGCCCTGGCGTTTAAATATTCTATTGCTCTCTGATGAATGCTTCACTCAGTTCATTTCAAAGGAAATATCTGTTTTCTTGAAACATAATAACACCCCGGGAATGTCTTCTTCAACCATTTGGAAGTCGTTGAAGGTATACTTGAGAGGGCAAGTAATATATTTTACCTCCCTCACTAGGAAAAATCAAAGAAAACGCCTTGAGAAATGAACATGCAATATACTTAGATCAAGTAATGGCAGATTCTCTTGTGCAAACAGCGACTGCTTATGCAGAGAGAATATAATCTTTTATTCACGAAAAAAGCTGAAAATGTGATGAACAAAATTCAGTGTAAAGCTTATGAGTATGTCGAAAAAACTGGGAGCATTCTGGCCCATCATCTTCGCCAAAAGACAGTGAAACAGACTATAGCAGAAGTCAAGGATGAATTGGGTACCAAACATCTGAATCTCTCACAGATCAAGAAGTGTTTTTTTCAAATTCTACTCCAAGCTGTATACCTTAATCACTTAGGGATGAATCTCTCTTGGACTAATTTTTACATAATATAAGTACCCTGTTAGTTAGTTAATGTAGAAGCTGTGGAGCAACTTGATAGTTCATTCTCTATAGAAGAGCTTTTGGCAGCAGTAAAGTCCTTGCTAAAATGCTAGCGCATAGGTTAGAAAATATCTTACCCATGATTATATCTGATGATCAGACTGGATTTATCAAACGCAGGCAGCTATACTTTAATACCCGCCGGTTATTCAGTATTCTTTATGATCCTATGCCATCTGACACCCAAGAGGTACTACTATCACTGGACACTGAGAAGGAATTTGATCGGGTACAGTGGGAGTACCTCTTTCACACTCTGAGAAAATTCGGTTTGGGACCAAAATTTGTCAGATGGATTGAAGTGCTTTGCACTTATGGAAGCTATTCGTAATAATAATAATTTATCGTCTATACATAGGGGTAGTTTGGAACATAAGGTGTCTTTGTATGCAGATGACATGATTTGTCTGACCCTGCATCAAGCTTGCTGAGGCTACTTCACATGTTGAATAGCTTTGGAAATGTATCTGGATACAAGATTAATCTAGAGAAGAGTGAAATCATGCCCATAAATCAAATAACACAGTCAGTCGCATTGAACCAATATCCATTCAATATAAACATCAAGAAATGTAAATATCTTGGGGTTTGGATTACACATAAGTTCAAGGACCTTTATGAAGCTAATTTTCCTCTTATAAGTAGGTTGAAACAAAGTTTTGAGAGGTGGCGGTTGCTCTCTCTGTCTCTAGCGGGCAGGATAAACGCCATCAAAATGAAACATCCAAATTTAGTTTTTGTTCCAAAATATTCCAATATTTTTAACCAAATCATTCTTTATGCATATTGATAAATTCGTTGAGTTTATATGGAATAAAAAAAAAAACAAGAATTCAAAAGGAAATACTACAAAGACACCGCATTGCCAAATCTTCAGTATTATTATTGGGTTTCAGATATATGCTCACACTTGTACTGGAGTGATCTACCAACTGATTATGATAGCCCTAAGTGGTCACTCTTGGAAAAATGCAATGCAATCTTGGCTCACTACATGCTTTGCTCATACAATTTAGGAATGCGTTTTCACTTGGAGAACCTTCAGTACAGGCCCACATAGATAGAAATAATATGTTCTCGTTTATAGAATGGGTGGACAAAGGGGTCCGCACATTAAGAGAAGACCTAAGAGAATTTTGTGTCATTCGAACAGCTCCGGAAAAATTGCAGTATACCCAAGACACATTTCTTCAAGTACCTACAGCTACGTAGTTCAATGACGTCACACTACTCCCAATTTCTCACCTTGCCACCTAAATCTCTTTTAGATGTTACTTTGGAACTTGCCCAATCTCTGAAAATGTAATCAGCAAGTTGAACACCCTAATTATAGATGCTAAAACATCTATGGGAGGAGGATTTTAGCATACGTATATGGGGGGATCTATGGGAAAGTGTCTTATGCAGAATACATTTCTCTTTGATCTGTCAGAGACATATTGTGATACAGTTCAAGGTCGTCCATCATCACCTACATTGGTCTAAAGTAAAACTTGCAAAATTTGTACAAAATATGGACCCCGCATGTGACAGGTGTGAAGCAGAACAAGCCACTCTTTCACACATGTTTTGGTCTTGTTGTAAACTGACTAATTTCTGGGAGTCTATATTCACCTTTCTTTCAGAAGCCCTAGATATCTTCATTGAACCCTCGCCACTAACAGCGATATTTGGTTTAACATCACAGGATCTCTGTATCAGTACCTCATTCAAACGTGTGATTGCCTTCGCAACCTTGTTGGTGAGGCATCTGATATTGCTCAAATGGAAAGACAAATCTCCTCCTACCTTTGGGCAGTGGGTTAGAGATCTATTGTATTACTTGACTTTAGAAAAAAAACGTTACTCTATGCGAGGAGAGGGTATGAGATTCTATTATGTCTGGCAGCCTGTTCTTGCATATGTGGAAAAGATGTATATAGACATTGTAGTATAAGATCTTGTGGCCACTACAACTATGTCACTATTGCTACAACTATGTTATGCTATGTTACCGGGACGACTTCAGGGTTAGGTGCTGGGGGGGGCATTCTGCTTATTTCTCCTCTTCTTTTTCTTCCCTTTTTTTCTTTTTTCTTTTTCTTTCACTTTCTCTGTAATTGACAAAATTCTATAAAAAGACTTTTATAAAAAAAAGAATAAGCATATGAAACAGGTCAGCATTGCTGATTTCTTTATACCTAGTTGGAATGTGTGTTAATAATCTTCCATCAGTATAATATCCAGAACAGTTAAAAAACAAATCACTGGTTAAGGCAGTAGTTTAGGTGTTGGATGAGTAATGGAGGCTTATCAGATAAAAGCTAAACCATCTAACTGATGCAACACTAGATGACGGCCAGAGATATATAACCATACATTAAGTATACATAAAATATTCATTAAGTTGTTGACCTGTATACTTTCTCTTTCATCCTTTGATGAAATAAAATGAACACCAATTATATTTCATTTAATCTCCCAGATTGACCATTTCTGAGACCTCCATGTTATATTTTTCCTGTTTCCTGAATACACACAAAATAGACTAAAATAATCATGTGAAATGGTTATTTTATTACTATAATACTAAATAATACTATTTATTATTTAAGGGGTGCAATATTTTACTTTTAGAGGAAATGTTTTCTTTATAAACACCTGTCAGGTAAGCATGAAAGCAGGATATTTTTAATGTATTTTGACCTGTCTGCTACATCCAATGGCATTCTAGTATGATGAAAATATTAAAGCTGTTTTCTCTATCATTTTCTCTAGCAGTGCAACTCCCTTCCTTCCTGTGACTAAGCTGAAAGATGGTGAAGCCAGACATACATACTCTGGCCCACCACCTGAAGCAGGAGAGGTTGTATGTGGCTTCAGAGAAACAGCTTATCCAGCGGCTTAATGGTGAGGTACTGAAGACAGCGGAGAGGCTGTATCGTGCTGCCTGGATTGCTAAACAGCAGAGGATTAACCTCGACCGCTTAATCCTAACCAGGTAACCCTACCTCAGTAAAATTGAAAATACAGTAATACCCCAAAAATTGAAAGGAAAGAAAATGGTAGTCAGTGTCTCATAGAAAACATGCTCACAAGAGTTTAATTTAACCCAATTGTATTGTAGGCAAAGAAAATTATAGCATAGCATTCAGTGCCTCATAGAAAATGTGCTCACAAGAGTTCAGTGTCTCAGCAAAGACGTGGACAGGCACATATAATCTTACTGTGTACTTTATAGTACAGTACTCAAAAGGTTTACTTTTACCTCTACGTTTTTAAAGGGTAATCAAAATTTTTTAATTAACTTGAAGTATTTTGGGGACATATTTAGGGTTTAACAGGCCTTTGCCTATTTTCAAAATTCTACACTACATATTTTACTGTGACTGGGAAGTTTAAAGTAAAACATCTGGCCTCTGACTCCTTTAACAGTTGATTTATTGTGCAAGAGTAATTTTTAGTATTTTCTAGAGTCAGTTATCAGTTAGGAGCTCATTATGCATTAGGTGAAATCAATTAATAACTGTATTATTATGAAAACCAACCTCCCCTTGAATTATACTGCTAGTCTGCTAGTATTTTTTTACTTAATTTTATTTATTCATGTATTTATTGTGAATTTTCTTTTGAATCTTGTCTTGGCTCCTCTATGGCACCCATCATTCAAGTTTAGCATGTTACCACTTTTCTTTCTTTTGAAAAGAAACTTCCTCCATGACTCCCCTCATGTATTACGCTGTGTATTGCAGCCTATACTTTATAAAGCATTGTTTAAATTATTTACAGACAATAAAATTCCACTTCTGTGGTTTTTCATAATAGCTAATTGCTGCAGGCCTTCCATGATTGTTTGAATTCTGTATTTCCTTCAGTGCGGAGGCCTCCCCGGCTGAGTGCTGCCAGCATGCTAAGGTGTTGGAGGACACGCAGTTTGTGGATGGCTATAAGACATTGGGCTTTCAGGAAAGTGTCTATGGGGAGTTCCTTGGGCGGTTAAGGGAGAATCCACGCCTGGTGGCCTCCTGTCTGGTGGCTGGGGAGAAGCTTAACCAGGAACATACACAAGGAGTAATTTACACAGTTTTCACTTCACTCTATGGCAATTGTATCATGCAAGAAGATGAGAGTTACCTACTACAGGTATGTACAGAGAGACCCATACGTGGGAAAATCCCGCACCACTCTGGTTTTACATAGTGTTTATTGTATTATATGGTTATTTGTAAGCATAATTGTCATTTATTTTTTCCCAGGTCTTACGTTATCTAGTTGAATTTGAGCTTAAGGAGAGTGAGAACCCTCGCCGTCTGCTTCGTCGGGGCACATGTGCATTTAGCATCCTTTTCAAACTCTTCTCGGAGGGCCTCTACTCTGCCAAGCTCTTTCTCACTGCCACCTTACATGAGCCCATTATGCAGCTCCTGGTGGAGGATGAAGACCACCTGGAGACTGACCCAGCAAAACTGATTGAGCGTTTTACACCAACCCAACAGGAGCGCCTCTTTGGAGAAAAGGGTTCTGATTCTTATCGCCGGAAAGTGCAGGCAGCTGTGGAAGCCAATGAGGCCAAACTAGTAGCCCTGGTGAACTCCTTTATTGGCTACCTGAAACAGAATACTTACTGCTTCCCTCAGAGCTTGCGCTGGATTGTTTCTCAGATGTATAAGACCCTGGCACGGGTGGAGGGCCTGGAGGCAGGAGAGGTGAAGACCATGTGCACAGACCTGCTGCTTACCTGTTTTATCTGTCCAGCCATCGTCAACCCAGAACAATATGGAATCATTTCAGATGCTCCTATCAATGAAGTAGCTCGCTTCAATCTCATGCAGGTAGGGTCTTGCATGCTAATATATCCCACAATTCCTGAAGTCACACACTTGTTTTCTACTGTCTTGGAGAAATTTTTCTTTCTCTTTGCACTTTTTCTCTGATGATCAATGAGCTGAACACACAATTGTTGTTGTATATGTCTATGTCACGATACAGTCCCCTACCTTGGGCGTGTGTTCATGTAGTGTTCATGTAGTCTACGTCCAGCTATGTCCATATGTGTATTTCCATGGTTGTGGTGGAGTGTGTTCATCGGTCTCACCTGTGGCTCGTCTTGTCATCTCTCGGGTTCTTGTAGTTCATCTATTTAATGTGTGTTTACGCAGTGTCCCGTGCTTGTCTTTGTCAGAGTCTCACCGTCAGTAGGTGTGTATGTGAATGTGCGCTGTCTGCGCTACTGTCCTGAAATAAATCGCCTCGTCGTGCTTCCTACCCTCACTGTTACAGTCTACTTTTAATGAAATAATTCAACTTATTTTTTGAGAAACAACACTAGCATTGAGAAACAATACTGGCTAGACATAAAAACTTAATTTAGTCTGAAGAATATGCAGTTCTTGGTAAAAAGTTCTTTTAGACAAGTGCCAACTTACTCTCATATTCACCATTCAGACCTTTTTTGTTTTTATGCTGAAGTATTATATGCTGAAAATAAGGAACAATATAGTTTCACCATATAAGCCATGTATTAGGTTTCTTAAATGTAGCTTTGGAGTCTTGACTGGTGGTAGTATATAGAAGGTAATTATTTCATTTCACTTTAGAAACTTCCAAGTAAAAAAAACAACAAGTTGTGAGTTTAAAGCCTGATTTAAAAAGCTTGCATTAGATGACTTTATATGAGTTGAATAATTTCTGAATATATTTAGCTACCATTATTTGAAATGTTTAAAATGTTGCATGTTTCAGGTGGGGCAATTATTACAGCAGTTGGCCATGGCTGATTCAGATGAAGGAGATCCCAGACGGAGAAGCAGCTTATCAAAATTTGATAAAGTAAGAATGAATTCCAGTAAGCCTCTATAATGCTATAATATATATATATATATATATATGTTTTTTAATGTAAATATAAGAAATTTAGTAGTGTCCACTATTATGTTTCATATATATTTGCTGTGTATCCAAATGCACTTATGATTTTCTCCTCAGAGTTGTGTTGCAGCCTTTTTGGAAGTTGTGATTGGTGGAAGAGCTGTTGAAACCCCTCCAATGTCATCAGTGAATCTTTTAGAAGGCCTCACACGAACTGTGGTTTATATCACGCATAACCAGCTCCTGACTTTGGTAGGCTATGAAGTGGGTGGATGGGTGGATGGATGGAAAATATATAAAGTACAGAATTCATGCTATTTTAGTATACACTTTAAATATGTACAGTGTTTATACAATGTTGTGCCTTATTTACAGCATACAGTATGTGTTGGTAAGTGTAAATCATAGGACAAAACCCAGTGTTTGCAGTATTTGAAGTAGTATTTATTGGTCACATGAGGAGTTGTTGGACCTAAGATGACTGTTTCTGGCATATATGCCTCTGTGCCCAATTGAGTGGCTGGGATGGGAGTTGTCCCTGATGATGCACGCTATACTTACCCAGCGCTGGTGGTGAAGGTCTTCAGTAGCAGGAAGAACTGCACCCATTGAACGATTGATTAATTAACCTTATTATCCTACCAAGGGAAATTTTCTTGGACAACCCAAAGCTGCTTAACAAAAAGAGCCACCAGACATACAACCTAATCAATAACACATTTGTAACAATGAATTATTATTTTAATAATTATTATTTCTCAGGAAGACCCAACAATGAGTGATCACTGTTCAGCATATAATTCTTAATATAATTCTATTCTCTGCCATGTTAGTTCACATATCTCCCGTAGGTGTTGTATAGCTAAACAGGTGACCACTGATCTCAATACCATGTAAATGATGCAGTGTGACAGTATAATCATGGTATTAGCAAATAGTAAATAAACATGGATTGTAATCATACACAGGATAGAATGGCCAATATCCTGTGCAAAAACAATTTGAGATTCATATATATTCCATCCCTCTCTCTTTTTAAAAGAAACCACAGTCTCTACAAGCTGTTCATAGTGGCCATCAGATTGGCCTTTCCCTTCATCAGTTTTTCACTGTTTTTAAGCCCACACCACCTCCAGAAGGCTTAACAGTGAGGTATGGTGTCTCAGACCTATCTTCCAACAAGCTCAGTTTTAAATCCTTGCTTTCTTTTCTTACCATATGGGTTTTATGGACCATGCACTACACAAAAAGCACACACTGATTTAATCTCTCTATACTTGGCCACTGTGCTGTCACCATTCAGCCAATTACTTTCTCATAAAATCCATACTGTCTTGCCCAGTGACTAAGGCTGTCCCTCAGCCCCACTGGCACCTTTAATGCTCAGTGCTGCCATTTGATATTCCACCAAACATTCCTCAGCATAGCAGATTCAGACTAGCCTCTTTGATGACTAAGGTCATACCCAGCCTCAGTGGCACTGTTAATCCATGCTCGGTGCCACCAGTTCCATCTGGATTTACCAATTTAGACCCATTTTCCCACCTAATCTGTGTTCTCCTCATCCACAGTCACTGTCTAGTTGTAATGCTTCAAAAATTATGTCACAGTAAACTTGGCTTACAGTCTCACAGGGAAGTATGTGGCAGACCTAGGTACAAATACCCTAGCACCTATTTATACTGGTATTATATATTTCTGCCACCCACATTCTCTCATCTTAGCTACCAAATCTGCACATTTCAGCTTCTTCATTTTGAGTGCTTCTTATACCACCTCCTTGAATAGAATTGTTAACTCTATAAAATAAACTTTGCTTACTTAGAGTACAACTGTCAGGTCCTTCACTTCCCTCTCTCGCCACAAGAGGTCCACCTTCCCAGAATTCTAGATCTCATCCGCATTCATTAATTGCATGTGTACTTAAACCCTCCAGCCCCACATGCACATTGTGAAGTATTGCCATTCCTTCTGTGTTTGCATACTGAGCGTTTATTTTTCTGATCCCGATTCTTGTGTATGATCTCTGCCTATGTTTCACTTACCTTGCCTTTGCCTTGCCCTTCTGTTACCTCTGAGCTATTTTGGATTCTCTGGATTTTGACCTCTGCCTGTTTGTTGTAACGCCGCTTCTTGATCTGCCCACTACTATTAAACCTGTAAATGGATCCAACCCTGCTTTGTGATTCTGCCTTGTTACAACAACACTGTGTCTGGCTTTAGTGTATTACGTACATCCGCTAATAATCCCAATCTAGCTCTTCAACCCATCTACCGATATTTACAACTTGTGCTCACTCTCCAATACACTGCTCCCTTTTGCCCTTCATCTGCTCTGTTCATGTCACTACTGGGAAGAGTTAAGCAACATGTACATCATCCCTGTGACAAACAAACCTTACATAAAATATGCTTCAGTGTCCAAACCCCTGCACATAATTTACAACTAGGATCTTCACTGTCCAAGGTTTTGAAGAGTTGGAAGGACGTTGTTAGACGCTCCAAGCAAAAATTTAAAGTGACTCACATCCTTTGGGATGTCTCACCAGGTGATCCTCTACTTCTTTGAGATTTCCCATTTGAAGCCTTGTTTTCTGAGCAAAGCTGCTGATGTGCCCTGTGCTCCCTGTTCATGAAAAAGTTTGTGAAAGAACTTTGTGTAATGAAGCTGTTTTGTCATTAGGATCAGAAAAAGCTATTTAGCAGATGTTCAGGTATAGTTTTGAAGTGTTCTAAAGCTTTAAATAAAGCAAGCAAATAGATTTTCCTTGTCTTTTTAAAGGGTTAAAGTTTAAAACATCTCATTGGCATACATTTATGTTGTGATTGTATATATTCTTTCAAAGCTTGCATGCAAGTCTTATGAAGATGGAGAGGATTTCACTTTGTATGTGTATCTAAGACATAGGTTTCATTTTCAAATTTAGCTATCAGGGTGGTGCCAGGAATTTGTTCAGTTGTACCTATGTTAGTCTATTATTGCTGATTTTTATCACAGTAGGTACAACTAACCTACTTTTCTTTTTATGTTTGGTTTTGATAAAAACAGTCTAGAAAGGACAAGAAGCATTAGCATTGTACTACTATCTGTATCTACTATCTAGCATTGTATCTACTAAAACATTTTTGAAAATAAATTATTTTCAGTTGCTTATACAGGTGCTGGTAATAAAATTATAATATCATGAAAAAGTTGATTTATTTCAGTAATTCCAATCAAAAAGTGAAACTTATATTATATTAATTCATTACACACAGACTGATACTGTTTTGCCAAAGGTATTCGCTCACCTTCCTTGACTCACATATGATCTTAAGTGACAACCCATTCATAATCCATAGGGTTCAATATGGTGTTGGTCCACCCTTTGGAGCCAGAATAGCTTCAACACTTCTAGGAAGGCTGTCCACAAGGTTTAGGAGTGTGTTTATAGGGATTCTTCCAGAAGTGCATTTGTGAGGTCACATACTGATGTTGGATGAAAAGGCCTGGCTCTCAGTCTCCGTTCTAATTAATCCCAAAGGTGTTCTATCGGGTTGTGCAGGCCAGTCAAGTTCATCCACACCAGACTCTGCCATCCATGTTTTTATGGACCTTGCTTGTTATGTTGGAAGAGGAAGGGGCCAGCTCCAAACTGTTCCCACAAAGTTGGTAGCATGTAATTGGCCAAAATGTCTTGGTATGCTGAAGCCCAGCTCCTGAAAAACAGCCCCACACCATAATTCCCCCTCCACCAAACTTTACAACGCAGTCAGACAAGTACTGTTCTCCTGGCAACAGCGAAACCAAGACTCGTCCATCAGATTGCCAGATGGAGAAGCGCGAGCACTCCAGAGAATGCGCCTCCACTGCTCTAGAGTCCAGTGGTGTCGTGCTTTTTCACCACTGCATCCACGGCGCTTTGCGTTGCACTTGATGTGATGTATGGCTTGGATGCAGCTGCTCGACCATGGAAACCCATTCCATGAAGCTCTCTGCGCACTGTTCTTGAGCTAATCTGAAGGCCACCTGAAGTTTGGATGTCTGTAGTGATTGACTCTGGAGAAAGTTGGCGACGTCTTCGCACTAATGCGAAGCATCAGCATCAGCATCCGCTGACCCTGGTCCGTCAATTTACATGGCCTACCACTTAGTGGCTGAGTTGGTGTCGTTCCCAAACACTTCCATTTTCTTATAATACATCTGACAGTTGACTGTGGAATATTTAGGATCGAGGAAATTTCATGACCGGATTTGTTGCACAGGTGGCATCCAATCACAGTTCCATGCTGGAATTCACTGAGCTCCTGAGAGCGACCCAATCTGTCACAAACGTTTGTAAAAACAGTCTGCATGCCTAGGTGCTAAATTTTATACACCTGTGGCCATGGAAGTGATTGGAACACCTTATTCCGATAATTTGGATGGGTGAGAGAATACTTTTGGCAATATAGTGTATTTCAAGTGTTTATTTCTTTTAATTTGATGATTATAATTAACAACTAATGAAAACCCCAAATTCAGTACCTCAGAAAATTTGAATATTATCTAAGACCAATACAAAAAAAGCATTTTTAGAAATGCTGGCCAACTGAAACGTATGAACATGAAAAGTATGAGCATGTACGGCACTCGGTACTGAGTTGGGGCTCCTTTTGCCCGAATTACTGTAGCAATGCGGCGTGGCATGGAGTCGAACAGTCTGTGGAACTGCGCAGGTGTTCTGAGAGCCCAGGTTGCTCTGATAGTGGCCTTCAGCTCTTCTGCATTGTTGAGTCTGGCATATTGCATCTTCCTGATCACAGTACCCCATAGATTTTCTATGAGGTTATGGTCAGGCGAGTTTCTGGCCAATTAAGAACAGGGATACTATGGTCCTTAAACCAAGTACTGGTAGCTTTGGCACTGTGTGCAGGAAAATGAAATCTCCATAAAGTTGGTCAGTTGCAGGAAGCATGAAGTGCTCAAAAACTTCCTGGTAGACAGTTGCATTGATCTTGGACCTCAGAAAACACAGTGGACCAACACCAGCAGATGACATGGCACCCCAAACCAACACTGACTGTGGAAATTTTACACTGGACCTCAAGTAATGTGGATTCTGTTCCTCTGCTCTCTTCCTCTAGACTCTGGGACCTTGATTTCCAAAGGAAATGCAAAATTTACTTTCATCAGAGAACATAACTCAGCAGCAATCCAGTCCTTTTTATCTTTAGCCCAGGCAAGATGCTTCTGGCACTGTCTCTTGTTCAAGAGTGGCTTGACACATGGAATGTGACATCTGAAACCCGAATTTCTTGCATACATCTGTGCGTGGTGGTTCTTGAAGCACTGACTCCAGCTGAGGTCCAGTCTTTGTGAATCTCCCCCACATTTTTGAAGCGGTTTTGTTTCACAATCCTCTCCAGGGTGTAATTATCCCTATTGATTGTACACTTTTTTTCTACCCCATCTTTTCCTTCCCTTCGACTCTCTATTAATGTGCTTGGACACAGAGCTCTGTGAACAGCCAGCCTCTTTTGTGTCTTGCCCTACTTGTATAATGTGTCAATGGTCGTCTTTTGGACAACTGTCAAGTCAGCAGTCTTCCCCATGATTATGTAGCCTACAGAACTAGACTGAGAGACCTTTTATAGGTCTTTGCAGGTGTTTTGAGTTACTTAGCTGTTTAGTGTGTGGCATCAGGTGTCTTCAATATTGAACCTTTTCATAATATTATAATTTTCTGACATATTGAAGTTCGAGTTTTTGTTAGTTGTCAGTTACACTTGAAATATATGTATGTGTGTAATGAATGAGTATAAAATACAAGTTTCACTTTTTGAATGGAATTACTGAAATAAATCAACTTTTTCATGATATTCTCATTTTATGACCAGCACCTGTATATGTTACAAATGGTTCAGAATTTGTTTTTGTCACCTATTAAAAATCAGTGTATTTCTGTTTTAAATAAAGGAATGAACATGTGAATGAATTGGGACTGCACACTTTGTATTGGGAGAAATTCTGGCTTAGTACCTCAAGACACTGAAATGTTATTCATATTTAATGTGCTCACAAGACTCAATACAATGATTAACTAAATATTAGGTTTCCCTAAATGTAGGTTCCTCTCAGTCTTTAAAAAGGGAATCTGGTACAATTACAGTATGGTAAATGTTTCATTTCTTACAATAATTCAAAAAAGCCATCAAAAATTCAAACTTTTTTTGTCTTCAGGTGGACTTTGTGCGAAGTGTGACTGCCGGTGACCAACTCAGAGAGGAGGACCACCTAGCACTGGAGACACTGCTAGCCAATGTACCTCAGTCCCGCGCGGTCAAAAGCAACAGCTTGGAGCTGACACCTTCCAACACACCCCAGCTTTCCCCAACTACTACGCCAGCTAACAAGAAAAACAGACTACCCATAGGTACTTGCAGTTTGCTCATTTAGCTCCTGTATTTACTCCTAACAGATACACACACACACACACACACACACACACACACACATATATATATATATATATATATATATATATATATATATATATATATATATATATATATACACACACACACACACACACACACACACAGGGGTTGGACAATGAAACTGAAACACCTGGCATTTTAGTGTGGGAGGTTTCATGGCTAAATTGGACCAGCCTGGTGGCCAATCTTCATTAATTGCACATTGCACCAGTAAGGGCAGAGTGTGAAGGTTCAATTAGAAGGGTATGAGCACAGTTTTGCTCAAAATATTGCAATGCACAAAACATTATGGGTGAGTTCAAAAGAGGACAAATTGTTAGTGCACGTCTTGCTGGCGCATCTGTGACCAAGATAGCAAGTCTTTGTGATGTATTAAGAGCCACGGTATCCAGGGTAATGTCAGTATACCACCAAGAAGGACGAACCAAATCCAACAGGATTAACCTTGGACGCAAGAGGAAGCTGTCTGAAAGGGATGTTCGGGTGCTAACCCGGATTGTATCCAAAAAACATAAAACCACGGATGGCCAAATCACGGCAGAATTAAATGTGCACCTCAACTCTCCTGTTTCCACCAAAACTGTCGGGAGCTCCACAGGGTCAATATACACGGCCGGGCTGCTGTAGCCAATCCTTTGGTCACTCATGCCAATGCCACGTCGGTTTCAATGGTGGAGCGCAAATCTTGGGCTGTGGACAATGTGAAACATGTATTGTTCTCTTATGAGTCCACCTTTACTGCTTTCCCCACATCCGGGAGACTTACGGTGTGGAGAAGCCCCAAAGATGCGTACCACCCAGACTGTTGCATGCCCAGAATGAAGAATGGGGGTGGATCAGTGATGGTTTGGGCTGCCATATCATTGCATTCCTTTGACCCAATACTTGTGCTAAATGGGCGCGTCACTGCCAAGGACTACCGAACCATTCTGTAGGACCATGTGCATCCAATGGTTCAAACATTGTATCCTGAAGGCAATGCCGTGTATCAGGATGACAATGCAAAAATAAACACAGCAAGACTGGTGAAAGATTGGTTTGATGAACATGAAAGTGAAGTTGAACATCTCCCATGGCCTGCACAGTCACCAGATCTAAATATTATTGAGCCACTTTGGGGTGCTTTGGAGAAGCGAGTCAGGAAACGTTTTCCTCCACCAGCGTCATGTAGTGACCTGTCCACTATCCTGCAAGAAGAATAGCTTAAAATCCCTCTGACCACTGTGCAGGACTTGTATATGTCATTCCCAAGACGAATTGATGCTGTATTGGCCGCAAAAGGAGGCCCTACACCGTACTAATTATTGTGGTCTAAAATCAGGTGCTTCAGTTTCATTGTCCAACCCCTGTGTGTGTGTCTATATATATATATATATATATATATATATATATATATATATATATATATATATATATATATCCCATTCAACGTAATGAGAAGCTGTATAACAACTGTTTATGGATAAAAACGTAAAAGTCCCTACGTAAAAGAATTCGTCCAGAAATACTTCCATTGTGTTGAGACAGGTTTTGCAGCACGTTTCATAGATGTAGCACGCACGTCATTTTGATGAATTTGCTTTGCATATTTTCAGCGCGTTTTGCTTTTGGAGTGCGATGGGCTTTCAGGGCCACTGTAGCAATTCAGCGTGCAGACTGATGGTATGCTACATCATCAGATTGCTCTCCGTTGGCGGCGCTACTTAAGGCAGGAAATGGAAACAAATGTTTATTGAATTCTTTTGCCCAAGCTTATCATCTTTATCGAGGAAAAATTTATCGCGAAACATATTGAAATCGCTTTATCTCCCAGTACTATATATATATATATGTCTAAGATAGCACAGCACAGGAATACATGGATATGCATGTGTCTATGATACTACCACACAAGATTACATGGACATGCATGTCTGAAATAGACACTGGTTTGGAGGGTAATGACCCTTCCCTCGGTTGGAAGGCTGCCGAGTTTGGTGTCCTTAGACTACTTTCTCCGAGTTACTTCCTCTGGGCTAGATTTTAATCCAATGTCTGTCTTGTATATAAAGTTATAAGGACCTCTGAAACTTTTGCATCCTTAGATATAAGTGTAACAAGGAATTTCCAAGAGATGCCAAATTAGGGTGAAACCTTGAGGATGTCAGATAAGGCTGGATTCTAGAATTTATGAGAATTTATGTAAAGGTCCTTCCTGGGTCCACAAGCTGTGTTTCCTCAGGTGAAGGGGAATCCTGACCGGAGCATCCTTTTGCATTCTTTATTGCCTCTTCTCAGCACTTTAGGGGACCAGATAAGTTTAGGATTCTAAACTTTAGGAGGGGAGATCATTGTTGTGGTTGTGATTTATGAGTTCCTCAGAGCTGAGGTGATGGGTAGAAAACCTTCTTGCATTCCTTGTTACCTTTGCCAAGCACTTTAAGGGACTAGACAAGATCAGTTTCTTATACTTTGCGAGGGAAGGTCATCTCTGTCGTGATCGGTGAAGTAGTAGAAAAGTCTTTGTTGTCTCCACTGCACTCACATTGGAATCAAAAAATTCTTTCACAGCTACCCTTAACTTACAGCTTCTCAAACCAAATCCCATAAACAAAGATGTCTCATACTTGGCTACAAAGCTCTTAGCACCTATCTCTGTTGGCCTTATATATGCCACTAATTCTGCTTATTTCAGCTTTTTCCTTTTGAATGCTTTGTCCACTGCATCTTCAAATGGATTTTAACTCAGCAAAATACAAAAAAATAAAATACTCTCCAATTCTTTTCACAGAACAATACCACATCTGTGTTGTGTGTGTGTGTGTTTAACCTACATCCGCTACACAATTCCAGTCTTTCAGTCCATCTACTGATATTTATAGCCTGCACTTGTTCTCAAATGCACTTCCATAGTGCACAAACATAGTTTATATTTTAAAAGAGAAACTATTATCAAATGATCAAATAGCTCCTGATTATCTCTAACTATATTATCCCTATGACAGTCTGACCTTATATGTCAATAAAATAAGTGTCCCAACACTCATACATAATTTTCCACTAGGATCTTCACGTATCCACACATACCACTAAAAAGTATTGTGGAGTTGGAAGGAAGCTGTAAGAATCTATTGACATGACTCTCATCCATTGCACACCACTGTCCCCAAGTGTTTCTCGACGACTCAAAATGCTAACAACTTAACAGAAATGATAGAACACTACTCATTTGCTCTTATATGGGTTCCCTTTTGAGTCTTATTCCCCTCAAGGTTTCTCCCTGTCGTCATAGGGCTTGCTCATTAGTGATCTGGACCCATATGATTGTAAAGCTGCTTTGTGACAACATGTGTTGTAAAAAGTGCTATATAAATAAATTTGACTTTAACTCATAGATAATTCAGTAGTTTGTACCCACATCTGATGCATTGTAGATGGCACCCTGCAATCTTTCCTCTCTAAAAACTTGCTGCTTAACTATCTCCTTAGTTAACCTCCTAAACTACACTTAGCTAGAATTAGCTAGGGCCACATATAGCTCAGAGAGGTAAGTTCTTCCTAGTATTTTTAGGTTATATATTTTGGAATTAAACATATATCTCCACTGAATCTATTGAGATACCACTCAATGAGATTCAGTTCAGTTTAGAATTGCTCATGTAGCTGTCACCTCAGTTGATGTTAAACTGAGGTAACAGCTACATGAGGTAGCCAGTCCCCACTGCTTACTGCTGATACCACCACAGTTAACAGCTACTACTATTAATAACTAGCTTACACTATGTGTTTCTGAAGTGAATGGGTGTATTAATTTTATAAATACAGGAAAATATATTAAAGTTATTTCTTTTGTAAACAAACAAATGAGATAGATACAGTTGACAGGTTGGAAAATGCAGAAGAATTTGTTTAAACTGTCAGGTATGTAGATCAAAGTATCTGTATGAAAACATTTTAAAGTGAACGTTGCTTTTTTGTATTGTATTGTAAAATGCTGTTTTGTATTTTCTGTATTGTATTTCACTTGAATTACAAGCAGTCCACTGTTACATATGCTAATATCCCTGGCTGTAGTCACCACTTTGTCACAAAGCTGCCTTAAACCCAAGCTCATGTGCTCCTTATCCCCAGCAGGATCACGCAGCCGCTCCCGCTCCAACATTGCTCAAGATGGCGAGCCTGATGTTAGCTCCCAGGACTCCCAACAGGAAGTCACACCTGAGGAGGTGCTCGTCATCTCTTTAGGAACTTCCCTACAGACTGTGCCTGGAATGATGTCAGAGAATGAGGTAACAGTGATGTGTCCCTCTCTCTTCATTTCACTTTGCTTGCACAGCTGATAGAGGACCTCTGAAACATCCCATTTCCTCTGGATACCTTGTTTTCCTCCTTCCGGATGACATTTTGAATGTTGAATCTTGTAGGAGTGCTCCATACATTATGTGGAGTTTTCTTTACTTGATATCAGCTTCCATTTCTTCTCTTATTTTGCCTGCAGGTTAACTGATAATTGGCAGGGTAAATGTCTGACATATTATTGTCCTTGACTAATTATGAGGCATAGTAACTCTTATGTAGTATAATGAAAATCCATACATGGTAATTTATTGCCCCCTGTCCTGATCACTTTAAGGGTCCAAGGATATAGATCTGGGAACCTTTTAGAATTATTACCCTATTGTGCTTTACATATTTTCCCTATTATTCTTTTCCTTGGATAAAACAAAAGGACAAGAAGGCCCAAAAACACCAATCTGAACAGAAAAGAAAACTGCAGTATGTCTGAAATGGTTGAGCCGAGTAAAGGGACATATTCAGAATGTATTCAAATTCAGCTTAAACCATAGGTCCATCTATTATATATTTACACACATAGGGGATAATGTGTGTTTGATACACTGCCAGTTTTGCAAGTTTTCCCACCTACAAAGAGATCTGCAATTTTTTATTGTATGCACCGTCCCAACCATGAAGCATGGGGGTGGAAACATACTTTGGGGGTAGGTCTTTCAGCATGACAATGACCCGAAACACACAGCCAGGAAAACCAAGGAGTGGCTCCATAAGAAGCATTTCAAGGTCCTGGAGTGGCCGAGCCAGTCTCTAGACCTGAACAGTCTCTTGACTGTGGAATATTTAGGATGTGAGGAATTTTCACAATTTGAATTTGTTGCATAGGTGGCATCCTTTCACAGTTCCATGCTGGAATTCACTGAGCTCCTGAGATGACCCATTTTTTCAGAAAGCTTTGTAAAAACAGTCTGAATGCCTAGGTGCTTAATTTTATACACCTATGGCCATGGAAGTGATTGGAACACCTGATTCTGATTATTTGGATGGGTGAGCGAATACTTTTGGCAATATAGTGTATATTTTAAACAGTGCTGCTTGAAAGTTTGTAATTCCTTGAGTAGTTTATATTTTTCTGTTGTTTTACCATGATTCTTATATTGTATCATCATCACTTTTTGTATATGAAATGCTCGCCAATTTCATTGACCTGTTTTGAGGGAAAAGTGAGTTGCCAGCAGATTACATGAAACATGGAATCGGAGCAAAAGTAAATGAAATACAGCTGCATTAGTCAATTAGGTAAAAGACTCAAGTAATACATTAAGCATAACCATCAAATGAGACATTCTTGGGCAAAGATTTGAGCCACACTCATTTAAAATGGAGAGCAAACCTACCAAACCACTGCGAAGGAGTAAAGCACACAAATCAACAAAGCTGAGAGCAAATATCTAGCGATATCAGGAAGAAGGTGGTGACAGCCCACCAGTCTGGGGGAAAGCTACAAGACCATCTCGAAAAGATCCCAACTCCATCCATACACTGAAAGACAAATCATTTTCATCTCATCATCCCCGCAACTCTGATCAGAAGTGGATAGACACAAAAATATTAATTCAAGTAAAGGCCAACCCACACATCACCTCCAGAGAGTTGCAGACCTCTCTGGCAACATCTGGGATAAATGTACATGTGTCTACAATCAGACATTATGTTCATGGGAGAGTTGCTAGAAGGAAGCCTCTGCTCTCAAGATGGAACAAAGTTGCCTGGCAAACTTTGCCAGGGAACACTTGGATATATGAGTCCAAAATTGTATTATTTGGCCACAATCACAGGTGCCAGAAAAACCTTCTCACAACAGTGAAGCATGTTGATGGAAATGTGAAGGTCTGGGACTCCTTTTGTACCTTTGAACTTAGATGACGCCATATTATCCAGGGAACCATCAATTTCTAAGTCTTTCAGAAAATTCCTTACCAGAATCTTCTGCCATCAGTCAGGGAGTTGAAGCTGCAAATGTATCATGCAACAAGACAATGAACCAAAGCATTCCAGCAAATCTACCACTTGCTTGAATAGCTTTTGCACTCTGGCGTGGCCCAGTCAAAATCTGGACCTCAATTCCATAGAAATGCTGTGGCAAGATCTGAAATTGGCGGTACATGCCAGATGTCCTTTCAACCTCTCAAGTGGCCATACGATTTGTGTATATCTGTGTGCAATATATATTGTATGTATGTGTGTGTGTATACACATGAATACATGCTGCCTGTTGAATGGATCAACATAGCAGCAGCAGGTTAGGGTCATTTTTCAGCCAGTGGCTAATTTTTAATTCCATGGACCACATTTCCATGGACTAAAAACAGCTGTGCACCTTAAATCTAATTTTTATTATTAATAATTATTTTGTTCTACCATTTAAGGTGAAACATAAAAAAAACAACTTCAACTTCATGAATGACACCATATGTATATTTTAAATGGTAACAATCAGAAATCCAGCCCATTTTCCATATGGCAAACCTTTTCTGACAAGTCAAATGCATGCACTCTAGTGCATAGCAGTTTTTAGCTGTTTTGCTAAACGCTGCTGTTGCTGCAGACTAGCAGCCTTTTCTTCTGCTTCAGAAACTTTTGGAAGATATTGGAGATTCTTTCTTACTTCTGAATGGTTCATGTAGTAAAATATTGTGCATAATATTAGTCAAAAATGACAGACCCATGGTAGGAGCAACTGCAGAAGTTTCAAAAAACATTTAATTCAATGAATATTTGAATTATTCAAGAAAAATTTGTCCAAAATTGTCCGTGTTGAAAACTTATTTTGCTTGAATGAACTGCAAGTTTCTTTACTTTCTTATAATTGTAATATTATGGTTTTAAACCTATGTTTAGTTAATTTCAGATGCAAAATTGTTCATTGTTTAAATATTTTAACGCTGGGCATGCACTCTACTAATAGCAAGTCAGCAGAGGACCTTTGGCCAGGAATTTACCAGTGATGACCTTGGCAATGATTAACACACATTATGCTCAGCAAAAAAAAGGGGGTTGTAGACTTTACATCAGAAAGGTGTTAACTATATTAAAAATTACAATTCTAGTTAATTTTATACTGCTGTCTGTTGTAGGTGTTGAACTTGCAGCTGTCAGATGGCGCTCAAGGAGATGCTCCAACAGATGAGACCAAACTGCATGGGAAACCTGACAAAACTTTGCGCTTCTCTCTCTGCAGCGACAATCTTGAGGGCATCTCTGAGGGTGTGTTCCAAAATTGATCAGCAGAGGGCTCCCTTTCACTCTTTACTCTTAATGAATACTTCTCAGTGTAGAAAAACCAAAATGATCTTTTATATAGCAATGTTTTATTAAGTAATTATTAACTTACTTCTTCCATCAGAAAAGCAATTTGTGGTAAAGTTGCACCTAACTTTACATTTAGATGCATATAAAGCTATGAATTGTGAGCAGATCCGGCAGTATGGTGCAACTAGTGGGAGAAATGTTCTCATCTGTGCAGGGCCCTCTAACCGCTCCAACTCTGTCTCATCTCTGGACTTGGAAGGGGAATCTGTGTCCGAGCTTGGCCCAGGACCATCCAGCAGCAACGGTGTTGAGGCTCTGCAGCTACTGGAGCATGAACAAGGTGTGTGTTTGAGAGAGAGGTTTGTGATTTCTCTTTCACTCAAAGCGCAACGTGATCTGTGGCAGCTGAACTATCAGATATGAATTATCTACACTATCATAGATTATAGTATAAATCATGGCAGATATTTGTTCTTCAAAGTTATTTTTTTTATCCTAAACTGTACATCTCAGCAAATTTTAAAAACGAATAACTACTGATATATCACCATTACATTTTTGCATGATTATCTATTTAGCTACCACGCAGGATAATCTGGATGATAAACTACGCAAGTTTGAGATTCGGGACATGATGGGTCTGACAGATGATCGGGATATTTCAGAAACAGTTAGTGAGACATGGAGCACTGATGTCATCGGCAGTGACTTTGACCCTAATATGGATGAAGACAGACTTCAGGAGATAGCAGGTGAGGCTGTGTTTACCTTCTTGTAATTTCTATTCCTTAAAACCCTTAAGTTCTTCAGTGAGAAGCAAAAAATCTGAATGGAACTTGTAAATCAGGAGGGGGAGTATGGAAATAAGTATGGAATCTGGTGTTTGAGTGACTTAAGGCCTTTGGTAATCAAACCACTTTTATTTTTTTTTAAAAGGGTGTGTGTGGGAGAGGTGGGGCATTGGCATGTATGGGGTGGGGAATGAGGAAACACTGTTTATTCCAGGTACTGTAAAATGATCCTGATATGGGAATAAGTGTGGAGTTATGTTTACTGAAGGTACTCTGGTTATTTGTTACAGAAATGACACTTTTTTTGTTGTTTTGGTGCCGTCACCAAAGTTCTGTGCGTGGCAATTCGCTATAAAATCGATATAAAATTGTAATTAAATGAATGCTACTTTTGTTGTGATTGAAGGTTTAGAAGTTATTGTGAATTGCAATGAGAAGTTACAAAAGGGCAAAAATTGTTAGCTCTTTAGCTCTTGTTAGGTATTTGTTAGGCCCCAAAAAACTTACATTTTAGTATGAACATGCTGTTATCACTAAACAGACTACTTGCTTTGTATAGCTATTTTATTGCCATCTTATGATTACAGGCTTGCATTTCATTGGTGTGGGGGGAATTGGACTCATTAAATCATTAATTGTTGCATGCATTTTCGATGATAAATATATTCTTACAGGTTTAAGACCTGCATTTATTTAAATCCTTTTGCTTTCTGCCACACTGCCATACTATGTTCTGTCATCATTCCATCATTTAGTTTTTGCTTTCTTTTTATACCTCTACTTTTGATTTCTTATTCCTCCTCTTCTTCTCTCCTTTACCTATTCTCCACACCCTACCTATGTCTCCTTCTGTCACTTTTTTTTCTCTCTTTGACATTCACACAGTCCCTGCAGTCTTATTGACCTTGGTTCCTTCTCATTTGCATCCTCCATTTTTCATGCCTCAGAATATGGCGTTGGGGGACTTTTCCATCATTAAGTGAGTTTACAGCGATTTCCTTATGTGTTTTCTCTGAGGGATTGGGTTATGAGATACACATTAAATATCCATTAATACCTCATTATCCCACTGATAAGATTGCTATGATAATGAGGCAGAAATTCTAATTGTTGCACTACTGCGAATGCCACTCATTTAATCATGCACCTGAAAGATGAGCAACCCAGCTCCTGCCTTACTCACTGTAAACACGGCCAGCGGGGCAAAGCTCTCCTCCTACCCCAGAAAACCTGCCCTCCCCCACACCCAACCCTTGCAGGCCACACACTCACACTCTCTCTGTGTGTGTGTGCGCGCAAAGACCCGCCGAGAGGTACTTCTGTCAGCAGGTGGAGCACTCATGATTTCTGCCTCCATAAGGCCATCATACATGTTCACTCCCACACCACTCCAAAGCCTCCCTCCCCATGCTCCTCTTTTATTCTTTTGCCTTGTTAGGCTGTGGCACCCAGTGTGAAGTTAGTGGAAAGATGTCTGTGTGTGTGCAACACTGGTTGAAGGGGTAATGAGGTTATGAGTAATGCACTTCTCATTCCACCCCTCAAAGTCATGACCTAGGGGTGGGTGGGTGGGTGGGTGTATGTGTGTGTGTGTGTGTTACATGAGCTCATGAGGCAGGAGGCACAGTTAACCTTTGATCACCTAAAGTGACTTTTCCCTTTACCTGCTGGTTTGAATCTTGTGTGGTTTTGATGCCATACAGTGTCTACAGAAAGTCAGTACTTGCCTTCTGTTGCTTTGGAAGAAGCTTTATTTACAGTACATTTATCTGAATGGGAAGAAAAAATAAGGTAAAATATCTCTGGGGAAGAGAAGCATGAAAAAGCCTTCTGAGATAATAATTGGTGGAAGCACTTTTAGCTTGAATTATAGCTTTGACTCTATTTGGATACATCTCTGCCAACTTCACTCACTAAGGGTCCATACAGAATTGCTCAATTCAGTCAAACTGCAGGGCCATTAGCATGTCCCACTCCTCTTTCCAAAAATGTAATTTCTTTTGTTTTCTCTGGACCATTCTCATGTTGAAACGTAAACTATTATCCCATTTACAACGTCCTGGTTGAGGGATGCCTAATATTTCCCTACTTCCCATATATCTTCACTATTTGGGCAAGTGCTCTAGCCCCAGCTGAAGAGAGGTACACTTACAGCAGGATCCTGTAACTATCGTGTTTACTGTTAGACGAGTGTTCTTGGGAGGATAAGGTGTATTGGGTTTTGCAATCTGGACAAATTTTGATATAGTATTTCAAAATCACTACACCACACTGGGCTCTTATTCTCTAAGGCATTTTTTTTAACATACACGAGTCTCTGGGTGGATTTTTTTCTTCTCACCCATTCATAACAGAAAGATCTGTAGGGACTTTATGTTGTCCCATAACACTCTACACAAGGGTCTGTTTTTGTGGACACAGTGCAATTGTAGAAATTAGATACAAGACTGTTGTGTAGACATGTAGGGACATAGTAGAAATTACATGTACACTACATTTTTGGCTTTTGGGAGACACACTTATTCAGAAAAACTTACAAAAGGGCTTTGACATATATTCATGGAATGTATTTAACCAGTACAGTAGGTTAGAGTTCAAGCCACCATAGAACTAGAATACTACTGAAATACTGAATTTATTTTTTCATGACCAGCAACAAAGTCACTAATCTGGCACATAATGTACAATGTACATGCTGTTGCAATATCCAGTGAAATTAAGTCTCATTTCATTTAACTCTCATTTTCTTTAAAAGTCAAGCATGAGCTGACAACACAGATCAGTGTGCATGCTGGAATGACAGTGGGGAAAAATCCACATGCAATGAGGAAACATGCATAATTGTAAAGGAAATACAGAGTTGCCATGACAAAATCTAGGGAACTTGAAGATAATATGTAGTTGCTATTATTGTGAGGAAAATGCCACTTTGCACTTATGTTTTAAATAAAATCCAGTTCAAAGTTTTAAGCCAAATTGGATTAAGTTGCAACACCAGCTTTTAAATGTCATACCTCCTGTTGTGCTAAAATGAGCTAAAATTCATATCACAGTATGATGTCATATAACAATTTATAAAAAAGAATACAATTATTATTATTAGGGGTGCAACAACTAATCAATTCACTTGACACCAAGGAATGATCAGATATGTTGCCACAGAGCTGTATGGGAAGGGGGATAGTTGTAACTTGTAACATGAGTACTAGGACAAAACAAAAATATTATAGGAATGAGGATAAACTTTATGGTTTACCTGCGGGAATGGCAGCTAATACAATGTTTGTGAACACTACAGTGTGAATGTGGTCTTTGTTCAAGCCAAAACTTAGACTTTTATTTTTTCTTTGAATGAGCAGTAGTGCCATAAATTTACAATCTTAAACATTGCATCATTGTTATGGAGACATTTATGGCAGGAGAATATGTTGCTACTGAGTGCACAAGTTTCTAAATGGCAAAACAGTATACAACTCCTGTCTGTGTGCATCCATTGTGGGTTGCATTCAAATTTAAATGATTTATGGGATTTTATTTGGGAAAGAGGGAAAGCCCTAATAATGTACAATTCCATTTATCATGAAACTGGTCTTATAGAGGGGCTACACACACACACACACACACACACACACACACACACATTTAAATGTGTATTTCTGTATCATGAATAAAGAACCAAATATATATATATATTGGTTTGAATGTAGGTTGTATTTAATGTATTGTTTAAATTAAGTGTTTTAGAAATGTTTTGCCTGATGTTTGACATCAAATGCAGTCTGATGTGCAGCTCTGCCTGTTGCTCAGAATGCACTTTTCTTTCCTGTTATTATTATTATTATGTACTTTTATAGCTACACAGTTAAACGGGAACAGAAGCCTAGTTGGGAGAAATTACCAAAGCAGAGAATAAAACCTGCCAAGTGAAGTGGCGATAGATGTGATTCAGATACATTTTATGTTGGGAGCAACTTAAATCCTTCCAACTATGAGAAACCTCTGTAATGGAGGCTGATCTCTCAGGCTATAAATATTAGAAGATAGGTCGAATCGCAGGATTGGTGATTAGTAGAGGATGGGTAGACAACTACAGGTCCCACATTGTATTGTATTGACTACACTGAGGCCAGGTATGGTGAATAATTTATTTTATAGTGTTACTCATTCCATTTGAGGATGCAGTTGATGAAGGTTTTGAAAGGAAGCCATGTCATTGTCATGTCCAGACCGATAAATGGAACAAGTGGCACTGAGCATGCATGGCCTTAGTCACAGGGGAGGCCAGCATAGATCTGCAGTGTTGGGGGATGTATGGTGGCATTGTGGATAAAATCCACAAGCCTGCAAGGATCTGGAGGTGTCATGTCCTCCAGGGCAAAACACAGATAAGGGGAGATGTGTACCTGATGACTCCTTTGAAGAGCATGCAAGTTGTTAGTTGTTAAAGGTTTTTAGGTTTATTAGGAGTCCAGGACCATAATGTTTTGATCTAGGTTATATGATGTCTTATCTTGTGTATAATTACAGTAAGAAGGATGAGTAGGGGAGCATAAAAGGCCCAGAAAGGCCTGGTAGAGGCCAAGTCGTGCAGCACTCTCTTTTGCTCCCAATGCCACCCTGAAATCATCTCATGTATGAGTGATGAAGTGCCTATGAAGAGTTTGTGAGGTAGAAAATATTATGAAGTGAGTGGACATGCATGTTGGACATTTTATCCTTCACAGTGAAGTATTATTCGGACAGGGTTAGTTTTCCAGACAAACACCCATAAAGTAATTTTACATCTGTAATATTTATGATCAAGTTGTATGTTAAATGAATACTCTATGAATAGGCCGACATCTATAATTATTTGAGCGCCAAGCAAAATGTTTTGGGTTTAGTACGACTGCCACTAGGCCAGCACTATATTAAAATATGCAAGGTGCAGTAACATGTTCAACACTAATATTTAAGTAATACTTAACTAATATTTGTTCATGTATCTTTCTTTGATAACAGGTACACTACTATCATGCTTGCTGAATAAACTGAATAGAGAAATAAATTATTTCAAATAAACATTGAGGAAATTGCACATGAATACCCATCCAATTAAAAAAAACATTCTCTTAATAAAAAAAACATAAATTTAAGTTTCATTTCTCCTGTCCACAAAAATATTCAAATATTTTCTAAATTCAGTCATGGGCATAGAACATGCAGGAAAAAGGAGAAAGCAAATGGAGTCTCCACCTGGGAGAGTCTTAGGGCAGCTAATGGCTAGTTGGGGCTTAAGGTTATTGGCCAAATGGTGTGAATGTTTCATCTTGTAATTAAAATGCTTTTCCTAATTTAACTATATGTACCATGCATGTAAAGTTTTAATTGCATGCAAAAGTTGTAATCCCATCTGTTGCAATGTGTTTATTGGACGTGATCATATCACGTTGATGAAAATACAATTTATCAGTCAGTTAATGATTCTAACTGCTGCACATACTCTCATTGCCCCTTATTCTCAGATATTTTTAAGTGGCAAGATGTTCAGTTTGGAGAGGTGGCCTAAAATGGGCGGTTTAAATGAAAGCTGTTGCATACCAGTCTCCAGTTTTGTGCCATTCCACAGGTTCTGTTCTAATGTTCTTTGGAAACCACTGTTCTAACCATAGAGTGTTCTTTAGCTCCAAGCTGTGGAGTACTCAAAAACTGCTGCTGCTGTTCTGAACTAATCAAAATCACCATGATTGATAGCAGGAAGGAGCTATTAAGTTTAACTTATTTATTTATCTATTTATTTATTTATATGTTTATATGCTTTTATTTTTTTTCATTATTAGATAGATTTAGTTATCTCTGTTAATGTTTCAAAGAATAAAAGGATCAAGAATTTAATTTGTGTGTCATTCAACAAAAATAAAACTTTTTTAAGTGGTTGAATTTGTGTCCTCACTATATATACATGCTAATGTAAGCTATTTATACTCAGGGGCTCCGGTGGAGAATCTGCTGGGGAGCCTCTTGTGTTTGCCAGGGACTGGCTGTGTTCTTTTAGATCCCTACGGTTCAACGATCTCTGAGACCACAAGTGAGGCATGGAGTGTGGAGGTCCTACCCAGTGATTCAGGCGAGTATCACTGTGACAGAAAAACTTAATCATTGCTATGCAGAAACTATAGTATCACCTGAGAAATGGCCACAACAGTGAGACAACCATTATCCACTGGCATATGGCATATGTTTCACATATAACTTTATTACATTAAAATTGGTTCATCAATATTCAACCAACTGTTGTTGCTTATATCAGCCGCATTCCAGTACGTGGCATTCCAGTACGTGGTATTGGAGCCATATATAGCAAAATATAAAAGCATTGTAGAGAGTTCTATAGATATATTGTGACGGGGTGACAGAAGCAGCAGATGCGGGAAATGGTACCGTAGTTTCTTTAATATCCATTGCACAGCACAGCGTGTGGCAGAACAAACACAGGTCCGTCTTCCAGCATCGTAAGGGGAGGAGGCCCAGACTCCTCCTCATCACTGAGGGGTCCATTGTTCACAGGCTTCAGTGTGGACATGTGGAAGGCCAATGATGCACGGCTGCTCCCCAGTATGCCGATCCTGAAGATCACGTCGTTAATGCGCGCTCACACGGTATGAGGACTGGCATACCTCGCATCTAACTTATTATGTAGCCCCACCCGGCCATCCTTTGTGGCTACCCAGTCCTTGTCTCTGGGCTTGTAGGTGGGCGTGTCCCCTCGTCTTCTGTCTGCCTTTCTGTTGAAGATGCGAATGGCTGCCTTTAACCGCTGGTGCGTGTCCTCCCACACGCACTTGCTCCTCCTGCACCATTCCTTGACCACAGGCTGCTCCAACTTGGGGGGGGGGGATCTTACTGCGCATGCACTGCAGGCACAAGTTGAAGTGGTTGTTAGTGTCCTTGTGCATCGCCGGCCACCAGTAGCGTGCCGTTAGAAGCTGGGCGGTCTGGGGTCTTTTCCACCTTGCATTGTTGCATGCGTATGGAGCCCTGCCTAATGATGTAGCCTTTGAAGTTTACCTCAGTGATAAATACAGCTGATTGCGCAAGAGAGTGCTCAGGACTGCACATACATCATGAACATGTTGGTTCCGGGATCTGTCGTTGATGTAAGCGACAACTGATTTACCCAGAAACGCCCTCAAGACCTCGTTAATGAATGCCTGAAACACAGAGGGAGCTGTGGCGAGGCCATACGGCAACACTCAGGTTTTGTAATGGCCCGTGGTGGTACTAAAGGCCGACTTCTGCTCATCCCCTTTGCGGATGCGGGTGAGGTTGTAGGCGCTGCGTAGATTGAGTTTGGTGAAGTACCGCGCCTCCCTCAGCTGCTCTAGTACGGCCGGCACCAATATCAGCGGGTAGGGGTACTTCACCAGGAGGGAATTGAGCCTTTGGTAATCTACGCAAGGACTCAGCCCGCCTTCCTTCTTTTTAACAAAGAATACACTGGCTGAGGCTGGCGAGGTGGAGGGCCAGATGTAACACTGGGCTAGGGCCTCCTTGATGTACTGCTCCATTACCTGCTCCTCCTCCTGTGACAACGGGAACATTCTGCACCTGGGAGGTACAGCCCCCTTGCGGAGGTTAATGGCGCAGTCCCAGGGTCTGTGAGGTGGCAAATGTGTGGCTTTAACCGGACTGAACAGATCACTGAGGTCACTGTACTCTGGTGGGATCTGACGCTTTTCCCCAGCCTCTCCACGGAGCCCTGGTTGCCCATAACGGCTCGTGGCTCGCCCAGCTCCTGCTGCTGCCACTCAAGGGCAGCGTGCTGGGTAGCCAAGACATCTGCCATATCAGTGGCAAGCGTACTGCTGCCTGTCGGCTGTGCATTCTGTGACAGGGTGACAGGGTGACAGAAGCAGCAGACGTGGGTAATGGTGCCATGGTTTCTTTAATATCCATTGCACAGCACAGTACAACCAATAAGAAAGCAAAGGAGCGCAGCACGCAAAGTAACTAAACTTGGCTTAGGGAAGAGATGCAACGGAAGACGTGGTAAGCAGACTCACTCCTGAAGGCACAAGGAATGCACAGCACTGACTTCTGGGACCTGAAGGGCATGGGGCTGATGAGAGACAGTTGCAAGTGAATTAGCGGGTGAATTGGACTGTGGGAGTGAACAGGAGTGAAGTGGAATGGGCGGCTCCCTGTGGGGCTGGCCCGGCCTCCCGTGACACATATATGTAATTATGTGCATAGAGATATTAAAAATGCAATATTAGAAATACTAAAATGTAATACTTTAGTTTCAATTATATTGACAAAAAATGACGCAAGTAGTTAAAAACTACAACAAAAAAACAAACAACAAAAACTTTTGTAAAAGCACATTTTCCAGAGAAACAGAATGCTTCGGACAGAGGTCCTTCATTAGCTGTGCAAGCAATCTATATATGTAACTAATCCCATATCCTTTAATCCAAAGTTTGTACAGGTTATCATATATCATGTATTAATATCCATGTAAAAGAGCATTGCAACTTTTTTGTGTGTAATGCTAATGCATAAATCTTTTTTTTCCTTTATAGGCATACCCCAGAAAAGCAATTGTGTTTGATTTTTTTTAATTTTTCTATTGTTTTGTGTCAGCAAGGCATATATTGTGCACTGCTCCTTGACCAAATAAATTTGGCATTGCCCAGGATGCCATACGTAAAGCGTAAAATTGTTTAAAATGAATCACATGAAACATAGTCTACAGTCTAATATTGCTTATTCATGATGTGTAGGTTATGTCATGGTTCACTGAGCACCATATAGCAGAAATGTAAACTAGCAGTATGTCGACAACTTACAAGTGTCCCACCCACACTGAGATCATTTTGAGGTTGCAGCCTTTTAACCTTAGCTTTGTTCAGTTTTTGGATGGTCATGATTTTTTTTTTTTACTGAAATAGAAATTAATGATGATCATGCTGATAAAGTAAATTCACCATGCACATATTATTAGTCATTTTATCTGGAAAACTATTCCAGAGTTTAGAAATCAGCCAGCATTACATTTCAGTAGTTTAGCATAATTATAAAAGTGTCTTGCAACTTTTTTCGGAACTAAGAGAAATCCTGCAGCAGGTGAGATGGGTTATAGTATGCAATGAGTTCACTCAGATATTGTTGGGGCAAGACCATTTAACCCCATATAGATCAACAGAATAATTTTAAAATCAATTCGATATTTAACCCACGCCAATGCAATGCCGAGAGAGTAGGACTAATGTGATTGAATTTTCTAGCCCTAGTCAGTACTCTAGTCAGCATCCAATTAAAAAGACTATTACAGTAGTACAATCTTGATGAGACAAAAGCATGGACCACTTTCTCTGGATCTGATAATGAAAGTAAATGTCTCAACTTGGCAAAATTACGTAAATGGAAAAAGGCATCCTTAGTGACATTGTATATATGTGTGTCAAAAGAAAGATCTGAATCAATAGTGACCAGTTTTATTGGAATTTAGAAGTAGAAAATTAGACGCCATCCAGTTTTTTATGTCCTGGACTCATTCTCAATTTTGGGAGTAGTACTGACATCATCCGGATTAGAAGATATATCATCTGCGTAGCAGTGGAAGCTAATACCATGCCTATGAATGATTGTGCCCAGCAGTAGCATATATACAATGAGAATAATATGGGGCCCAATACAGATCCTTGAGGGACACCATATTTTACCTTTGTATGTTCTGAACATTCACAATTTTCAACTACAAATTGGTAACGTTCTGTAGGTGCTACTGAAAAACCAATTGCTTCTTGCAGCTTGCAACGCCTCAGTTTTATCGGAATTTAAAAGAAGAAAATTAGAGACCATCCAGTTTTTTATTTCCTGAACGCAGTTCTCAATTTTGGGAATTTCTCAATTTTGGGAACCAGGAAAGTGGTTGACCTCTTATGCCCATGAGTGTCTCCAGCCTATTCAGTAGAATGTTGTGATCAATTGTGTCAAAAGCAGCACTAAGGTCTAACAGTATAAGAAAATAAATCATTAACTACTTTAGTAAGTGCAGTTTCAGTGCTTTTATGAATATTTTTTTCAGTCACAATTTGAGATGTCACTGTCATAATTCACATTATGACATTATAATTCAGTGATGTCTTCAATACTTGTACTATAACATAAGTCTATGTAAGTCTATAAGTCTACAATTTATTTTGAAAATTATTAGGCAGTTGGTGTAAGCTTTATTATTACATACACAAACATAAACAGACATTCCCAATGAAATGAGAGCAAGATTGTTTAATTTAAAAAAACTTTTTTTTATTATTTTACTCTTCATTTGCATACTTCTTCATTTTAGTTTTGCATCATTCAATTTACTGTCCCTTTTGAATAATGCATAAATGGCCTCACTGTCTAGGTGGGTTGGATGGTCCCAAAAATGGTTTCCCTATACCTCAACATTGCACATCCCTCATGTATGCAGGGTTCGTAAAATGCTTACCAATGTTGTGTACAATGTGTTTGATAGAAACTGCAGATTTAAAGCAAGAGGAGCGTTTACAGGAGTTGGAGAGCTGTTCAGGGGTTGGCAGTACTTCAGATGACACTGAAGTCAGAGAGGTCAGCTCCCGACCCAGCACCCCAGGGCTAAGTGTGGTCTCAGGTACACACACACACACACTGTCCCCTCATTCAGTTTTCTCCTTCCCAATAGCTTCAACAACAAGCCAAGTCATAGTTTCCACAACATGCTTCATATATGTTTTGAACAAATAGAATATCAGATGGGATAAAAATGGAAAAAAGACACACACACGAACACCTCATAGCAGCTTCCAGACTTTTCTCTCACCTTAGAGTTACGTGCCACTGTTCTACCTTTTCAGTTCTTTATTTTGGGACTCTCCAGCTCTGACATATTAATGAAAATGAAGACAAATGGTCTTGCGAAATAGCACTCACATGTTGCGCTTGTGAAGCTTTCCCCGAGGACTTGGCAGATGGATCGCCTTTTCTTTCTTTTCTTGTTCCTTCTTGCCATTTTTGTCCCTCAAGGTTTTTCAGGTTCCCTTGTACCCTCTTTTCTTTCTCAAGGGACTGATAGTGTGATTTTATGTTTCCCTGAGGAGAGATGGGCTGTTAAACATGAGGACCATTCTATCACGTGCATGTCATGAGCTCTGACTTACCCACTGACTAGGAGCAAGAGGCTTTCATTCATCTATGTGCTCTTCATGTGTTAATGGACATGCATTAACTGATTAATCAGTTTAAATTTGGCTTGTAGCTAAGGATCATTTTGTACTCTTTCTTAAAGTAAAATAATGTAAAACACTACTGTCTTAAAGGTTACGAACATATGGATTGTATACTGACATTAGCTCTATATTTCAGTGAAATAACATTTTAGTGAACTTTCTTGTCAAAGGCAGAATAAGCTGTATTTTCAGCTAGTGTTAACCAGTTTTACATGGCTAGCCAATGATTATAATGCCCAGACATAACAAACTGCCACATGTTAAATTGATTTTTGAAGCATCTAAACTATGCCTAAAACATAAATGGGCATAGTTAGCAAGGATAGTTTGGCCAGATTCTAATGGCCAGCATTATTGGTGCTTCAGTAATTTGGAAGGGGTAATGTCATTAAGATGTTAAAACATCCTCATAGACACCAGCGTGGTATTTTTTACCAGCAGGTTTTATTTCCATGCTGCTGCCAAATATTTTTTCAACAATGATTATTTTAAATTTAATTATTTATTGTATTGTTTATTTATGGACATTTTATAATTATTCTTATAATTATTTAAAATGTATAATTATTGTTTTATTTTACATTTTTTATTTAACTTTATGTGCATATTTGTCTACAATTACACAGTACCATGCAAATCTTTTCTTAACGATATACTGACAAAACTGTGGCAGAACAGGTCCAAGCAAGATGCATATTGTATGAAACCAGCTTGATGCAGTTCAGTTATAGATTTTGAAAGTGCATTGTAAGTAAGTATATCATGCTAATTGGTGGCTGCTAGATTCCCTTCATTACTAGCTTCAATAGCATGTTTTGTTGAAATGTCCCAAGTCACTGATAGATCATAAAATCACACAAAGTCAGCACAGTTGTCTAAACTGTGTATTATATGTGTGGACAGACAGAAGATCACTTAGTAACCAAGTGACAAATAGCAGTTCATTTAAACCAGAAGTGAGGTATGACTCATTCATGACTTGACAGCTCAGGAGTCAAAACTATTCTTGACTTTTCTAGAAACTGCTGTTTTTTCAGTATGTCAGTAGTGCAGGATGCAGGGTCTTTGCCCCGAATGTAAATGCATTCCATGTTGCCATTCATGAAAAGTCACTTTTGTTAGATGTTTTTTTGTTGCTTATGCAGGTATCAGCGCAACATCTGAAGACATTCCGAACAAAATTGAAGACCTGCGCTCAGAATGTAGCTCAGACTTTGGAGGCAAAGACTCAGTGACAAGTCCTGATGGAGAGGAGTCTACACATGGTGTGTATATATGCATGCTCACACACAGACTGGACGATATACTGTTTACCATTTGTCTAAATCACACATTTTTAATGGTATGTTGTGAACATTCTGACCAATCCAGAAATGTATCAGATATCAAAATATACCAAATATCAAATATCATAAGAAATCAAAGTGTTTTGATGACAATGGCATTCACTTAACAAGCTACTTGTCAGAATAGTGTAAGGTGCATCTAGGGTTCACCTTTATTTCAAACTGCAAAGCAGTAGCATGCAATATTCAGTTTTTTTTATTATAAGTAAATAACAAATGATACGGTATAATAAAATCACAGACTAATACTGTGACCATATCATATACTCCTAACATACACACAGACAAAAACTGGATTTAAATGCAATGCAATATGTATGCTTCGTCATGCCTCAAATCATCATTGAAGGATTTCCCTTATGTGAAAGGATTTTTTTTACTTGCACTTTGGGTCCTAATATATTAATATATTCTCAGGATAAATGTGTTAATTTCACCACCTCGTTTCTCAGTAATTATGGATTTTATGATTTTTTTTAACACAAATGCCACATTTCATGGCATTGATTAACCTTCAGAGGTCTACGGGCCTTTTCTCTGTTTAAGCATGTTTTCAGAAATTTGTCTCTAGACATACTTTGCATTGTACCCATATATATCATATCATATATAATGTTCACACCAATCTCAGCATTCGTCCTAATAAGGTATCATCCTAATAAGGCCAAAATATATCCATTCATCTATACTATATTATTCTATACTATACTTTCACACTCAGAAACCTACAAAGTAAACATTTACTAATGGACAGTTAATTTAGGCAAAAGTCAAAAACAAGTCTTGTCATATTTTATTATGAATCAATTGCACGAATTTTGCCCAAAAGCAGCTTCTAGCTAGCCAGCTAGCTAGCTAACAAATATCACACGTCGTGCCTAAATGTGAACCTAGCTGTGTAAGCCCACTATTATAGTGTGCGATATTGTAAAAGGACATTAATTTAGCCATCAATCTTTTATTTTTGCATTCATCTTCATCAAAGGAATCAAACCCCTCAGGATTTAAAGCTCTCTTATCTTCATCAATATTATCTATATCATTATTAGCATTAGCTAGCTATCTAGTAGCAGCTGTACAACTAAAACAACTGATATGTTTTGCAAAACATTTCAGCTAGCCAGCTAGATGTCGAATGAGGAAAAAAAGGTTTATGCCATCTTCCATGAGGGGTAAATACGTAGTGATGTCATGATTATGTATTGGTCATATTCTAATAAATGACCCACAAATCTATATATGAACGTCAAAGTTTGCAGCTGTTTTGGCCAGTTTTTCTTGGCATCAGGAGTAAGGCCACAAATCATATTCTCCAGAGTTCTATTAAAGCGCTCAACGCTGCCATTACCCATAGGGTGGTATGGGGTGGTGTGAGACTTCCTGACTCCAGCGACCTTCAACAACTCACTGATTAGCTGACTCTCGAATGACGCTCCTTGGTCCGAATGAATTTGCTCTGGGAATCCATATACACAGAAGTATTTGTCCCATAAATGCTTAGCTACCTGCTTCGCTGATTGATCTTTACATGGAAAAGCATGTGACAGTCTGGAAAAATGGTCCGTGATCACAAGCACATCAACAGACTTATTGTTGCTGTCTTCTGCACACCAGAAATCAATGCACACAAGTTCGAGAGGTGACGTTGTGCTGATGCTCTCCAATGGGGCTCTACCATTAGGTTCACTAGATTTTCCGATGATACACCTAGGACAGTGCCTGACATATTCACGTACATCTCTATCGACATGGTGCCAAAAGAATCTCTGCCGAGCTAGTGCTAAGGTCCTAAATATTCCTTGATGCCCCGCACAATCATGGACACCTTTAAGAACCTCTTGTTTGAAAGAGTCCGGGACGATGAATTGGTGTCGTTTCTTCTTGGAGATTTGATCCTTGCATACTCTATACAAAATGCCACTGCTAGTGACCAATTTCTCCCAGTATTTTAGGTACCTCAGAACCATTAGATTCTCTGGCTTTTTCTCGTCTGGACGGTCTCTGGCCTCTGTCCACATAGAACAACCCTAGACAAGGTGGGATCCGACTGTTGGGCCTTCCGCAGCTCTCTTTCTGAATAAGGAATGACATCAAAATTACATGAAATCATCTGGGGCAAGTGATCCAGTACATCTGTAGCACGTATTCTAGCTCCAGATTCCCATACACTGCGTCTCCAGAATTGCAGAATCCACTTCTTTAGAAAGCGAATGTTTCTCATGACACTTTGGTGCACATGTCTCTCCGGTCAGACAAGTGGAATCATCATGATCATCAGGGCAACTTGAACATCCGAAAGCCTCCTGCACTGAATTGTTTGACACTGGGACTGTTTCTCCGAGCAGTTTATCATATGTGTGTCTTTTAAGATCCTCTGGCCAATGGTCAATTTTACAAATGGCTTGCGACTGAGGGTCGCAATGATGTGGGTCAAGATGTGGGTAAGTGGGTTGTTGTCTGTCCACACTGTGAATGCATGACCTTTCAACCAGTGGCTATATTTGTCGCACACTGCCCACTTCAATGCAAGAAAATCGAGTTTATGTGCAGGGTACTTTTTTTGAGCTAGTGTGAGTGATTTGCTTGTAAAGGCAATGGGTCTAGCCCTACTTTGTCCCTCCTGAAGTTGTGAGAGAACAGCGCCCAAGCCATCTTGTGAGGCGTCAGTGGATAGAATGAAGGGTCTAGTGAAATCAGGATGTGCTAATACAACACAGTTAAGCAAGGAAAGCTTTAGTGCATGTCCAATCACTTGGGGTCAATCTCCGGCACTGGTAGCGGACTTTTGCACATGGTCTACTTTTATGTTTTTGCTTCTGACCTGCTACCAACTCAAACAGGGGCTTAGCAGTGGCAGAATAGCTTGGTACGTAGTGTTGATAAAAATTAATCATGCCAAGAAATGATCTAATACGAGATGGAGAGGGAGTGATGCCATCTTGCTCCATTAGGTCTTTTGAGCACATTTTGTTGATAGCGTCTACCTTGCTTGAGTCTCCTGATTCATCCACAATGTGTCCAAGAAACTTTACTGATCGCCTGAGGAACCAACACTTTTTAGGTGCCAATTTTAGATTGTGCAGGCACAGGCAACTGAAAACCAGCTCCAAACGTTCTAATGCTAGTGCTTCTGTAGGAGCGAAAACTAAAAGATCGTCAAGGTAACACAAAAGACTCAGGAAGTTCTGGTCACCAAATATGCTCGTCATCATTCTCATGAAACTTCCGGGGCTGTTTGAAAGGCCCTGCGGGAGCATTGTATACTCCTATAACATTCAGGATACTTTTTAGCTTCTGATACTCAGCAGGAGGCACTCTTCGAAATGGCAGTCGAAATGGCTTATTGTCCACTAGGTGGATTCTGTGGACAATAAGCCACAGATCACTGTCTTCCACACAAGCGACAACACAGTGTTGTAACCATGTAGCACCCGGAGCACCAGTTGCAGGTCGCTTTTCACTCTGGTACTCATCAATCCTCTCTTGAATCTGCTTTGCACTCCACTCGTGAATTGACTTGCATTTGAACACATAAGCCAACTCAGGGTCTGGACAGTACTTAACAAACATTCTGGTTACCTCCTCTGGTATGTTTTCCATGCATCTGCCTTGGCGACGAAGGTTTGCTGCTTTGTTGACACGTATCCAGTAATCAACAGGATTTTCTTTGTGTCTTGGCAATGTTGAGTAAAAGTCTGCAAGTGGCAGGCACGATGAAGTCCTACTAAAATGGTGCAGCAGTATGTTATATATTGCATCTGGATTCTCTTTGGCATTAAATGTGGGGTCACTTCTCAATCCTATTCGGACTACATCTCTAGCCCTACCCATCAACCTACACAATATTTCATCTGACTGTTCAGACAATGCATAATTCTGTCTTTTGACAGGACTTCATCATGTCAATCCACTTTGTGACTGAGCATTTGTCTGAACCATTACCCCTGAAAATATCTGGTTCTCTATTAGGGCTTACACTAACATTAATACAGGGAGTGTCATTACCACCAGATGAACAAAGTCTGTCTCTCTGTACGTTGCCTTGACTTGCATTAAAATTGACTGAACCCTGTGAGGCTAGTTTCTCTACAATAGCATCGCCGATCTGAACACCCACCTGACTAATCATTTCACTCAGCTGTTGTACTGGATTCACATCAGTAAGAGGCATAGAGTGACTAGGCCCACTCTGAGCAAACTGCTCTGCAATACAATCAACCTGATCCTGACCCAGCCCTGAATCACCATTACTATTAGTTAGCACATGGGAAGCACCCAAACCTTTGCCTGTAAAACTAGGTGATTTGTGCACATACATAAAACCTCTACCCCTCCCAAAAGTGAAGAAATGATCATCCGCGTCAGTGGAATTCAGAAAATTACTTGCCATTTTTTTAATTTCAGCAAAGGTAGGAATTAGCACTTTCACAATAAATGTGTGAGAGAAAAAAAAATACACACTTTAACAATGACTAGGCTGTCCCTTGTACCTGACTATTGCATTGAAACGTATGGAAAAGGGCTCCGCGGTACTGGTGTGGCCACGCTATCCACGTGCGCTGGATCCCTGTAGTCCGTACGCGCTGAAGCTCCACGCGGCGATCTCCATCAAGCTGACCAAGATAATAAAAATATAAGAAATTATAAGTTCCGTCAACTTTTGCTGAAGAAGTCATGTTAGCCATCCAACACGGTTCTGCTAACTATTATCTAAAAAAAGGCACAATGTTTGTAAAACGTATTAGAAAAATGTTTTAGAGCTTTCAGCCAAATTTTAACTAAATTATATTATATATTAATGAAGAACTGCAGTAGCTACATACCGTCCATCCCAGAGCTCTCACTCGTCTGAGGGAGGTACGGCAACAGGAGAAGGTAGTGACGTCAGACCGAGAAGAGAAAAGCTTCCCAAAACCTTTTTTATCACCAATCTCTCCATTTTATGGACACCTTCTACCAGTTCATGTAGCTTACTCCAAAATTCCTCTTTCTTCTCTAGCTGACAACCAACCTGTGGTGCATATGCACTGACAACATCCATGATCCTGAAATTCTCTTCACATCCGAAACACTTTTCACAATTTTATCCTTTAATGTTACCCCTACTCCATTTCTCTTCATAATTTCACCGTTTTAGAACAGTTTGAATAAACCTCCAATGTTCATGCCCTTACTTCCTTTCCATCTGGTTTCCTGCACACATAAAATATCTACTTTCCTTCTCTCCAACATACGTGCCAGCTTTCTGCCTTTACCAGACATTGTTCCTACATTGAGTCCCTACTCTAACCTCCACACTACTGCTTTTCTTTCTCTCATGTTGTATTCAAACACGCCTTTCTCCTCTTCTCCTTTATGGTCTTCAACCAACAATAGTCCAATTTCCACAGGCGCCCTGTTGGTCAACAGTCGTTGTTAATCCGGGCCTTGACCGATCAGATGTGTTGATAATTTTGATATTTATTAAATAAATCTTGGTATCAACAACATTATTATAAATGTGTTTCTCATCTTCTATCAGACAATTGACTTTCCCAATACAGTATCTATGAACTGACTATTATTCAACTTAGTTCTTAGTCCTTGAACATTTCTTCACTTTCCTCTCGCTCTTGTCCCATGTCTCCAACAAGGTTGTCTTTTGTACTCTGATTTTTGGTGTTTTCACATTACTCTTGCAGTATTTTAGTAGTATCTTCAGTATTTTCACTTTCAGGTCTTTCCACCATATTCATATACTTTTTAGCCAGTTCCCCTAAATCTAAAACTTTTTGGTGATCCAGTCTGCGTATGTATGCAACTGTCAGCTGTGATCCCATGAATAATGTTGCCATGTGATTTTGTCCTTTTTTTTAATGTCATTTCCACATCACTCAAACTTCTTCGCATAGGGCCATAGTTAAGCTCAACATTGCCTACTAAGAGGCCTGCCACCACCACCAAATGCAGTCCACCTCTGTACATGCCATGCTGGATAACAATTGCAGCTAGTCTACTTTTCCCTAGCACCTGGCTGTGAAAACATGCCAAATATAGCACTCTATTGTTCTGTTGACACACGTATTACTCCAGACGTCTCTCTAGTCTTACACCGAAAGTGACATTTTCTTTTACTTAGAACATTTTATAACATTTTTAGAGCGATTTTAAGTGATTGCCCGATTGAGCCGTTTTTGTACTCCTCTGTAGCTTCTCACTTAAAATATTGAAATACAAAAGGTATCTTTGGAATTGAAAAGTTATTAGGGATGGTAAACAGGAAGTTCTAATAACATATATGTTAAAAAATAGCAAACATAACCATTTTGAATAAACTGAATAAAATCTAGTGTGCTAAGACAACAGATGGTACAATAGTAATGAGACATAAACCAGCACTGTAGAATGCGTTCAGAAGATGAATAGTCATCCTGTCTGGAAGGGATCCAGGGGTTCTGTGGTGTGGGGTTAACACATTTCTGTTTTTTCTCCATCCCTTCCTGCACCTCTCCAGGAATGCAAGCTCTGTCCTGTGCACCTGCTCAAGCTGACACGCTGTTGGCCATGTTCGATCCTCTCTCCTCTGGTGAAGGTAACGTGAAATGCCAACTGCTCTGCTGTGGGTGATAGTAGAATTGCTTCTGTGTTGTAGTGAAATGAGCGCCACAACCTTGTACCATATACGAAGATCAGGATTAGTGCAGGGGAAACCACATGAATGAACATGGAAAGTTTCTCTGCTTCCCACCTAAGACCAATTCTGGAATCAAAGTAAAAAAGACTCATTATTCACAGCCTCAGGAATATTTAAAGCTTTTGAGTTGCCCTGCATTATCTAATGTATACTTTTAAATGATTAAATATTAAAATGTGTCTTTTGTTCCATTGTTACCTTGGACATGCTACATGAAATGTATTTTGGATTAGTTATACATTGAGAAATGACTGGATGTATGCATGCTTGCATGTTCTTGTTTGTGTTGATTTCTGTGTGTGCGTGTACGTGCGTGTTAGACAAGGTGAAGGGGATGACAGGTTGCTAGACCTCACTGCAGGTGTTTTGGCGCAGTCGCCTGTCTCCACTGAGATGGCTCTGGGCTGCCATTGGAAAGCACTATGTAGAAATGTTGTACCCTTGAAACAGGTGGCCTACTTTCACCTGGGGTCTGTCTTTCTGACAGCTCTCTCAAACACTTGCTCTCACTTCATACGTTGCATTTGTTGTTTCAAGAATAGCTTTTTTGCCTGAGTACTGTGATTTATGTATGTATGTAAGAAAATGGATGAATGGAAATGAAGAAGCAAACGGGAGAGTACATGTATTAACAGTAAAATGACAGTTTCCATTCCCATAAATACAAAGTGAAATGAGCTGACTTTATTACTGACCTTTATTTAATGAATATTTGTAAAATGGACAGATCTGAAGTAAACATCCCCCTAGATGTGCCCTAGATGCACTATTTAAAAATTTTCACTGTTTCTCATTCACAGGCTCATGTACCAGCACTATTGTTCGACCCAAAGTGCACTATGCAAGACCCCCTCACCCTCCCCCAGACCCACCTATCCCAGAGGCTTGTGCTACAGGGCCTTCTGATCTACGCCCGTCACTCTTCACCCCCCACTGCCTAACCCAGGCCGAGCTAGAGCACACCAAGCAGAGACATTCATACCCTGATCGTCTGGTCAGGAGCCGCAGTACAGATGTGGTGTCTGCAGGACGTAGACCCAACAGTGATCCAGGCTTGAACCGCAGGACCATGGTAGAGGAGAGGGATCAGACAGGGGTCTTCTCCACAGGACCGACAGCTTCCCCCAGCAAAGACTCACTGAAAGTAGAGGTGTGTACACATAATTTCAAGTTTTTTTTCTTTCATGTCCAGTCTTTTTTTTTCATGTTTGTATGATAGGTTTTAATTTGATAATGTTTTCTTTCAGCTATGTTGAACTTTTCTGTCAATTTTATCATCTTAAATTTTTTTTCCATATTCAGTCTCATATACACATACAATATATATTGTACACTCATATATTTGAAGCTAAGATCTAGCATTATCTGTAACTACTGCATTACATGAAAGATAATGTCATTTCATATGATTTTATTTGTGTTCAGTCTGAAGAAAGGAAGGACAGTGATGATGAGAAGTCTGATAGGAACAGACCCTGGTGGAAGAAACGTTTTGTTCCAGCCATTCCTAAAGGTGACATTTACTAACAGCCCTAAAAGATTGGGTGGAGACATACATTTATATAAATTAAGCTTGCCATGTTTAAATGTGTGAATTAGATGTGAATTTCAAATTACCTTTTGTTTTAGTTTTATTTGAAATAAGAGCATTACATTTTCATTTATGCTGTCTCGTTTTTAAAGGGAGCCATTATTTCATTATTTGAGAATAAGCTTTTAGGACTTAATATGTAAGGTTTAAAATGTATTTAAAATGCATTTGTTTTTGGCAGTGACAGTGTCAGTTTTTCAAAACAATTTCCCTTTAAGCAGTTATTGTTCCATTATTGTGACTGAAATGGTTCAGTTTTGCAGTTTTCCCCCATTTTCAGTTGATGTTAGGCACACTTGCGTACATGGAGTCTCTCTGTTTTTCGCTAGTAGACCTCCCAAGTGGCTAATGGTTTCTTGTCCTCGTTAGTGATTAGTGCTTAGCATGGCTGAGGCAAAGAGTGTTTATCTTTTGAAACCCGATGTATCTGCTGCTCTTTGTGTTCCTCACACAGTGCTCTATTGGACTGCAGAGAGTGAAATCCCAGGTAAACCAGTCTCTTATATGAGCTAGTGCTGTAACACAGAGGCTGAGTTTTTTCATATACAGTAGCCCCATTCTAGCTCTTGTAGACTCCTTGTTGTCCCGCTGTGTGATGGTTAGAGCTATAAAATGCCTCAATGAAGCTTCACATCTTCATCCATGCAGATTTTTTGTTTGCCTTTTGGAGGAAAGAAGGACATTCTTTTTAGGATACTTTAGATCAAATTGGTAACCGCTGCGACATTTTGAAAACACAAAATACGAGAAAATGCTTTTTTTTGGCAAGCATGCATTTGTATGTTGTGAATGTGTCTTGCTGTTTTCCACAGCTATGTGGCTTCTCCATTTTTAATAGTAGTTTAGTTTTTGTGGACTGTATGTTGGACTCTTTAATGTCTTGAATGAATACATGGCTGACTGACAACTCTATCCAGCAAATAGAAACAATGAAGCCAGTTAGGTAAAACCTAATTGGTAAAATCATAGCAGGACATTTACTTTTTGAACTTGACCACTTACCATCCTGGTGAATAGTGTTAATGTATGTAAGTAAGCATGCTTTATTAGTATGGATGCAGTGAGTTGGGGTTTTGTGAGATGACTGCTTATGTTCCTTCTGCAGCCCCAATCGCAGCATTCCGAAAACGAGACAAGCATGAGAAGGATGAACTAGGAGTAGAGAGGGTCCATCAAGGTCTGTTCATCTTTTTCCCATGTCTCACTGTGTCTTTATCTGTCTTTCTTTCTTACTCTCACAGTCATTCTGATGTATAGACATTTACACACGTTTTTAAGTATTAAGAGGACTGTAAACATCAAACAATTTCTTTGTTCTGCACAACACAGATAGCACCTCAAATTTCTTCTACATAGCATGTAACTATTGATGCGACAGCCTAATGTTTTGGTAGCATTTTAGGACATTTTTGAAAATCTCCCATCCACCAAGGGTGTTTGAAATGTTTGAGCTTTATTGGGGCAGATGTAGCAATACACAAAAATAATTTACATTTATTAGATGGTCAGATAGGTTTTCTGGTGCGTGACCATATACCAACACAAACATGACTTCTAGGTGCATTGCCAAGACATGACTTGGCAGAAAAAGTTAGAGTACAACAATCTCAGTTTAACAGTATTGGTAAAGGTTACCTGTTATTCCTGTTTAAGAAACTGAAATGGAGATTAGTTGTGCATGAAATTAGCTCAAATCTAGGAAATAGAATTCTAAACCCCAGGAACATAAACATTGATTATTCAAAGCACTGAGTGAACTGGGGGTTTTGCTTTTTAAGGTGATCTCCCTGTTTCTAACAAAATCCATATTTTGTGCAGTGCAACTTGCCCACAGATGACAGAGCACTGCAGTATGGGCCAGTTTTCCTTTGGTTATAAGAGTCCTGAAATATTCCATCACAAGCAGCTCCTACTGTTTAGATCACTGTGTTCATACCATGTTCCCAGGCTGTTCATTCCGTTACAATTATGTCCATGCACTCATGTACTGTATATGAATCGTCTTTTAAGAACATTTTAAGTTGGCAATAATTAAATACAAATTGCGACAACATGAGTTGTTTCCATTAGTAAGAATAAAAACAGTGATAAACATCTTATCACTTGTGTACTGAGTAATAAGGTAAGAAAGAATAAAAGCAACATGAATAATCATTTTCAAAATACCATGAGGGCTTCCATCATCTCTTAGTGTAATTATTCTGCATCCCTGTAAGAACAGATAACTAACTACTCAGCATGTATGAACAATTCACTGGCTTGACATATTTGCACATTCCGTAATGGGTAATGGGATAATATCAGTATATTTCATACTGTCATTCTCACATTCACTTCCATCAGTACCATTAGTGTTTATTTCTTAATGCTATAGACAACCCTGAGAAACTATATTTTCTGTTTAAAAAATCATAAAGAATTATTTATGATACGACTGATTATCATAGCCGAAGTTCCACTGAGTGCACAACTAGGCTAATTTTTGTCTTATCTTTCGTGCTCTTCATCATGAGTATAAATAATCTGCAGTCAACATGCATACTTTCAATTGTAAGGTCAAGTGATTAACACTGAAGGTTACAGAGGCACCCTTTTCCCATGGCCAGCAATAGTTTTGACAGTTTAGCTATATGAACTAGTACTTCTGTGGTTAAAAATTATTACTTTTTGGCGAGATCTAGATAACTTTGTGATTATGCCTTCTTCAGGATTTCAGATTAGCTCAGATCACTGTTTTATGTACATCTTTTTGAATGTCTCAGCTAACTTGATTAGCCCTTCATCTTCTGCCATTTCAGTCCTACACAGTAAATAATCTCACAAGTCTTAATGTCTGAAGAAAAGCTGGAAAATTGACAGGTTTCACAACTTGCTTAAGGCTGTATATAGTGGACTCAAAGTTAACAAACCCAGTGCTACTGTTATATATATTTAAACCTGGAAAAATAAAGAAAAATGAGCAAAAACAGCATCAGCGAGAGCAAAGAAACAGCACAGCATGGGGGTAACCGCTTGTTCGGTGAGCATTTTGGTTTCTGATGAATTACAGCAGAGATCAGATGATTACCTGAACCATCAACTGCAAGGCTACACTTTGTCACGATGGTGTTGTCCAAACGTGATTAAAAATATACATATCAGGGCTCCAGACAAAAACATTACTCAAGGAGCCAGTAACTTTTTCTAGGCACCTCATTTAGGGGGGGCCAAGGATGTTGACATTACCGCCTCTGATAATCCATCCATCCATCCATCCATTGTCTTCCGCTTATCCGGGTCCGGGTCGCGGGGGCAGTAGCCTAAGCAAAGAGGCCCAGGTTTCCCTCTCCCCAGCCACCTCTTCCAGCTCTTCTGGGGGGGATACCAAGGCGTTCCCAGGACAGCCGAGAGATATAATCTCTCCAGCGTGTCCTGGGTCTTCCCCGGGCCTCCTCCCAGTTGGACATGCCCAGAGCGCCTCCCTAGGCAGGCGCCCAGGTGGCATCCGAACCAGATGCCCGAACCACCTCAACTGGCTCCTCTCTACGTGGAGGAGCAGCGACTCTACTCCGAGCCCCTCCCGGATGACTGTGCTCCGTACCTTATCTCTAAGGGAGAGCCCAGACACCCTGCGAAGAAAACTCATTTCGGCCGCTTGTATTCGCGATCTCATTCTTTCGGTCACTACCCAAAGCTCGTGACCATAGGTAAGAGTCGGAACGTAGATTGACCAGTAAATTGAGAGCTTTGCCTTTTGGCTCAGCTCTCTCTTCACCACAACGGTCCGGTACAGCGACCGCAATACTGCAGCCGCAGCACCGATCCGCCTGTCAATCTCTCGTTCCATCCTTCCCTCACTCGTGAACAAGAACCCGAGATACTTAAACTCCTCCACTTGAGGCAAGGACTCACTCCCGACCCAGAGAGGGCACTCCACCCTTGTCCGACTGAGTACCATGGTCTCAGTTTTAGAGGTGCTGACTCTCATCCCAGCCGTCTCGCACTCGGCTGCAAACTGATCCAGCGAGAGCTGTAGGTCTCGGCCCGATGATGCCAACAGGACCACATCATCTGCAAAGAGAAGGCGTGGAATCCTGAGGCCACCAAACCCGAACCCCCTCCGCCACTTGGCTACGCCGAGAAATTCTGTCCATAAAAGTTATGAACAGAACCGGTGACAAAAAGGGCAGCCTTGGCGGAGTCCAACTCCCACCGGAAACCAGTCTGACTTACTGCCGGCCATGCGAACCAAACTCCTGCTCCGTTTGTACAGAGACTGGGTAGCCCGTAGCAACGGGCCCCGTACCCTATACTCCCGGAGCACCCCCAGAGGAATCCCCGAGGGACACGGTCGAATGCCTTTTCCAAATCCACAAAGCACATGTGGACTGGTTGAGCAAACTCCCATGCACCCTCTAGGACCCTCGCAAGGGTGAAAAGTTGGTCCAGTGTTCCACGACCAGGACGGCATCCACATTGTTCCTCTTGTAACTGAGATTCGACTATCGAACGGACTCTCTTCTCCAGAACCCCTGCATAGACCTTACCGAGGAGGCTGAGAAGTGTGATCCCCGATAGTTGGAGCACACTCTCCGGTCCCCTTTCTTAAAAAGGGGAACCACCAACCACGGTTTGCCAATGCAGAGGCACTGCCCCCCGATGTACACGCGGTGTTGCAAAGACGTGTCAACCAAGACAGTGCCACAACATCCAGAGCCTTAAGGAACTCAGGGCGGATCTCATCCACCCCGGAGCCTTGGCTCCAAGGAGTTTCACAACTACCCTGGTCACCTCAGCCCTAGTGATGGGCAAACCCCGCCCGAGTCCTCTGGTTCTGCTTCCTCTATGGAAGACGTGGTGGTGGGATTGAGAAGATCCTCGAAGTATTCCTTCCACCGCCTAATGACATCCCCAGTCGAGGTCAACAGATCCCCAGCCTCACTGTATACAGTGTTGGTCGGGAAACGCTTTCCCCTCCTGAGTTGCCTGACGGTTTGCCAGAACCTCCTCGGAGCCGATCGAAAGTCGCTTTCCATGGTCTCACCAAACTCTTCCCACACCCGAGTTTTTGCCTCTGCGACAGTCAAAGCCGCGATCCGCTTGGCCCCCCTGTACCTGTCTGCTGCCTCCAAAGTCCCACGGGCCAACCAGGCCCGATAGGACTCTTTCTTCAGCATGACGGCCTCCCTTACCCGAGGTGTCCACCACCGGGTTCTGGGATTGCCGCCACGACAGGCACAGACAACCTTGCGGCCACAGCTCCGATCTGCCGCATTGACAATAGAAGCACGGAACCAAGCCCACTCAGACTCAATGTTTCCGGCCTCCCTCGGGATGCGGTCAAAGCTTTGTCGGATGTGGGAGTTAAACACCTTTCTGACAGGTTCCTCTGCCAGACGTTCCCAGCAAACCCTCACAATACGTTTGGGTCTGCCAGGTCTGTCTGGCATCCTCGCCCGCCATCTGATCCAACTCACCACTAGGTGGTGATCGGTTGACAGCTCAGCTCCTCTCTTTACCCGAGTGTCCAAGACACACGGTCGCAAGTTCGACGATACGATTACAAAATCGATCATCGAACTGCGACCTAAGGTGTCCTGGTGCCATGTGCACTTATGGACACCTCTGTGCTCAAACATGGTGTTCGTTATTGACAAACTGTGACGAGCACAGAAGTCCAACAACAGAACACCACTGGGTTCAGATCGGAGGCCGTTCCTCCCAATCACGCCCTTCCAGGTCCCACTGTCATTGCCCACGTGAGCATTGAAGTCCCCCAGCAGAACAATGGAATCCCCAGAAGGGGCACCTTCCAGAACCCCTCCAAGGACTCCAAGAAGGCCGGGTACTCCGAACTGCCATTCGGTGCATAAGCACAAACAACAGTCAGAGCCCTTTCCCCGACCCTAAGGCGCAGGGAAGCAACCCTCTTATCCACTGGGGAAAACCCCAACACACAGGCAGCGAGCCGGGGAGCTATGAGTAAGCCCACTCCAGCCCTCCGCCTTTCACCCTGGGCAACTCCAGAAAAGAATAAAGTCCAGCCTCTCTCGAGAGGATTGGTTCCAGAACCCAGACTGTGTGTGGAGGTGAGCCCAACTATATCTAGTTGGTATCTCTCAGCCTCACACACCAGCTCAGGCTCCTTCCCACCCAGAGAGGTTACGTTCCATGTCCCAAGAGCCAGCTTCAGTAACCGAGGGTCGGTACGCCAAGGCCCCCGCCTTCGGCCACCGCCCAAACCACAATGCACCGAACCCCTAGTACTACCTCTCCCACAGGTGGTGGGCCCATGGGAGAGTGAACCCATGTAATCCCTTCGGGCTGTGCCCGGCCGGGCCCCATGGGTAGAGACCCGGCCACCAGGCTCTCGCCGAGGAGCCCCTCCCCCAGGCCTGGCTCCAGGGTGAGGCCCCGGTAACCCTGATCCGGGCAAGGGTATCTGGGTCCTGTTTTCATATTCCATTGGGGTTTTTATTTGGACCACTCTTTGTCTGGCCCATCACCTAGGACCAATTTGCCATGGGAGACCCTACCAGGGGCATTGCCCCCGACAACCTAGCTCCTAGGATCACATGGGCACGCAAACCCCTCCACCACGATAAAGTGGTGATCCATGGAGGAGCCTCTGATAATATACTATCTAATGTGTTACAAACCTCTCAAGCTAAGTCTGTGGGGGTGGGTAAGAGGAGTTTATAACAAGTGGAGATGAGCAAGCAGGTGGAATGGGTGAAGGTGTGACTTTGAGATGGTGTGGAAGAGAAAACAACCACAAAAATATCTAAGGTAAATTCCTTTTTACTATGGAATATTTAGCACATATATAGATATAAAAAAATAAAGAAAAACTGTACCCTGGATGACACCAAAGCAAAGAACATAAAACAAACACACCTTACGGTAGAAAACACTAGAAAACAATATCTAAATCTCAGAAAACAAAAACACTATCTTTCTCTACCTACTCTAATAGTCTAATAATCAAAATATACAAAGGTTGGTGTCCGCCCTTTACCTAATGTGTCAAAACACAAATGTGACACGTGGATTGTGGTCAGTATAAACTACAACTAGCAAGGGACTAGAACCAACATAAACCTCAAAACACTTCAAGGCTAAAAGCATAGCTAATGTTTCCTTCTCAGTTGTAGAATAATTTAACTGATGCATATCAAACTTCCTGGAAAAAAAGCACACAGGGTGATCAATGTGCTGTTCATCCTCCTGCAAGAGGACTGCTCCAGCACCTACCTTGCTTGCATCAACCTCCAATTTAAACAGCCTTTGTAAAGTTGGGTGAGGCCATTACTGGAGCAGAACATAACAGAGCTTTAATGTTGTCAAATGCTTTTTGACATTCCAAAGTCCACTCAAACTTAGTGGAAGGACTTACCACTGTTAACGGAGCAGCTACAGAGGAGAAATTGCAACAAAACCCTCGATAATAACCTACCATTCCCAATAAACGTCGCAATTCTCGTCTGGTGGTGGGAGCAGGAATATTCACAACTGCACTGACCTTCTCATTTAACAGACAGACCTTTCCCTGACTTGTTTTCCCAAATAGGTCACAGTAGCATGAGCAAATTTACATTTACCCAAATTCAGTGTCAGGTTTGCAACTTTTAACTTTTTACGGGCGAACAGACCATAATGACTCCAAGTGACTACTCCAATACTGGGAATACACAACGTCATCAAGATAAACTGTACAATTTGGCACATCAGAAAAGATGGTATACGTTCCATCAGGCTTTGGTAGCAACAAGCATGGTGAACTCCATGGGCTGTTACTAGGTACTGCTAAACCATATTTCAGCCAGTATTCTATTTCTATTCATGCATGCTGTTTCAAAGGCTTCTTAGTAGCTGCTTTGATGTTATGAAGAACAAAAGTTTGCTTAGGTACATCAATTATGGTTGGAAACTCTCGAATCAGAGCTATAATATCTGCATGTTGCAAGTCAGGTAAATGTCTAACTAGGCAAGACTGTTCACAATCTAACTGTGTCAACACTTCAGAATTTGATAGTCTGGTTTCTAACTGGGAAGAAGAGCGTACAATAAACTCTTCTTTTTCAGGTCTATTGTCCACCACCGAAGTTAAAGCTACAGGTAATTTCACACCTTCCAAAGCTTTGCTGCAAGTAGGCAGCCGTTCATATTAAGGCTTAATCATGGTTACATGACAAATTCTGTATTCACGTCTGCAGTCTGGCGTTTTTCACTGGTAGTTAAGATCTCCCACCTTCCTTTTGATCATGTAAGGTCCAGCAAAACTGGATGACATAGATGAGGTAGAAGAAGGTAGAAGCTATTAAACTTTATCCCCAGGAACAAAATGGCGAACAACAGGCTTTTTATCAAAACAGCGTTTAATTTTGTCTTGGGACTTGCACATCATTTATTTTGCCAAATCACATGCATGATGCCAACGTTCACAAAATTAACTGGTAAAGTCTAAAACATGTTTACCCATAGGAGCCTGTTCTGATCGAAACATCTCTTTTAACACTTTTAGTGGGCTATGTACAGAATGTCCAAAAACCAATTCTACAAGGGAAACCCCAATGACTCCTGCTTAGCCTCTCGTGCAGCAAAAAGAACAAAAGGTACACCTTCATCCCGTAACGTAACATGACAACAGGGTAGACTACATCGGAGTCTAACACAGAATCTGTGCCCTTTAGAATAAAAGGATGGTAACATTCATCAGGTGAGCTTACAAGAGTCAGCAGAACTATTCTGAACCAACCCTACTGTCTTTATTTGTCCATTGATTGGTTTACCTTGTTTTTCCTGTCTCTCTTGCTTTCACTTAAGACTAAAACAGTCAGCAGCTTTATGACCCAAATTGTGGCAATAATAACACTCCAGCTGCTCAAATCTCCCCTTTTCTCTGCTATTGAGTGTAGGGAACCTGTTAAGATGCTTTTGCACACCGGATGGCCGAATGAGCACCACTTGAGCTTTTCCAGTTAACTTGCGTTGCAGCAGCAATGTCCAAAACTCCTTAGGCTACTTCAAAGAAACAGCAATATGCTCAAAAATACTGAAGTAGGTATCCACCTCAGACTCAAATGGAGCAACAAGGGCAATGTACTTAGTGATGGAAAAAGATGGTGATGATGAGGATTTGTTAACTACTGCAGCCTCAGCACCAGAGCCAACAGGAATCTGAGAACGTAGATGGCTCAAACCCAGTAGGATGAGCTGGAAAAATATCCGAAAAAATCCTTCTCCCTCAGTTCCAACTCACGCAGTCGAATTTCTCTCTCCAGTTCTATTTCCATCTGACGAGAAGCTATCTTGTATTCAAACTCGGCTTTTCTTTGCTCTGCCCATGCCTCTCATTCCATTTCTAATCAAGCGAGCTGCACCTTCAAAAGAGATTTATCTCTAGGCCCAGATGACAAAGAAAGGGACTCAAACACAATGTTGCCTGCACTTTACGAGACGTACCGACACCCTCCTTCTCAGACACAACTGGAGTATGCATGTCTGCCTCATGCTCTTTAACTGTGCTACCAACAGAAGTGGTAAACATTTCTTGTTAAGAGTGACTTAAAGTACTAACTCCATCAATTTATCAAGCACAAGTTGTCATATTACTCCTTTTCTTAACTGTCTAGTAGCCACAATCCCAAGATCCTCACAAATGCTCAGCAATTCCACCTTACAAAAGCTATCTAATTGTACCAAACTTGGATCACCCAAAAATGCCTGTATATCAAAATGAGCCATGATAAAAACTGCATCACAAACACCACAAACTATATCACAAACACCATCTGCCAACTGCCGTCAACCAACAATGGGACCATAAAAACAATCCCAGACGAGCCCCCATATGTTACAAACCCCTCAAGCTCTGTCTGGGGGGTTGGGGGGTGGTGTAAGAGGAGTATATAACAAGTGGAGATGGGCAAGCAGGTGAAATGGGTGAAGGTGAGACTTTGAGATGGAGTGGAAGAGAAAACAACCACACAAATATCAAAGATACCTTTTTTACCTTTTTTACTATGGAATATTTAACAAATATATAGATATATAAATATAAAAAACAGGGAAAAACTGGACCCTGGACGACACCATAGCAAAGAACATAACAGAACAAACACACCTTAATATATAAAACACTAGAAGACAATATCTAAATCTCTAAATCTAAGAAAACAAGAACACTATCTCTACCTACTCTAATACTCTAATAATATTCTAATAATCAAAATATACAAAGGTTGGTGTCCGCCCCTTACCTAATGTGTCTAAACAAGGTAAGGCCTACATGGGAAATATGTAGGAGCGTCCTCAACCTTACCTTTCCAGCCCCAAAACAAAAACAACATAATTCCAGAAGAACACCAGTTATAACTAAATTCCAAAACTCATGTCCATAGAACCAGAATATAGCTCAAAGTTCAACCCCCACCCCAGGATGACAGACCAAACATAGGCTAGAGCAGCATGGCCCAAGCTGCTCTTCCTTGGTGGTCTCTCTCTCTCTCTCTCTCTCTCTCTCTCTCTCTCTCGCGTCTTCTCTATCCGCCCTCTAGTGGCATCCGTTTAAAAAGGCAAGGCTCCACCTACAGGCTGCACCTGTAAAACTCTGGCTTATGTACACATGCACGTATGAATTGCAAAACTCACCTCATGTCACACATAGATTGTTTGAAAAAATCCAATATTTTCAACAAGCTAAGCCAATTCTAAGATAAATGTGTTGTTAGCTTGATTGGTAAATTAGCTGAATCTGGATACATATTCAGTATGTTGGCTAACACTGCTTTTGTTGTTTTGTTAGGTCAATATGAGTGATTTAGAAAGTACAGCACAGAACTTAATCACTGCAGTAAGCAGTACTCTGCAGACTCCACACAGTAAATCAGGGTCATCAGGGCCAGAGATAGGGACAGCATGCCAGTCCATCACATCAGTCCTAGTGATGTTTTGCTCTAGCAGTGTTTTTGCATGTGCAATTCTTGTTTCTCTGCTCTTGCTGTTACTGTTTTCGCTCTGTTTTCTTGGGTCTGACCTGCTTGATTCAACCTTATCTTTGCGTTCTCACATAAAATACAGTAATCTCGTTCCATACATGTCCATATTTGTTGAAGGAATATGTTCTAGTTGCTTCATTGCACTCATGAGCTTACAAACTGTTTTGGATATCTTGTATAAGAAGGTAGACATGGCAAACAAACCATAAAACCTTTTTTCTGCCTTGTTTGATTACAGTTCATGCTTGAGAAACATCCTCTTACATATCTCCATAGGTCCTGTGCACAATCATCGCGCTGAAATATATGCTCTTTGGAGAAATCTTTGGAGAGATTTCTGGAGTGTGGCAGCGACTCCGGCAATTAAATTATTACAGCCTAGCTAAAGGGCAGAACCAGAAGGTAACACAGACTTGGGAGCATCCTGAGACACTGGCATCCATCCACTACACCGTCGACAAACTTGAGTGACCGCGTGCAGTGATAGGATGACAGCAACAGCGCCCCAGTTTGCCATAAAACCCTTTGCTCATGAACCCCTGGATCTGTTACTTTATCTAAAGGGGCATATTAATTACCAAATGCTAGACCAAACAAGTTTTCAACCTAGACTTAAAGATTGAGACTGTGCCAGAGTCCCGGACACATTCTGGAAGACTATTCCATAGTTGGGGGGCCTTATAAGAAAAGGCTCTTCCCCCTGCTGTTAATTGATGGAACTAATAAGAGGCCAGCACCTTGGGATCGTAGTGGACGCGGGGGTTCATAATAAGAGATAAGCTCTTGGAGGTAGTCAGGAGCAAGTCCATGCAGTGCTTTATAAGTCAATAGAATAATTTTAAAATCAATACTGAATTTTACTGGGAGCCAGTGCAGGGCCGATAAAACTGGGCTGATATGTTCAAATTTCCTAGTTCTAGTTAGAACTCTGGCTGCGGCATTTTGAACTACTTGAAGTTTATTTATATTCCTATTTGAGCATCCTGACAGTAACGAGTTACAATAATCTAATCTGGAGCTAACAAAGGCGTGTACTAATTTTTCTGCATCATGCTGGGATAATGCATTTCTTAACTTGGCAATGTAACGGAGATGTAAAAAAGCTATCCTGGTAGTATTATCTATGTATTTATCAAATGATAGGTCAGAGTCGAATAAGACGCCGAGATTTTTGACTACCGAGCCAGGAGTAATGGGGTAATCTGCAAGATTTAACATTAGATCTGGTATTTTCTGTCTTGTGGCATTTGGGTCCAGAAGGAGAACCTCCGTTTTGTCACCATTAAGGTGGAGGAAGTTTAGCGACATCCAACATTTAATATCACTTACGCAGGCCTCAATTTTTCCTAATCTGGATTTGTCATCAGGTTTGGCTGATATATAAAGTTGGGTGTCATCTGCATAGCAGTGAAAGTTGACACCATGTTTATTTATAACTATTCCAAATGGTAACATATATAATGTAAATAATAGTGGTCCTAGGATGGAGCCTTGCGGGACTCCATATTTCACTTCTGAGTGTTTGGAGGGAATATTATCGAGCTCTACAAACTGATAGCGATTGGTTAAGTAAGAGTTAAACAGTTTTCTAACCTTTCTAGCAGGATCTTGTGATCTATTGTGTCGAAGGCTGCACTAAGATCGAGAAGCACTAATAGAGATACATAACCTTGATCAGAGGCAAGAAGGAGATCATTTGTTACTTTAAATAGTGCTGTTTCAGTGCTGTGGTAGGGCCTAAATCCAGATTGGAACTTTTCAAATATGTGGTTCCTGTGCAGATATAAGCATAACTGTTTGGCCACAGCTTTTTCTATGATCTTGGATATAAATGATAGGGTCTGTAGCTAGATAGTACATTAGGATCAAGATTTGGTTTCTTGATCAGGGGTTTAATGACTGCTAGTTTACAGGATCTGGGCATGTGACCCATTGTGATGGATGAGTTAACTATATTTAAAAGAGGTTCGATTATAACTGGTAAAACCTCTTTGAGCAATTAAGAGGGAATCGAGTCTAATGTGCAAGTAGTAGAATTTAAAGATGAAATTATTTTCTCCAATTCTAGTTGTGGGAGTGGATGAAAAGCTTCAAGCTTTTCTTCTAATGCTAGATTTTGTTCAATATCAGCCAATCCAGATGACAAACCAGATGAATTACCTATAAAAGGATTTATATTTAGTCTAAAATTCTCTATTTTATTATCAAAGATCAAAAGACATTACAAGTTAGGTTCCCTGGAATCTGATGTTCAGCACTGGTTTGATTTTTTGTAAGTTTAGAAATAGTACTGAAAAGAAATCTAGGATTATTTTTATTTTTTTCAATCAATGAGGTATGTTGAACGTGCTTTAGTAAGTGCCCCTTTGTATTCAATAAGGCTATCCTTCCAAGCACAGTGGAATACTTCCAGCTTAGTAGAGCGCCAGTTCCGCTCTAATTTACGTGCTATTTGTTTTAAATTACGAGTTTGGTCGGTGTACCACTGGGCGAGCTTTTTAAATCTGACCTTTTTATATTTGAATGGAGCTACTATATCTAGAGCTGATCTACAAGTATTCTCTAATAAACTATTTAACTCCTCTGGATCTGTTGGCGAGTAGGCTAAAGTCGTTAAATCTGGGAAGGTTTCAGTAAACTGTGTGGCGGTTGACGAATTTATCGAGCGTTTTAAACAATTCCGAGGAGACAGGTGGGTATTTAGGTTAAGATGTAGCTCGAATGAGATTAGATAGTGATCGGAGATTGCTGTGGTTTGCGGAAATGTATTTATATTAGCTACGTCGGTACCCAGCGTCAAAATCAAATCTAAAGTATGATTGTGGTAATGAGTAGGTCCCGTGACATTTTGAATAATACCAACAGAGTTCAATATCGAAGTAAATGCCCTTTTCAGCGGATCCTCTGCCTTCTCAAAGTGCATGTTAAAGTCTCCTGCCATTATTATTTTGTCACTACATACTGCTAAATTTGCTGCAAAATTACTGAAATCATTTATAAAGTCTGAGTAGGGCCCTGGCGGTCTGTACACATTAGTGAGTGAGAGAGCGTCATTGTTTGTAGCCGGATAAGTTATATTAATAGATAGCATCTCAAAAGAATTGGAGAGATCATAGTGTTTCTGGTGGACTTCTAAAGAATTTCTGTAGATTATGCATATTCCTCCTCCTCTGCCTAACAATCTTGGTCTATGGATATAACTGTATCCCACAGGTGTGGCCTCATTTAAAGTTAAATATGCGGCAGATCGAATCCAGGTTTCTGTGAGACATAAAATATCAATTTTCTGGTCGTTTATAATCTCGTTCACAATAGCTGCTTTAGAATTGAGCGATCGAATATTGAGTAATCCAATTTTCAGATCGGTTATATTGCTACTAATAATCGGATGCGAGGTTTGAATAGTAGTTAAAAACTTTGGACGGACTATTTTAATGATTGAATTTAACGCGGGGCACAGACACAGTCTCAATCCTATAGGAACTTGGTGACGCCTTTTGGCAGCTTGCAGACAGTCGGGTAAGCCGGTTTGTCTGCAGCCTGGTTGTGACTCTGGATTGTCAGCAGCTCCTAATACTACTCTGCCGACTAATTAACAGGCTATGGGCTATGCTGCAGGAAAGCAGGGCGGCGCCATCCCGAGTGGGGTGGACACCATCCCTGCCTAAAAGACCAGGCTTGCCCTCGAATATTCTATAGTTATCAATATAGCCCACATGATTTTTGTGATAAATGCATTATGTCAGTGGTTCCCAAAGTGGTGAACCAAAATGTTTCTAGAGAATGGCTCAGACAAGCTGTTCATGGCAGCAAGTGATCCACTTGCTTTTTTTGCTTTTCAAGTTGCCCCTACAAACTTATGGGTTTAACTGGGTTACTTGTGCATATACTGTATTTGTGGTGTCCTTGACAACAAAATTTACCATCATACAGAATGAAAATGTGCTTTACTTGCCCAGTATGCATTTGTTGTTTGACAACCAATATCTACCGAGTCAGCTTAGAGGCTAAAGAGATTTTAAGCATGATGTGGTGGCATTATAGATAAGAATGTTTAACGAGAACTGTGAACAATGACCCTGACCAATATTTGGGTTGATGAAAACTCTGGTCACGTATGTTGACATTATCAACTACCTTTTTATATATGGCTGATAAAGAGATAATAAATAATAAAAGCAAAATACTTATCTACACAGCAACAAAATCAGAAGAGTTCCATGTTACAATTGTGAACAGTGCAGATTTCTCAAAGCTGAAATGCAGGCAGGCACGTCCATTGGGGAAACTTGGCTACAAGGATTATGGCTCAAAACAACAGCATAATGGGGAGAGCAGGAAGTTCTTAATCACTGATTAGGGCAGATCGTAGCCACGTCAATGCTGTGTTATGAAAAGTAGGTTAGGGTTTTTTAGGTTTAGCACAACTTAACCTAAGTACTAATCTTTGTAACTTCTTTATTTGACTGAATTTTATATTTTGTCAACGACATTCAAGTAAGTATGTTGTTGGGCTGCTTTGATGTTCTGCTAAGGTATAGAATGCAGTGGTTAGTGGCATAGGGCAGGTCTAGGACTGTCCTGTAATAGGACTGTAATTGAATCATAGGATGGGTCTTAAGCATATGCAAATTCAAATACATTGACTAATTAAATCAATTGCTTGTATTCAACAGATAGCTGTATTACCTTCCCTCCTGTTTGCTCCACTTGTTGGATTACCATCCTTTCCTGTTTTTCAGTCCCCAGTGATTAATTATAAGTCTCAGTGCATTTTCAGTTGAACAACTCAGTTTTTGCATGTTTTCGTGAATTCACTTTAAAGGAACTTGTATCGCAATTCCCAATGTGTCATATCAAAATGTACAGTCTCAGCTCTCTTCCCAATGTCACCCTTTGAACACTGTATAAAGAAATTATAAAGCCAAAATCCTGAAAATATGAGGTCTGATTTTAGAAATGTGTTGCATCTTTTGTGGAAACGTGCCCTTACTTCAATTGTTGTGGTGTTTAAAATACGCTTACCAAAGTGTTTCATTCACAAAAGTAGTGAAATATATCAGTATTGTGACTTGAATTAGATGTGAATGCTAATTAGTATTAGCTACCTGCCTAATGTCTGATGCATGGGTCTTTAGTTTCAGGATGACTTTAATAAGTGATCTAGGGCAGTAATGACAAGGCAGTATTATTTTGGTCAACATATGACAAATCTATTCAAAACCAGACTTGTTAACCCTTTGTCACATCCCAAAATCTGTCTTCAGACTCTTCAGAATAAATAAAACTGCTAATAGTGTGAATCCACTATCTTCTCATCTGAGTTTTCTTTCTTGAGTGCGCTTTTAAAGAAGTGAAACTCATTTATGTGAGATTGTGTGAAAAATATGAACATGCATTGCGAATGTTTTGTGAACGCAGACTGTCCAAACCATATAAAATAAAATATAAAACTATATTGCCACAGTCAAATATTGACTAGAAAGTGATCAGTTGAAGATTGATGATGCTTACATTAGTGTTGACTATTAATAGCTATCACATCCAATTTCAGTTTAATGTAGCCAGTTGTTCACCTTCCAGTGAGCCCAGTCAGCCATAAATGGTTTGCTCATCCTCTCTGTTAGCCAAGATTGTCAATAGACAGGCAGTAAGGATTGGGTCATGAGAGTGCATCATTTTGTTACGAAGGAAAAGAGTTACAATTCCAACTGGGAATTTAAGGGAGCTGAGAAATGTGGTTTCATTGGGAGGAAGTTACTCCATCTGGTGTTTGTGTGCACAAAAACTATATAACTCTAAGGGAGGGGGAGGCATAATAGGTCCCCTTTAAATAAGCATATATTAGTAAGACATTGTTTTTAAGCAAATTAAATGGTTCCTTTATTGCACGGTACATTGTAACTGATCTTTATTTCATTTTCTCATTTCTCATTTTCTCATTTTTAGTGGTTATTTTCAGAAATGGAGTCACAAATCAGATAAGATTGTCAAAAAATTTGTCAACACTAGTATCCTGAATTTATGTATCTTCCTATCCCAGATTGCTTGAAAAGTGGTAGTGTAATTCATTTAAGACGCACACATCATGAGTGTAGCGCCCTTAATTAAGGACGCTGGCATTAGCAGTTGGTGTAATTACTTAATGCCAGTAACAAGGCTAACAGTCCTCTGTAATCTCTGTTGACATACCAATTCTTTCTCAGTGCTTACACATACCTAGCATTTAGATATACGGGCATACCCAAGTGGTGGTAATTCAGAACTACATTTTTATGATTTGTTTATTACTGAAATTTCACTTGGACATATTTAATGTTGACTTAAATCACATATTTAATGTTGACTCAAGTCATTATTAGCAATATAATTATTGTTAATTGTATTGTTTTATTGTTCTGGTATGTGTGCGCGTGCATCGGTGTGCATGCATGTGTGCGTGTGTGTTATAGGCATATCAGATGAACCTTCATTACCTAGGCAGAACTCTCAGACTCAGGCAGCAGAGGACATACTGGACAAATATAGAAACATTAAGAGAACCAGCCCAAGTGATGGAGGAGCATCGGCTGCTGCCTATGATGGACCAGGTAAAATATTCTGACTGTAAAACTAATATGCACAAAACGTATGATTATAACATAAGCTTTCAGTATGCATGTCAAATACTACAAGCATTAGAAATCGTGCCTGCATTTTTGTGCCACTCTTCAAAGTTTGAGGAAATTTCCTTCAGCAATGTTACATACATGCTATGCTATATGTCTGTGATCTGTGAACATGTAGAGGCCTGTAGAGAGGGTGAAAGTGAACATGGCTCTCCTAGAGATGAAGGCTTGCAGAACATATCTACAGATGACCTGCCCGACTCTGCTAGTCAAACAGCACAGCCTCAGGACAGCAAGTTCTCATTCAGGTCTCAGTAGTACATGGGCACACGCACACAGATCAGATATACTCTGTAGATCAAAAATATTGAAGCTAATCACAGTGCTTTATTTATGGGGTACACTAAGCTGTCCCATCTAATAACTGCTGTTTCTGGACTCTTTCAAAGATTTGGTCTAGTGATTAGTGATGTAATTAGTGATTAGTGACATTAGTGATGTAGCTAATGGAATTTTCTTTGTTTCTTTCTTTTCTGGTGTTGATTTCCGACAACCTGCAGTGATGCTAAAAAGAAATTACGGCTGGCTCTGTGCTCTGCAGATTCTGTCGTTTTTCCTATTATGCCACCTGCAACTACAAGGAATGGCCTACCTGACCACACAGACCCTGAGGGTATACATAATACACACGCACATGCACACACACACGCACTCCAATTATCAGGTATTTATAATTTGACTCGCGTCACAATGCAGTCTTGTGCACACATCTGTCGACATTTACACATGCCATCACATTCTTTGTTCCTCTGAAAAATGAGGTTTAGCAAAAACAGCTGATGTTGTTTTTCCACTCCATCTCAAAAACTGTGTCTGTATAATAACTGAGTCATGTATTTAAGAAGTTTGTTTTTGTTTGTTTGTTTTTTAATAATGTATTTTTATGTAAAAATGGTGTATCGTACAATGTTTTTATAATTATTTTATAATAAAGAAACAATATACAACTACTCTCATTACCAATTAATTACATTACCAATGCTATTTACACATTTTAATTACAAATAAGTGAAAGCCTGAAGTCCACTGAAAGATCTCACACCTTTGCTTCATCCCCTTCCTCTTCTTTCTCTCATCAGACAATGAGATTGTGTGCTTTCTGAAGGTGCAGCTGGCAGAGGCCATTAACCTGCAGGATAAGAACCAGATGGCTCAGATCCAGGAGACCATGCGCTGCGTAAGCCGCCTCGACCCCCGCACCTGCAGAAAACTCCTCACTGCCATCGCTGAGGATTACAGGTACATACAAGCGCACACATACACACAAAACCTTCTAATAGCCTTAACCAAGGATGTACCATAGCATTAGACATATGATTGCATTTGTAGGCATGTAGCTATGTTTTTATTTTCAGTGTATTGGTGTTCAGGTGTGTTGAGTAACGAAATGTGTGTCTGGTAGGAAGCGGGCTCCGTACATAGCCTACCTGACCCGGTGTCGTCAGGGGCTACAGACATCTCAAGCTCATTTGGAGAGGCTGCTTCAGAGGGTACTTAGAGATAAAGAAGTGGCCAACCGTTACTTCACCACTGTGTGTGTCCGTCTGCTTCTGGAACACATGGAGTCCAAGATGCAGGACTTCATCAGAGGTGTGCATTTGGGTGCAGGTGTAGACATGTGTATGTGGGTACTCTGTTTACCAGTTTGAATAACAGATTGAGTTACAAATTTGAATAACGTTGGCATCCTGTAGTCTTGACATTATAATTCTTTCAGGTAGAGGATATTTATTTGTCCACATCACTCAAGTTCAGTATCTTGAACGATGGCTCCTATTAGGATCTTGATTACACTGTGTTCCAAATTATTATACAAATAATATTTTCTCAGATTTTCCAAAATGACCTATATGAATTGCAGTCATTGTAATTTTCCAGTCATCAACTATTAGAGTACAATTGAAAGGTTTTTGAACAAACTGCCAATGATAACAGTATATTTAAAAAAAAAAATAAAACACTCAAAATGCATGCTCCAAATTATTATGCACAGCAGAGTTTTCAACCTTTTCTTCAGGTCAGGGGAGCATGGGGGCAACACCAAGTTTGTCCCCTTTTAAGCCCATAGCAGCTAGAGGTGCAGATGTGTTCTTTGCAGCACGAGACAGTGCATTATCATGCATGATGGTCCAGATGGATGGAGTGGAGCATGGCTGGTTGATGGACACCCCATGCAAACAAGGCTATGGCGCCAACAAGGAGGAGGTGGAGTAATGTTTTGGGCTGGAATCATGGGGAGAGAGATTGTCGGCCCCTTTAGGATCCCTGAAGGGGTAAAGATGACCTCCATAATGTATGTGGAGTTTCTCAAACAGCACTTCCTGCCATGGTTCAAGAAGAAGAACCGTGCATTCCGCAGCAAGATCATTTTCATGCATGATAATGCACCTTCTCGTGCTGCAAAGAACACATCTGCATCTCTGGCTCCTATGGGCTTAAAAGAGGACAAACTTATGGTGTGGCCCCCATGCTCCACTGACCTCAAAAACCTTTCAATTGTACTCTAATAGTTGATGACTGGAAAATTACAATGACTGCAATTTATATAGGTCATATTGGAAAATCTGAGAAAATATTATTTGCATAATAATTTGGAACACAGTGTATTATCTTGAAATCTACTCAGTATCAATAGATCCCTCTGTTGGTCTTTGTGGCTACTTTGGCAGCATTTCAAGGCTGCACAGCAGCGGATGACAAGACTGCAGCCGTGGAGGATTTCCTGCGCTCCCTCTACGGCACCATGGCACACGATGCCATCTGGCAGTATGCCAGTGAGGAGCAACTCCAGGATGCCCAGATGGCCATTGAGCGCAGCGTCATGAACCGCATCTTCAAACTGGCCTTCTACCCCAACCAGGATGGAGACATTCTCAGAGACCAGTGAGGGAACATAACAGCTACCTTCCTGTGTTTTTGCTTACATCTCTGACTTCCATATGCCTATGTCATTAAAAGAAAGGCTTTGAGGTTTTCTCTTTTTTTTCTTTGTGTTTATCACCTCTTGCCTTCAGGGTCTTGCAAGAGCACATTAATCGCCTGGCCAAAGTAGTGACTGCTAACCACAAGGCCCTGCAAATCCCAGAGGTAACTGCCTTTAGAAACCCCTTTTTTTTGCTCATAAGAAGTTGGACAGCACTTCAGACCAGTTTTTTGTGTAATAGCTTGTGGAGTCTAGTATTGGACTAAAGTGAGCGTCCCTTTGAATATGTGCAGGTGTATCTGAAGGAGGCTCCGTGGCCCTCTGCGCAGGCAGAGATCAGGACGATCAGTGCATACAAGACCCCACGGGACAAAGTGCAGTGCATCCTACGCATGTGCTCCACCATTATGAATCTGCTCAGCCTGGCCAACGAGGATGCCGTTCCTGGAGCTGATGACTTTGTACCTGTGCTTGTATTTGTCCTCATCAGGGTAAGCTAAACTACACATATGTAAGCATTCAGTTATACACATGACTGAAGACACCAACCAGTGCTTTTGTCAAACTTTATTATTGTAATCGAAGTACATACATAGTCTTGAACTAGAACCGGACTGTTCTTGAATATTCTTAAAATTACCTGCCCCAAGGCACTGTGTAAAAACCTACCACACAGTCTTTTGCTAATGTTTTTCCCATAAATATTACATGATAGGGAAAATTAGAAGGTTGTGCCCCTTAACTGCCTATGTGCATATTTGTATACAGGATGTTTTAGACATATTCCCAGTCCCTTCAGCTCCTGACACTAAGTGTCTGGCTTCTATCTTGGCCTCCTATAATGTGGCCTTATATCCATTGTCTTTGTTAAAGTATTAAGTATGACTGAATTGCAGCCTAAAGTATTATTAAATATTTCTGAGCTAGCATGAAAATCTATAGCAGAAACAAACCTCTACCACACATGCTCCCAGCTTCCAATAAAGAGTCTGCTTATTGGTTTGCTTAGGTTCACTGTGCCTCCAAGGTCTTTGGATGGTGCATGTTTGAATAGTTTGCATGTGTATATATGTATGCCTGTCAGACTAGAAGTGTGTTATGTGTGGTTCTCCAATGTGAACTCCTCTCCCCCGTACCCCCACCCCCACCCCCCAGGCAAACCCGCCCTGCCTTCTGTCCACCATTCAGTACATCAATAATTTCTATGCCAACCGACTGAGCGGGGAGGAGTGCTATTGGTGGATGCAGTTCACGGCCGCAGTGGAATTCATTAAAACCATCGATGATCGCAAGTGAAGCAGAACCGCCACCTGTATGGGCAGACTGTAGGAAGGGGAGTGCAAAGAAAAGACAAGGCAACCCAACCAACTGCTCCCTCCTTCACTCAGCCCACACAGCACGATGGTGATTCACTTCACCTAATCAAACTTGTATAGCTGTAAATAGAGCCAGAGATGTGTTTAACAAAAAATAAATAAATAAAATAGAAAGTATGTACAATTATGTGGGGTAAAATGTATGTTTTACTATGGATACTCCTTACACTGACCTTAAAAGCGATTTTGGACTACATCTCTTATTAGTATGATTGGTGCTGGGGCTTACAATGAGGGTTTTTTTATGGTCAAGAGGTAGCTTGGTTATTTAAAATACTCAATAAACAGAAAAAAGGGACCAGGCTTACCTTGTGGTGATCATTTAATCAAGTTATTGCACGGAGGCTTAGAAAAGAACGAAAGATGTACACCTTCATGTGTAATTTTTCAGTCTTTTCTAATTTAAAATCCACTATCATAATACATTTATAGATATAACCAAAGCATCATCACTAAGGTTTTGTTTTCAAATTAGTTATGCTACTGCAGCACTTACGATTGCTATTCTCATTACAAGGGCATCTTGGCACATGAGTGAAAGCTGGAGTTGACCTTGTTCTTTCAGGGTGTCTTTAAACTTTTTTTTCTCATGGAACATTTGGATAAATTGGCCCACGTATCAAAATAAATAAATAAATAAAAGTGTATTTATTACTTTCTGCCTGTATTTGATCTTTTGTTTTTTCTTCTTTGTTTAGCATAGGTGTGTGTGTTTATTGTTTTTTAAATAAGTAAATGCATATACTGTGGAGATAAAAAATTGTATTTTGGGGCAAAAAAGTTTTAACACAGACTGAATACTGAAACACACTTAGCTTTTGTTAACAGTTGGTCAGTATATATTCAGTTTAATGCTAAAACAGTGCCTTGCATATTTTAGTTTTGTATTGCATTATTTTATAGTTTTAGTCGTAGTCTCCATATTCAGACATGTTTTGTCTGCCCTAGTGGAATCAATTTTATCTATAGCAACAAATATGCTGTGAGTACAGTTTATAATGGTATGTATAATATAACTGTGACCCAAATCGTCTTTTTTTCTGGATACTTCTCATCAGAAGTATGCATCATTATGGAATAATAATAATAATAATAATACTAATAATAATGATGATGATGAAAAAAAAAATCATTTGACTCATTGTTCTGAACACTGATGATGAATAACAGGATATAAAGAGGTTCCCCTTTTGTACTTTTAAAGAGAAACTATGTATTCAGACTTAAAATACTAGTCTTGAGTTAAACTAAATGTCTGTCATGGTGAAAAACACTATCCCTTTAGGGCCAATAGTGGTAGTTCTTTCCATGATGAGATTTCTTTAGAATTTTCTAACTAGTACTGGAGGTTCCCCAGCTTTTCCAAATAATGTTCAATTTTAGATCTGTTTGTATTCAGTTGACCAGTCAGTGTTTGCATGTGTGATTAAAATTAGAATGCTTACCAATGGGAAAACACCAAAGGTGCAGTGCTGACCTTTGTTCAAAATATACACATTAAATAGCCAGTCTACCTCCTCATCCTATTAAAAGGGATTATAAATTGCAATGCCTTCTGTTTTTCCTATATTTATGCCTGTATTTTTCATCTTTTTCCTTCTGATTTGAATGATTCATAAAACTTACTCTTTGTTGATGGCCACTTACTACAGTATTGTGTTGCAGTTATCCTCTGTTCTCTTTCTAAGCCATAATACACACCAAGAGTAAAAGCTCATTTTTGCAACATAGTTTTAGAAATTACTAACATTTTGCTTCTATATAATTGTATTACTTGTGTTTTTGCCCCTCAAATCCTTCAATCGTGATGTCCATAAATACTGACTAATTTCTATTCCTATACCTTAATGGATAAAGGGTAACGCAGTTTGAATTGTGGAGCACTATACCAGTGCAGTAGTTAAGTACTTTGGTATTGTTAGGAAATCTGGGTACTAGATTAAAAAATACAGCAAAGTCTAAATAAAAAAGACCTAGACCAGATTATTTTGTTTAATCAAACGTGCGTGGTATGTATGAGCTGCAGTATACACTTTGATTTTATACAGATGTAACATCTCTGTTTAAGATACTTTAAAATCAAATGCAGGGTTTCTTTTTTCTTTATTCTTTTTTTAGTCCCCCCACCTCCACATTTTCTGTGTAAATTCAGCTACAGTTTTAGAAATGTACTTTACAATATTAAAAAAATAATCAAGATAACTGCAAATGCAAAGTTTTCTACAGTCTAACATCATGGTCAAACAGCAAGATCTGTTTAAATGAGTTCCTTATGGTTGTATGGAAACCATCAATAATTGTTGGTTGGCTATATTCTGTTACATTGGATTTGAATACTGTGATTTTTCTTTTCGGATGCTGCAAAACAAGGTCTGAGCAGTACAGAAGTTAGGGCGCTCTACTTTACAATTCCACCAGTATATCCTAACAATGTTAATAGTCTGAGAGAATGAGATGAGTGTAATGTTTCCCCGGCTGAAATTTTGAAAAATTGGTTAAGGTTTTTCACTGGTATTGTTTGCAGTTTTATGGATACTGAGTGATACAGTATATGTGACAAGCTTTGGCATTTTACTCAATATGTATTTAAAAGCTTTATGAGCATCGCCATGCATACTTGTCCATTACTCTTATGAATATGCTAATCATGCAAATGATCAAGTAGCAGTTTACATATGTGAGCTTGCACAATTAGGCACATGGGAAGATCAACTGTCTTTTGTGATTTAATATATAATTCTGTATATAATTCTTTCAAAACTATTAAAAAATAAAATTTCTTTCTTTATCTTGCAATGGTCCAATAATTGTTTTTTTAATTTCGGTTTTGGAGAAAAATGCTGTTTGTGTGGTCTTTTTTTATTTGTTTGTCTAAAACAGATGTTCAAACCCTAACCCAACACCACATTTGGTTTTGCTAATAACGAATACTAATAACACCACTAAAAGTTAGGCTTCCTTCAAGTAGTCTTTTCTACCTTTTCTAGACTTTCAGATCTATGTCCTCTCTCAGTGCAATGTCCAGCAAATGTATTCATTGTGTTCAAGTCTGACGTAACAAGACTGGCCTCATCTCTGATACACGAATAGCGAAGCCCCCACTTACCAAACATTTAATTACCACTGACAAGTGTATGGCGGATTGGTAATTGGAGATTTTCTCAGTGTAATAGCTTCCATCTTTCCCACCCTTAGCACTCCACTGCTCTAATTGTAATCTTTCTAACAGGACAAAAGTACACAGCAGGATGCCTGTGCCTTTCCTGATGATATCTACAATTGTTCATTTAAATTCAAATTTCACTAGGAAAAGTTAATTAGTTGTATTAATAAACCAAAATGACTTGCTGGTTGTGGGATGGGATGGCTTTTGTTTGGGTGAGATTGGGTTGATATGGACTACCCGCTGTGGCAGAAACGGGCTCATTGAAGTACAAATTTGACAAAAGCTAAAGAAAAAAAGTCTTTAATCACACAACATGAAATTATTAATCCTCTTCCAGTCTCATTTATAATACCCAATAACACCTAATGGTCATGTCACTTTTCTGTTTGAGAGTAGAGATTCTGCTGGGTAAGGAAATGAATATGCAGAAGAGTTTGGAATGGGCTTTATCTGATGCAACTGTGTTACATATTGATGTCAGATTGTTGCATGAGGATCTGAATAGCCTGGGGCCAAGCCCAGATGGCAATGGAATCATAGATCATCAGAGAGGTTTGTGCATGAATACACATACACCACATTCTAAAGTCTTTGCCCCCTCCCTTCCTAAATACTGGTAGTAAATGAATCCCTTAAAATTCTAGTTTGAAAGATTTGTGCTTGGAAGAAGTGCTTTAGATTTAGATACAAAGATTGGTGAACTCTTGTGGAAAAAGTTGTTGGACTACATGATCGGCAATATTGGTCATTCCCCATCCACAAAGGTTAGGTAAAGCAAAAGCTTTTATAAGTGTGTCCAATCTTTCTACCATTTCTGGACAACAACATAAAGGCTATGGTGTGAAACTAGATTAATCGTATTCTTGTTTTACGTGACAGTAATATCCCAAGAGAAGTGCTCTGCATTTGTTTTGCATTCGTGAGATTTTGTCCCAAGTGTAGGTAGTACCCCAAAGAGCCTGCAGATGGCAGGCACACCATGTGTGACAAAACAGGCTGTCGTTTTGTCTGACGACTTTAGTGGCAATTGTAGCCTGCCTACAAACATAATGGATATTCTCTTATAATGGAATTCTGAGGAAAACTGAGTAAAACACTTGCATCATTCGAGTTAGCTTTGAAAATTAGAAAGGTTATACAGTAAATTGACAAACCTTTTATCCCCTAAGACAATAAAAAAGCTATGAATCAAATTCTCAACAAGTGGGCAACTTATGTTGGCCAACTAACAACAAATCATAGGAAAGCAAGTAATAATAATAGCAGAATAATCCAATACAAAGAACTCCTGCTAACTGTAAACGTGGCTGATTGCGTTATGAAATAAAGCAAACGTTCCTTCAGCTGACATAAATGTGTTTCATAATTCTGTAATTCAGGATTCCTGTGAATGTTGAGTCTTGTGATAATAGGGTGTTAATAAATTATAAGGTTTCCATGTCCCATGAAAAAAAACTATGAAACAAAAATTTAACGAAGAAACATCATGCTTGGAACGTTGTGTTTCTTCTCAACCAATATGTAAACCAAAAAGCTACTGAAGAAAGCTGGTTGCTAGACGTAATCGATTTAAGCCTGTCATTTCATTCACTTATTTCTAACTAGACCCACTTATTTCAATCGATTACAATACACCAGAGCTCCTAATTACAGTATATTTTACAATGCTATATATTGTAATCTTACTATAATTTGCTGAGTAATATCACAAACTAGCCATACAGATAGGCCTCAGAACCTCATTGTTTTAACATCTGTGAAAACTTGTATGTCTCACTGTCTCTTCTGAGAACTTTGACAAGTCTCTACAGAAACAAACAAAAACAAAGTACTGCTATGAGGACTGGGTGTGAAATCCTCACACAGATGAGAAAACAAATAAAATGTCATGTCAATTAAATGTGTGTGTGTGAGGGGGGGGGGGGATTAATTGAAGAAAACTTCAAGTGCACATATTAAAGCTAAATGAAATTGCCCTGAGGCTGCTGTAGGACATGCAGATTGGCACTCAGGAGGCTGCACAGGAGGCTGTCTTAGTGCTACTGGTGAACAGAGCCATATATAATGGAACATCGGTCTGCTCGCACACATTGGGAAAACAGCTACGAGACATTAAGAACTACTCAACCAAGCCAAGGCTTTTTTTAATTTGCCAAACAAATGACTGCAGACAGGTAGACTTACTAAGTGATAATAATGAAAAAACGTGCTAAAATTGAGGAAGTTAAAGTAACACCCTAAGATTGTGGGTGCTGTATTTCTGATAAAAAGTAACCTGACAGGAGGAAAAGCCCTATACAAAGGTAAAGATATCACATTTGATCACATATTTTCCCTAAAGTCTACTGCCACTCAGTCAGTTCAGTCATTTATCATTTGTTAATGCCTACAGAATGAGAGTGATATGGCCTGTGTCTGCATGCCTGCTGCCAGTGGTGCTGATTCCTGTCAGCACTTAAATTAGAGATCAGGTCTGAGCCATATCACGAGTCACCAAAATTTTATCACTAAAAGAAACAAGCAAAAAACAACCTCAGCACTCCACAACATTATTGTACTAATGTGACATGCCTCAGCTATACAGTCTGTTCCTAGAGCAACAGGTGACATATTGACAGATGTTACAAACAAATCTATGTTGCTGGCCACTGCAACCTGACTCTGAGAGCCTGATGGAGTTTCACTGAATGAGTGGCAACCATAATTTTGCACTGCTGTGAAATACAAAGGGAGTTGAACCTAACAAAATATGTGTCATCATAAAATGCCAGGTGGGAGTTCTAACTCTTCTTCTTTGTTCGATGTCCTAGTTCCTTCCTTTATTGTTTCCCCCTTTTTCTCAATATCACTGTCTTCCCTGGTTTCCTGAAGTATGCCCTGCAGGTATTTAACACTGGCCTGACTTTTCTGCTGTGCAGTGCCATTTTGTAGGGCTCTGGTGTAATGTGCAGCCAGAGAGCATCCCCTGCCTTGCGTGTCAGCCTAGGAGGCTAACACAGGTGAGGATGCTGAGTATCAATTTTGCTGTAGACTCTACTGTCCCACTCTGTACTATTGCTGCTGTGACCTTTACACTTTCTTTTATATGCAATGACCAAACAGAATAGTGAAGCATTCCATGGTAAATTGTTAGATAAGGAAATCCAGGGATTTTCTGCTGTGGATTTTGTGTGTTGTATGATACTCTTATTTTGGTGATGGACAGTTCATCTCCAAATATCTACACATATAAATCTGGTTAAGCATATTGCAGATTGCCTGTCATTTCACTGCGCTAAGAATAATACACTATGGGCATCAACCTGCTTAGTCAAGAGGCCATTTAAATTGAATGAATATAAAAAATACCATTGGACACAAGCCCAATGAGGTAATTCAATTGTGCTTCTAAAATGGGAAATCTAACATGAACTACCTCACAACTCATACAAATCTGATTTAAAAAGACATTAATAGAGCTGCCTAATGGAAAAAATGCCAATTAAGCATTGATTGCCCCAAAATGAATGTTCATGGAGATGTGTGTGGGTATGTGTGTTTGTGTGTATGTGTGTGTGTGTGCATGCGCTCATATGTGCATGTATGTGAACATTTTCTGAAAAAAATGTCTCTGACCCGAACCCAAAGACAGTCAAGAAACAAGCTCTGCAAATAGATGCTCTCTCTCTGTCTTTCTCTGTCTCTCGCACACACATACAGAGATACATAGTTGTCCAGAGCTGCACCATTTATCCATGAAATGAACAAGGTTTTCAGAAATAATAATAATGACATTAAAAATTCCCTAAAATCCAAATCTCACACTCCAATCTGACCCTCCACCCTGCTGTGAGCCAACATTAAGAGAGGCATACCTAGGGAGAGACAGAGAGAAAGCTAAAGGAAAAGACACCTTCTCATCCCTCCTGAAGGCAGGAACTATATCCCTCCATTGTAACAAGGTGCAGCCTAAACTGATAAATTGCACATTAAATGACGGCCACACTCCACTTGATTTCCTCTCTCGTTCCCCCACGCTCCCACACGCTCCCCTTAATTTCACACGTTTCTGCTGTGCGCTGCCTCCTTGGCCTGTCAATTCCGCCTAATGGCGAGAGGCACTAAAACACCAGGGCCTGACAGCCAGATCAAGAATGATGAACATCTTTCAGCAGTCGGGACAAGCCTCTCCCTAACTCCTAACTCTACTAGATGGCTGGGGCCTCTAATGCAGAAATCAGCTGTGTTCCTCATGCTAGCAAATATCGCCAGCACTAGGATTTTTTTAAAAACAAAACCTGCTGCTTGTTAACATTATAATGCGGTACCTCAAATTAATAGAAACAAAGCTTACCTCAGAATTCTTACACTGCAATGTCTGATATATCTTAAATACATATTAAATAAATGTATTATAAATTTATTTTCTTAAATAATAAACATCCGCAAAAATGCTCAATTATAGAAACCTGCTCATCTTAAACAGGGGAAAAGATAAATCTAAGATGCTGACCATTTAAATTGGTCCTCACATTAATTCATCCATTTTGTCAAAAATGACACCTAAGCTCACAGAGAAGAGAAACACAAATCTTATTTTTACAAAGGCCCTTCAACCCTGACCCCAGGAAGTAGGAAGAAAAAGAGAGAAATGTATATAAACTAAAACAGCTAATAGATAGTGGTATTCCACCAGTAGATTTGTATATTCTAATTCCACTGCCTAAATGAGAGAAATAAGCATTCCCATGTAAATTTATTCACAGTTTAGGAGAGAGTCTAAGGGGGGCATGAAGATCTGCCACAAAATGCATAATTTCTGCACAGAGACCCTCATTTCTGTATCAGGCCCCTGCTGTAGTGGCCAGTCATTAAATGCTAAAATAATAGCAACCTCGCAGCTTCCCCGGTCTAATTGCCTTCTTCTCAACCACTGCATTCTCAAGACTGTAATGATGTAGTGGGGCTGTAGTATGTGCCAGCCTTTTAATAAGATTGTATTTCTAACTACAAAGGACAAAGTTCCTTGGAGTTGATGAGTACAGAGTGACATCCCCCCCCCCCAACTTTGTTTGCATGTTTGAAGCTTCTGAGACTTAGAATTTCCTTATGTACTTCAATTATAAATGTATTCAAGGGAGGATGTGGAATTTCTCTGTATCTTTGTTAATCTAGAGGTAGGGCAGAAATCAAAAAGATATAACATTTTTAATATAAATTTATGTCAACCATCCACTGTATGATTTGGGCAGGCAAATGGTGAAAAATACATTTCTAGAGTGTGGCCTTTTAATACAATGCAGTATTTTTTTAAATCGCCATGGTTGATGTTATCTTATTGTGCTTTTCAAAGCAAAATACATCAATACAATAATTATTTTCTAGGCTGGGACAGAACTTTCCCGCCTCTGTCTTTACTCACTAGAGGAAGCTCTGAGATCTCTCTCTCTAACTGTCTCTTTCTACATGTCCATCACTGACTTCATCTGTCTCTGTTGCTCATTCTCATCTTTCTCTATATTCTGGCCAGAATCATATTGTATTTGGGTATGCTGATATTAATTATTATTACTATTATTATTCTTTTTATTATTTGTAGTTTATTATGTTTATTATGGTATCTGGTGTCAAGCACCTGCATTTTGGTTCCTCTCAAAGTTTCTTACTCATACTCTAGGGAATCTGTTCTTGTCACCTTTGGCTTGCTCACTGGGCTTGTACTTGGACTCACACATCTCTAAAGATGTTTTGTGACAACGGCCATTGTAAAAGCTCTACAGTCCCTGACATAAGTTCTGTCGCTTGTCCATGTTGTGGAAACAAAAGCTTATAACCTGACTTTAAATTCATCCATTGGTTTTAGAAATGACTCATATGAAAGCTGAAACCCTCCTAAATTAGATTTAATTTACAAAAATAAATTTGCTTCACTGCAGAAATATTGATCATTTAATGAACACAGAAAGGTCAGATTTTGGCAAGACAAAAGTTTTGTCGCCCACAGAAAGTAATGTGGAAATCAAACAAATAATTCACTTCATATACAAATATATGCTTCATAACACTGGTGAATGACGTTGTGGTGCTGTTAGAGCCATATTTAATATTTTGTGTGACTTCCACGAGCTTGAAGGACTGCATCCATGCGGTTCGACAATGATTCATACAATTTATTGATGAAGTCATCAGGGATAGCAAAGAATGCAGTCTTACATGCCTCCCAGAGTTCATCAAAATTCTTTCAGCTTTTCATATGAGTCATTTCTAAAACCAATTTAAAGTCAGGTTATAAGCTTTTGTTTCCACAACATGGATAAGCGACAGAACTTATGTCAGGGACTGTATATAAATCAATATGACTTTGACTTTATAGACTTAACAGACAGCAACAGTGCACTCTGGTTACCAACCAACCCATTTGATATAGCATTTCAGTAGGCAAAGTGTCATGACTGTGATAGGTGATAAATGTTGATTAATATCTGACTGAAGGCTCATGTTGAAGTTTAGCAACAAGGATGTTAAACTGACTTTTGCTGTTGAACATAAATGTTCTGCATGTTTTTGTGTTCAGACCATTTGTGAAAGATGTAATAGCTCCCAAGTAAACACTTAAATGTTGCCCTCACAGTCTGGCTCAGGGGGCTCTCTCCACAAAGCTTATACGGCTTTATCAGGCCAATGAAGGGAACCTCAAGTGGCTTAGCCTGCATTGCCTACTTTATGTACCTTCTCATCTCTCTTTCTCTCTGAGATATTTAGCCTCTGCTCATCTACTCATGTTCTTAAAAGCTAAAATTAATGACAGGAGCTCAGCAGCTCATTTATAATTGCTTCATTATATGCTGGTGTCCTCCTGACAATAATGCTGTTTGTGGTGTATTTCTAATTATGTGAATTTTTTGTACTCGTTATCAAGGACTTCAGGTTTCCCCTAATTGCTCTGAAAATAATGACTGTCTTGCCTCCTCTCCCTGCATGCATCTCTCTTGGACTGAATCACAAACAGGCTTGTATTGCAGCCTTTCATCCAGAAGGACACGTCTGTCCTTGTATCAGAACTTGTTTACACTTGGCTGCAGGTTTCACCTGCAGATCCTTGGGGCCTGTGGTTTTCCACCAAACCTCCAAAACATGGCAGCACTAACAAGTCAAGCTCAGAAAAATTAGTTTACATTTGTGTCTCAAATCTCATTGTTTTTCTACCTGTAATTATGTCTGGATTTCATTAATTCTTAATTGGTAATACACCTGTCTTTGTGAGACAGGATATGCTCTTTAGAATTAAATCAGGTTTTTGAACCCACTGTCAACACACACACACACACACACACACACACACACATATATATATATATATATATATATATATATATATATATATATAGTTCTAAACATAGGGATAATTAAATGTAAAAATAAACAAAAATAGTGAAATCATAATTACATGCAACAAGGCCTCTAAGAGGATTTTCCTACCAACCAGAGTGTAAGGGAAATGACAAGTGATGATGCATCCTTGTAGATAATCTGCTCTGCTGATGATGATAGCATTGCTACGAATCACAAAACAATTTGGAAAGACGTTTAATTCAACCATAGGAGACTAAAAGCTCCACTTAATACCCACTGGGCTCTCCTGCTCCTTTCTACCCTGACACAGCCTTGGATATGGATAATGACATTAGAATAATTAAAGAATATTATGAGCCAAGCATATCTTGTTGTTTGGAGTGGCACATAATGGTTTCTGCCACTGCCATTTCGAGATGGAAAAATCCATTCACATGTGAAACAATAACAAACCACCAGGAATTGCAATGTCATTTCTATGCCTCTATTCAAAGCTGAGGATGGGGGAGGGGTGAAAATGCTAAAGCCACTCTCTCACTCGCTCTGTTTCTTTCTTTCTTTTTTTCTTTTTTTTTTTTTTTTTGATAGTGCTGTTGCAGCATTTAGCTGCTCTACAGCCAGAGCCCTCTGAGGCAGCTTTAATTAGTTGCTAGGAGAAAGCTGGTGGTGGTGGGGAGCTGCTTGTGCCACACTGATCTGAGTTCAGCTCTGAACTTTGCTAATTATCAGGTAGTCTGTAATTTTCCTCTCTCCCATGTGGCCTCTGACAAAGGGCTGCAGGAAGAGAGTGAACAATTAGACAAAAATAATGCATGGATGTGGAGTAAAAAAAAAAAAGTACATGGATAGATTTCATTTTTCAGCTGGGGTTTGCTTGACTACCCATGAAGCACTTATTGTTATCACGTCATGGCTACTATGAATAGGTGCCAGAGGTGAGGGAGTTCTGAAAGGATTCAGAAGGCATTAAAGATCAAATGTATAGGCTTTTGTTTAAGTTCCAGTCCCACCTACAACTTACAGTTCTATAATGCAACACACAGACCTGCACTGATAATATGTAGTATTTCCAGACTGTGCCCTACCTCCACTGTTAAATATATTTTAAATTATTAAAACTGGTTGCAAACCAAAGCAAATACAAACTGGATTCAAAAAGTATTTGCAGGCCACAGATTTGATTCTAGATTCTGATTCTGGCATCAGTCAGCAGCCCGTCTTCCCAATTCCATGGCAACCCTATACAAGGAAGAACCCACTGGACATGATTCTAGAGCAAGCTGCAAACATACAAAATACAAAACCCCTGTCATTTGAATAATAACCTTATTATGGAAATTCTCTATATTCCACTTAACCCATTAATGTATTCTATTTACATTATACTTTTCTGTATAGGTTTTGTGAAAGTAATGCAAAGGAAAGCTGGTCCACTTGTCAAATTACTGAAAGTATAGGAATAAAACACATTTTTACACTGTATTATATGTAAAAGCCTATTTATTTATGCTAGTGGAAGTTAGACAGAGAGGATGTATGGAGAGTTGAATGAATCATAGGAATTAAATTATTACCATGAAAAGAAAAACTGGAGGGACAGTGCAGTCAGAATTAGGCTATGGACAATGCTAAATACCATTAATGCCAGGATGAAACTCTACTTTGGTGCCTAAATGGGCATGCTTGTGTCACTTACTGCCAGTGTCTAGATGAGCTTGGATTCCTGAATGGCCTTTAAAGTTCATTGTGTTTAAATCACATGTCATTTCAAGTGGGCCCTTAACATTATGAAAGAAAAAAATGTGTGATAGCTAAACTCTCTAAAGTACTGGAGACAGATATGAAACTGATAAGAGTGAACAAAAGAAGTGTGGTTTAGTTTAATGGTTTAATGAGTTCAACTCTCTCTCTTTCTCTCACTCACACACACACACACACACACCGTAATCTACCTTAGTGTAATTTGCCCAAGACACTTCACAGTCAGAAGGCAATCCCCCCTTCCCTACAGTCTATAGAAAGAAATAACCAAGTTTATCTTCTATTAAACATTAATTACCTGTCCAATTCTTCTCTCTCTTCTTCTCTGCCTCAGTGTTGGGACTATCAAGGGGACAGCTTTAATATGCATGCCAGAAAGCAATGCAAAAAGACTCAACTACACCATGGTGTCTTTAATTGTTCCTTGGAGACTGCTAGAATTGGTATCCAAGTAGAATAGCAGCTTATTCTTGGTCTCTCTCCTTCTTTCTTTCCACTGCCTCTCTTGGGTAGCTCTGGTACTGGTTGTGACAGAAAGGAAGTGGGGGTGTAATTTGTTTTAAGACCCATGTGTTCTCTTCCATTTTTATGCTACGCTAGCCTTTTGCATCCATGCTGTCTCATGCGGTTCCTCAGCACTAGACTTTGACTTTATTAACCCTCTTAAGCATCACAGACCGATGGGAGGTCAGACATTGAGTCTTGAAAATCTATTGTGACTCATCAGCAAAAATGAAAAACTAAATAAGCACATTATTTCCTCATCTCTATGCCATTGCTGCAGTCTTGGTGCTATTTGTCTAATGTACACACACAAGGTGAAGTTGAGTGGCGAGCACATTTTATTTCGGTTTTTCTGTCTGTCAGAGGGGTTTATAGGCATAATGAATGAAGTAGTGGTGATCTGAAAAATAATCCCATTGAAATTTCAAAGACGGCGAGAGTTCACCAATCATGCACCATGTTTCCATCTGCAGTGATGCCCCTGTTGATGTGACGGTGCCTGATGGAAGCCAACGTGCCAAATAAGAAGTGAGAGTCTGCCAACGGCACAAACTAGACTAGAACATAGAACTGTTTTAGACTAGAACATTCAGGTTTTTCAGCGTGTCCTGATGTTTTTCTCAAAGTGCTGTCTTAGATTAAATTCTTTAATTACAGCCACATTAGGTCCACAAATAAGGTTTACCGGAAATGTCAATAAACATATTGTGGCAAAGTGAAGCAGCCAGAGACAGGGAAATTGCTCATTTTAAACGCACCACTATACCAGCTCTTTAAAAAAAAAACAACAGTATCAGGAGAGAGAGAAAATGGCTTTACAGTGAAAACACACTGACACCTTAAACCCAGCCAGCAATCGGCATAACGGTGACCTAAGTTGGAACCGGAGGGCATTCTGGGCAACATGAATTCTCCGCCCCCTAAATACCAACTGTAGCACTATGAACATGACGCCACAATATAGTCATCCTCCCATCGGTTTTCAAAGGCTCTATTTTCAGAATCAACTTTTCTTTTCGCCATTGTTTGCCATGGGCTAGCTTTGAAGTTACAAAGACAGTAACAAACGTTTGACTTGAATTATGCGGAAATGTTCCAATGTTCCATGAATGTATCATTCAGCAAGGCAGCTGTTGTCGCCGGGCCATTAATAACAAAAATAATCGATCAATGTAAAATGATCTCGCGGGTCGGATATAATTGTATTACAGGCCGTTTATGGCCCGCAAGCCTTGAGTTTGACATCTAGGAACTAGACCAGCCTCCCCGGGAACATAGAGAACAGGGATGGCACAAACACTGGGACAGGCACGAACACAGACACACACAGGGACATTCATCACAGCAGGCAAAAACGGGAACAGAGGGCTAGGAAGGAACAGGAACTCCTGTGCTCATTGGAGGCCACACCCCCTGAGGGTAGCTGTAAGCTGGGGAGTGCACACAGTCCTTGGGCGCTGCCATGGCATGTTCACCGGACTGGGCTTCCTCGCAGCTGGATGAAGTGCCCTGTGAGAACCCATAGGAATGGAGTTCAGCTCCACCTCCTCAACCTCCATCTCGCCGTCCAAGGTGAAGGTGATTCTCTTCCATCTCTGTGTCTTCTGAAGGGTTGGCCTCTGGGACCTCCATAAAACTCCCCTGGTCTGAGGAAGGGGAGGGACACCTCTGGCCACAAACCACACTCCTCCAGTATCTCTGCCTCCTTCAGATTGGAGGGAGACCCAGTAGAGGATCCAGAAGAGTCCTCTAGAGAGCACTTATACAGTTGGGAATGGCCGCCCTATCTAAATAGTCTGTCTCCAATGATCACTCAGATGGGAGCTACCCTACCCTACTACCCTAAGTCCCTAAGTAGTACCCTAAGTAGTCCACCGTCTCCAGCGAGCACTCAAATGGAGGCAGACTGGTCTCCTTCTCTAAGTACTCCTTCTCCGTGTCCGGGGGTGTGTGCACCCCTTGATCGGTGATGCCTGCCAAGATCATGGCTAGTTCTGATGAGTCCCGGGAGGAGCTGTGAGGGAGAGGAGAAGAGACCTTTGCTGGCTGCCTAGCTTCCTCTTTGGCCACTTGATCAAGAGACTTCCCTAAAGAAGCTAGCCAGCCTCTCATCCTCCTCTGCACAAGAACAGTACTGAACAGTTCCTCAAATATGCAAAGAACTCGGAGGGTAGTCCAATCTTCTCCTCCCGAGGCACTGGCGTCAGCACTAACGTGTATGGTGTGGCGCAACGGCGTCTGCCCTTTTTCCCTCCATGCTTTCCTTTGGGCATCCTGTTTTGGCTCGTCTTTCTGTAACATGAGGTGAGGAAGAGGCAGGAAGTCGAGGCGAGAGCAGTTGCAGAAACAACTCTGTTTAATTACAAACCGGATTCCAAAAAAGTTGGGACACTAAAAAAACTGAATGCAATGATGTGGAGGAGCGAACATTTAATATTTTATCCAGAATAGAACACAAATCACAGATCAAAAGTTTAAACTGAGTACATGTAACATTTCAAAGGAAAAATATGTTGATTCAAAATTTCACAGTGTCAACAAATCCCAAACAACTTTAGCAATAAGTGGCTGGAAAAAGGAAATTGAGCATATAACGAACAGCTGGAAGACCAATTAACACTAATTAGGTCAATTGACAACATGATTGGGTATAAAAAGAGCTTCTCCGAGTGTCAGTGTCTCTCCGAAGCTAAGATGGTAAGAGGATCACCAATCCACTGTTCTGTGGTTAGATGCGTCACGATTTGAAGTTCTTTATGGGTTCTTCACTGGGATGCCATGTCATCCGGACCAGAGAGGACAAGGATAACCCAAGTTGTTATCAACGCTCCGTTCAGAAGCCTGCATCACTGATGGTATGGGGTTGCATGAGTACTTGTGGCATGGGCAGCTTGAATGTCTGGAAAGGCACCATTAATGCAGAGAACTATGTTCAGGTTCTAGAACAACATTTGCTCCCATCTAGTCATCTCTTTCAGGGAAGACCCTGCATTTTTCAAAAAGATAATGCCAGGCCACATTCTGCAGCAATCACAACATCATGGCTGCGTAGGAGAAGCATCCGGGTACTGAAATGGCCAGCCTGCAGTCCAGATCTTTCACCTATAGAGAACATTTGGCGCATCATAAAGAGGAAGGTGCGACAAAGAAGGCCCAAGACGATTGAACAGTTAGAGGCCTGTATTAGACATGAATGGGAGAGCATTCCTATTTCTAAACTTCTAAACCTCTGTCCCCAGACGTCTGTTGAGTGTTGTAAGAAGAAGGGGGGATGCCACACAGTGGTAAAAATTGCCTTATCCCAATTTTTTTATTTGTTGACACCATGAAATTTTGAAACAACGTATTTTTCCCTTAAATTGATACATTCTCTCAGTTTAAACTTCTGATATGTCATCTATGTTCTATTATGAATAAGATATTGACATTTGCCATCTATACATCATTGCATTCAATGTTTATTCACAATTTGTTTAGTGTCCCAACCTTTTTGGAATCTGGTTTGTGTATATATATATATATATATATATATATATATATATATATATATATATATATATATATATATATATATACTAGAAAGCAGCTCACTTGTATTACTCACTGCTTTGAAATGAGAAAATCCACTAACCATAGCTAGATAATAAGCTGTGCACCATTATATGGCTAGTTAAATAGTGTTTTAAAGCCTGTTAAATAAATTTCATATCAGAGACTACTGTCAGGATAATTAGTATTAATTATCAATAGCATATTTCATTGTAAACATATTTATTCGGCATTACTACAAAAAACTGACAATTGTTTATCGGTAAGGACAGACCATATTACAGCATGGCGCATACAGCATGTCTCTAACGAGGCTTTGTTTACAGGGAGACGCAATGCTGTTAATACAAGCTTTTTGCCTTAGATCCATGTTCTGAATCAGGGCCGATCCTGGGATCAGAGCTTTAGGGGTGCTAAAGCTCTACATTAGCTTGCTAGATAAAACCATCAGATAGCCACACTCCTACCTACTAATGACAACATAATGAGTGATCGTGGTTCATTGCAGCAAAAATAGTACTGTTGTTAAAGTTGTAATATGTTGCTGCAGAGCGATAAAGAAGTCGTCTGTGTCACTGTATTCACTATACCAGTCATACTAGCATGTGTGCGCATTCACCGCGCTGCTTCGGGGAGAGCAGGGCAGGAGAACGACATAAAAAGTGGATCATACCATTTGCGAGGCAATTCCTCGGTTGTTGTTAAATGTAATATTTAATCATATATTTTCTATGGTGTTAACAATTACTGGGACTCAATTTAGGGGTGGTTGAGCAATACTGAATTTTCCAATACTTAAACTAACTATAGGCAGTACATAAGCAATGTTTATTTGTTTCGTTCATCTTGTTTTCAGAGTTTGTAAGAGTTCATAGACTCAATGGCAAAATTCCTTAACGTTGAATTTCAATGTTGGGCAAGAACGAGATGTTCGCAAAATACTGTAAATATTAATATCAACATATTAAAATACTGGTATTTAGCTATGTAGTGCTAAAGGTGTGCTAGGCTATTCTTAGCTGTCTAATAACGCTAAGTAGGTGTTTTTTTGTTTTGTACTAACATTAAAATTCTATTACAAAATGAAAGCTATAGCTGTTCTGAAAGGCTTTTCAAAAATCTCTCCTCATTTCTTTTCAAAACTGATAAACAGATATTTTGTAACTTCAAAAGAAGCGCTAATTTTTGGTGTCGAAAATAAATAGGCGGAGCATGATACCGTCACATGACCCTGTAATATCGTTTGCTTTTGTCGCATACTACTATAAGGACAAGTATGCATTATCCAGTATACTGAGTGCAGTAGGCCATTTTTGTGAGATATGCGTAGCAATGTGTACAGGTGCAACTTTAGTTCCGCATTACGTTCACACGTCGTCGCACGTAGGATGTATGTTATGTTATAGTAACCTGATTTCCTGATATAGTCTGTTGGACACCGTAGATCTGGTCACTGTAGTGGCATTCTTTGTGACCGTGTGAGAATGAGATTCCAAAGAATAAAAAACATTCCAGCGATGATTTGTTCACCTACTTAGCTGCTGCAGGTGGTGGTTCTTACATGTTGACTAAAGCCCATTTTACACCAGACGCTGTAACTGCACTGCTTGCATGCTGTGAAGAATACCATGTTAATCAGTGTAACCCTTTTACAGCCGCATGCAACACATGGCACTGCACCTGTATTGGTCATTGCAAGAGAAAAGTTTGTGTGGGGACCTATTTTTGTCGCTTGTCACGCACACAAAGCAGCACCTAGATACAGTACAAACATTTTTTTTTTGTCATATTTTTTCACAAAAGACGTTACTTTTTATTTGACAGAATGCCTGCCAATTGCATTCTTGTCAAGCCCACTGAGCACATCATTTACAGTATATGACGCTGCAGGTGCTGCTTCCTGTTTTCTTCTTGCAAATATCTCTGTGTAAATATTTCTACTTCTTCCTGTTTACCATAAAAAAGCTTTTGTCATGGTTTTATTGGACCCTGAAATGACCTGTTCATCCTTTTATATGAACTTTCATGGGTTTGGATAATCTTAATTGTATCCAACAAGGACAGGCAAACCAAGAACCACTGAACTTGAGAACTGCAAGCAGAAGATCCAAATTTTTTGCCCACTGTAACATTTTCCAAGATAATGTGCTGCGCCTGCGCAGAGGGAGTTAGAGAGGGGGAGTGGGGCTGAGATGTGTATGATTGTAGCCTGTGTGCTAGTTTGAGCTGTCTGGTGGATCCAGTAAAGGTACGTTGTGGTAAAAATACATTAAACCCTTCCTGTTACCCTGCATGGCCATCCTTCGTGTTTTTGGCCGGGAGATCGCGTAGATATGTTTAATGTTTAATGTCTATCCACCCCTACTTCATAACACCACGTAATACTCCCCTGGTATTTCACTAGTGGAACTGATTTGAATTGATTCAAGTTGGGACTATAACCCGAATTGGACTGGAACAGCTGTTCTCACAAAGCAGCTTTACAGATGTCTGAGTCCAGGCCCACAGTGAGCAAGCTGAAGGTGACACTGGCAATGAAAACTCCCTAGAGCATGAGGAAGAAATGTTGAGAGGATCCAAGACTTAAAGGGGGGACCTATGATCCTTTGGTCGACAACAGACACCACAATAAGAACAATGTAAACCTTAAACAGCAAATTAAGAACTACATACTGTATACTGTATACTGCACTCAGTATATACTGGATACTGCATACTGGTCCTTGTAGTAGTATGCAGTACAGTTTCCAGAATGCGACAAAATCAAACCACACTATGGGGTCACACGAATGTATAATGCTCTGCCTATTTATTTTCCGACACCAAAGATGAGCCCTTCTTTTGAAGTCCTGAAATTTCAGACAGACAGAGAGAAGGCAGAATAAATTCATTTATAGCTTTCATTTCGGAATAGAAGTTTACTGTTAGTACAAAACAACTACTTAACGTTCATAGACAGCAAAGAATAGCCTACCACAAATTTAGTACAACCGGTATCCATAGGGATAAATACCAGTAGTCTACAAAATAACTGATAAGTATTTTGTTCAACTCGTTCTTGTACATCATTTAAAGTCAATGCCATCGAGCCTGTGAACTCTTATAAACATATTGCTTATGTACTGCCTATGTTGTTATTGGAAGGTAGGAGTATGGATATCTGACATTCTTATCTAGGAAGCAATAAACGTTTTTATCAAGCTAAAGCTAACTCCCAGTAAAGAAAGCCTTGACAGAGGCTTGCCAGGCTATACGCGCCTCTGTAACATGGTCTGTCCCTACAAATAAGCAATTGTCAATTTTTTATTACACAGTAAATATGTTTACAATTAAATATGCTACTGATTAATACTGATAATTATCCTGACAATAGCCTCTGGTAGGAAATGTAGTTAACAGGCTGTAAAGCTATAATTAGTGGGGCTGCTAAGAAAACACTATTTAACTGTTTTCTAAAATGGTTCACAAATTTAGCTAGCTATTGGTTAGTGGGTTTTCTCATTTTAAAACTGAGCAATACAAGTGTGCAGTTGATTTCTAATATATTTATATATATTAGAATATATATATCCATCCATCCATCCATCCATTTTCATCCGGGTCCGGGTGGCGGGGGCAGTAACCTAAGCAAAGAGGCCCAGGTTTCCCTCTCCCCAGCCACCTCTTCCAGCTCTTCTGGGGGGATACCAAGGCGTTCCCAGGACAGCAGAGAGATATAATCTCTCCAGCGTGTCCTGGGTCTTCTCCGGGGCCTCCTCCCAGTTGGACATGCCCAGAGCGCCTCCCTAGGCAGGCGCCCAGGTGGCATCCAAACCAGATGGCTGAACCACCTCAACTGGTTCCTCTCCACGTGGAGGAGCAGCGACTTGTAGGTATTTCAGTCTTGCTAGGTATTGCACTGTGTCTAATCTTATATTTTGTTGTCCTCTTTCTAGGCATTAGCACTGGCAACTGTTTATGGCAGTGCTTGAGCTCGAGTAGTTTGGACTTAAACCTGTTTATACTAGATAGAGATGCATATTTTGACTGAACACATTGTACTTTTGTAAGTCGCTATGGATAAGACTGCCTGCTAAATGCCATAAATGTAAATTTAAATGACTCTACTCTGAGCCCATCCCGGATGACAGTGCTCCGTACCCTATCTCTAAGGGAGAGCCCTTAGAGCCGCAGCACCGATCCACCTGTCAATCTCTCGCTCCATCCTTCGCTCACTCATGACCAAGAACCCGAGATACTTAAACTCCTCCACTTGAAGCAAGGACTCACTCCCGACCCAGAGAGGGCACCCCACCCTTGTCCGACTGAGTACCATGGTCTCAGTTTTAGAGGTGCTGATTCTCATCATGGCTGTCTTGCACTCGGCTGCAAACTGATCCAGCGAGAGCTGTAGGTCTTGGCCTGATGATGCCAACAGGACCACATCATCCGGAGGTGTGGAATCCTGGGGCCACCAAACCGAACCCTCTCCGCCATTTGGCTACGCCGAGAAATTCTGTCCATAAGATTTATGAACAGAATCGGTGACAAAGGGCAGCCTTGGCGGAGTCCAACACCCAACAGAATCCAGTCTGACTTACCGCCGGCCATGCGAACCAAACTCCTGCTCTGTTTGTACAGGGACTGGATAGCCCGTAGCAGCAGGCCCCGTACCCTATACTCCCGGAGCACCCCCCAGAGGAATCCCCGAGGGACACGGTCGAATGCCTTTTCCAAATCCACAAAGCACATGTGGACTGGTTGAGCAAACTCCCATGCACCCTCTAGGACCCTCGCAAGGGTGAAAAGTTCCTGGTCCAGTGTTCCACGACCAGGACGGAACCCACATTGTTCCTCTTGTAACTGAGATTCGACTGTCGACCGTACTCTCTTCTACAGAAGCCCTTAACGGGGAGTCTGAGAAGTGTGATCCCCCGATAGTTGGAGCACACTCTCCGGTCCCCTTTCTTAAAAAGGGGAACCACCACCCTGGTTTGCCAATCCAGAGGCACTGCCCCCAATGTACACGCGATGTTGCAAAGACAAGTCAACCAAGACAGTCAGTCCCACAACATCCAGAGCCTTAAGGAACTCAGGACGGATCTCATCCACCCCTGGAGCCTTGCCACCAAGGAGTTTCACAACTACCCTGGTCACCTCAGCCCAAGTGATGGGCAAACCCCTGTCCAAGTCCTCCAGTTCTGCTTCCTCTATGGAAGACGTGATGGTGGGATTGAGAAGATCCTCGAAGTATTCCTTCCACCGCCTAATGACATCCCCAGTCGAGGTCAGCAGATCCCCAACCCCACTGTATACAGTGTTGGTCGGGAACCGCTTTCCCCTCCTGAGTTGCCTGACGGTTTTCCAGAACCTTCTCGGAGCCGATCGAAAGTCACTTTCCATGGTCTCACCGAGTCCCAGGAGCCAACCAGGCCCGACTCTTTCTTCAGCATGACGGCCTCCCTTACCCGAGGTGTCCACCCGAGGTGTTTCGGGCATTGCCGCCACGACAGGCACCGACAACCTTGCAGCCGCAGCTCCAAACTGCCGCATTGTCAATGGAGGCACGGAACAAAGCCCACTCAGACTCAATGTCTCAAGCCTCCGTTGGGATGCGATCAAAGCTCTGTCGGATGTGGGAGTTAAAGACCTTTCTGACAGGTTCCTCTGCCAGACGTTCCCAGCAAACCCTCACGACACGTTTGGGTCTGCCAGGTCTGTCCAGCATCCTCGCCTGCCATCTGATCCAACTCACCACTAGGTGGTGATTGGTTGACAGCTCAGCTCCAAGACACACGGTCGCAAGTCCGATGACACGATTACAAAACTGATCGTCGAACTGCGACCTAAGGTGTCCTGGTGCCATGTGCACTTATGGACACCTCAGTGCTCAAATGGTGTTTGTTATGGACAAGCTGTGACGAGCACAGAAGTCCAATAAGAGAACACCACTCGGGTTCAGATCGGAGAGGCCGTTCCTCCCAATCACGCCCTTCCAGGTCCTACTGTCATTGCCCACATGAGCATTGAAATCCCCCAGCAGAACAATGGAATCCCCAGAAGGGGCAACTTCCAGTGTCCCCTCCAAGGACTCCAAGAAGGCCGGGTACTCCGAACTGCCATTTGGTGCATAAGCACAAACAACAGTCAGAGAGGGGTACTAGCCTGTAGGGAAATAGACTGCAAGCAACTGGTGAGCGTTTGAATTATAGATCGCAGCTCACCCAGTTCTCTCTGCTGCTGCTCCAGTCTTAGTCCTTGATTATTTAGAACGTCCAAGGCGGAAGGTTCGCTGCACCTGGCTGCACATTCTGTGGGCTTAAGTACTGGTGAGAGGGGGACAACCAGGTTCTAATCAGGTGATAATGAGTGGGAGAGTGGCAATGTCTGAGAGGGTGTGCGCGTGCGTCGTGAGGGGGTGTGCCTTCTGGTGCTCGTGCGGACAGGTGCCCTCTGGTGGCCACCCTGCCTTCTCACCGTGACAGGTGCCCTCTGGTGGCCACCCTGCCTTCTCACCGTGACAGTACGTTTGCGTACTAGAAAAAATAATTTTGCTCACATATTGCATACTGATTTGGGGCATGTACGTGAGTAGTATGTAGTAGGCTGTTTTTAACAGAGCCCTAGTCTTGGTTTGCTGAGTGTTCTGGCACAGGAACATCTGTCCAAGTCAACAAAGAAGTAGGAGTGGGGTGAAAGAGGGCGGCCACAGCTGGATGGGATTGGTGGGTGGTGGGCGGAACAATATTAACTGAGACAGGTTGAGACTCAGTCATGATTATTATGCATGTCCAAGTACAGTGCAAATTAGTGGACTATAGTGTGCAAGGATGGACTCCAGCAGATCTAGCTGTGGCAGCACAGCTAATGGGTGGAGCCAGAAGGTAGTGAATGCTCCCTGGGACATCAGCACTCTGCTGCTCTCAGTTAACAAACTTGAGTGACCAAAAAGAGGCAGCATCATATTTTCTTGATAATTCTTATTTATTTATGTTTATTTATGTAAGGTTTGTAGGTTGAACTGTTTTCCTAATTAAATGTGTTTGTCTGTTCTTATAATCCGAGTCTGCACTGAACCTGTTTATTTACTCAACCTCATGATTGAACCTAACTCTGGTCCACAGAAAAACAAAGCTTGTACATTGTTGCCTAAATAATCCTTGTTACAGTGAACTTCAACCTCTGTTGTCAGTTCCTTCAAATGTAAATCCCACATAAGTTAAATGGACTAATTAAAAAAATTCTATTGTTACATAGGACCTAATAATATTTTCATCCCTATGTTTTGCATACACCAGCCCACATTATATCCCAGGAAAAAAACATGGTCCTGCACAGCTGAAACCTCAACAGTTCTGCAGGCATGGTTGATGTTCATATGTAACAGGATACTGGACAGTTTGTTTGTTTGCTGTGCACATTTCACTACAGACAGTTTCTCAAACCTTATACAGTATTTTATTCACTTTTTCTTGGGTGACAGCAGAGTTTACATTGAAAGTTTCATAGTGAGCTAACAACTTTACTTAAACGTGTTAGCTCAGGGGTTAAGGTTCTTGCCTCATAACCAGAAGGTTGCTGTTAAGTTGCCACTTTTGGGCCTCCGAACAGAGCTCTTAGCCAACTTGAATTATATTTAGTCATAATTGGGAAAAAAAGGTCAGCTAAATGCTGTATGTCTTCTTTGTGTTGCTGTAAATAGTATGATTACCTAGCTTATATTTCTCTGCCTGTATTCGATTCAAAGAAATAGCCTGTGCTGTCATATAAATCTGCAGTATCTAACGCATCTGATCTCACTCAGCAAATGTTATCTAGCAAGATCTACGGCCATATTGCAATGTGAATGCTGTCCTTGCATGATGCAAAAACTGTGAAAGTCAGATCTAACTTAAGTGTGTGTAAATTAGCATGGGGAGCCACAGAGAAGCCAACTTGTCAGGAGTTCCCTTTGTCTTGCTGGCCCTGATGGCTTTATACTCCTGGTCACCAATTAGGGCCAGCACTGCTTCTAATTGGTCTTCCAGTTATTTTAGTTAGTGGAGACTAAACAATGATTTAGCTATTTAGCTAACTTGCTCCTTCTAGCTAACATTAGTTTCTCCAGCACTGATGTGGAAACAATTTTATTTGACAAAATATTGAGTCAATCTGTCAATCAGTTTCTTTGACAACTGAAATATCTTCAGATGGCACCCTTAAAACCATGAGGAGTCTGCAATCTATATTGTTCATGTGATTTCACATGGTCATATGGTTTCATATGGTCCATGCTTACAGTTATACCATAAAGAACTAATATATAGTTGCATGTTACACTCACAAGAGAGACCACATGTCTTTGAAATTATGTGTTTTATTCTTACATACACTTTCTGGTTTAATTGGTTGCCACATGGAGAATGCCCTTTAGGAGAACATTACAGATGGATAAGCATCCTACATCTACCTTCAAAGTGTTAACCATTTGGTACAGTAATGATGTCAGTGGTATGTGTGTTAAACATATTAGGTATATATATTAGGTAGATTTCGATCCATTTGATGGTACTGAATGAAAATAACCCATCTGTCATGTCCCTTGAATCACCATAAGTGCATGATTTGTCATTGCATGTGCTAAAGTCAATCAAAAGACTCAAATCTAATTATTATTATGTTATTCGTGTGCAATTTCATTAGAACCTGTTGTTTATAGTTTCATATTTTTCCAATTAGTGATCATACATTACAGCACATGGTTATATGGAAATAGCATCATATGGATGCAAAAATGTAAAAAAATCTGTTCATATTCACCTAAATTAAATTTTGTCTGCACAAAAGTTCATTTCTGATCAGTTTTCTGCTTTCAAATTAGATCCTGTGCATTTGATATATCAGCACTCTTAGTCCAAGGGGCATCATACTGTAGATGTCAAATGTTAACATTAGAGTTCCATCAAGGTGTTTGCAGGTGTTTATTTCTGAATAAGATTAGATATAAACCTTTCAGTAAAACACTGCACTCAAAGTGCACGATTATTTGGGTCTCACTTTTGTAGCACCACATGCAAATTGAAAACCCTTGACACCAACATTACACACAGTACACCCCTCCTATATCCCCACAGCTCAGCACTCCCTCATCTATTCTGGGCACACTTAACAGTTTATCATGCGCATGGGAGCAGATTGTAAAGGAAAAATACTTTGCTTTCCCCTCGGCCCCATGGAAAACAGTGCTGTCATGTGGCCGTCCACGCTCATCTCCTCGGTCGGCTTGGCCCACCGCTTTTATTCAATGTGACAGCCCTGGAGCTGGGGAGCCTCTCCTCTGGCACCTCCACTCCAGGTCTGCTCGCGCCTTTCCGCAGCGCCACATTAATTCTAATAAAGCACCACTTTAGTGGGGCACACAGAAGACCTGCTGCTGATGTTGGTGGGGCTGTGGGGGTAGGAGAGGTGGTATAAATACTCACTTTAATGAAGGGAAGGGGTGGGCGCAGGTGGCATGGCTGGGCAGGTGCCACCTTATGCCCCTGGGCTCTTGGGCGACACCACTGGCTCTGTCTGCCCGCTCCAGGGGGCTGAGGTGGTGGAGATTGCATTTTAATTACCAGCCACTTCTCCCGTGTCCTTTACGGGGGTCATTGTGTGCTTGTGTATATGGTGAAGGAGAGAGAGGGAGTGAGAGGTGTTTGAAGCTTTGCAGGTATGAGAGTTTCTCTTGGTGTTCTGGAACATCTGTGCTATTTGTCTTCTGGATTCATATATTACAGTGTAGATATTTACATAGTAAATGGCTCTATATAAAAATATCTGTAGTATTTGAAGTTTTATGAAAATCAACAGTTAAATAAATCAATTGTTTAAGTAGAAGGATTGGTTTAAGACTAGGCAACTGATTTACGTACTTGGTAAAGGATTGAAGTGTATGTGGTCAGCTTGAAAATTGCACTGTGAAAAAGTTGTCCAAACATTCTTTCTAGCAAGATGTAAGTGAAGTGAGATTCTTAAGTTATCTTCAAACTGTGAGAGAACCAGACATATTTACTGCCTTTACTTTTCAGTCTCTGAATCATGTGCATGTCCAACACATTTCCATGGGGGAAAGGAGAAACATACTGCTTCATGGACTCACTCATGTGTTAAACCACCCTGGAGGCTCATTCGTTAAACATCACTTAAATGCGAAGTGAGGTGCACACCTGGTTTTCCCTTTCTGTCTCTCTTTCTCTGTCTCTCTCTCTCTTTCACTCTCTCTCTCGCTCTCCCTGTGTAGGCAATCCCTCTCTTTTCGAAGTGCTAACTCAAAACTCCTGACATTTTAAATGTTTCTTTTCTGGGATTCAGGTTGCGAGCTAAGGCGGTGACCTCGCTGTGAGATGCTTTATGGCTTTGACCTGGGCGTCCCCTCAGCAAGCATGGTTTCTTGTGCAGGAAGCTGATGAAGGAAAGAAGAGGGAGGAGAGAATAGGTGCAGGGTGTCTGGAAGCACAGGACAGGTGAACCTGTACCCCCCCCCCCCCACACACACACACACCCCCACACCCCACACCCCACTCTGGGGAAGGGCACATCAGCATGCCAGCACAGATGTTGTTGCATTGTCTGGATCCCCAGCCCAATGGGGAGCAAGTTCTCATTAGCTATTGTCTTCCCCTCTCCGTGGACCCCTGTGATAAATGCAGCAGTCGTCTCCAGACTGCCATGCTGAAGAAAAGCGCCTGCGACACAACAGGAGCCTGTATTACTCTTATACACAGAGGGCATGCCTTACTCCAGAAGGGTAGCTCTTCTCACTGCACAGTTTTTCTCTCCAAATTTTACGGACTACTTTTCTAGATTAAATGTCTTGATTAAAATGTCCTAAATTAAAACATCCAAACTCACTTCAGTCTCTGTCAAGAAGGAGATGAGCTTCTTATGGTCTTTTTGGAAATTGTGTTGTACAGCATAATTCTGCTAAGTTATTGGTATATTGGTTGCAGCAGCTATCAGCAAATAGATTCCATAGTCTTTCTGACTAAAATCTGTTTAAAAGCCAGATTTTGGGTGGACTGGAAGAGTGGCCATTGATTTGAAAAAAACATGCAACCTGCCATGGGACTAGCAGTAAGATGGCTCCCTTACCACATTAGATTTAGAGAGAGATGCCATGGAATTGTTTGTTGTCATTGTCTCCCTTCCTCTGTACCGGCAGTCTACCAACCCCCTCCCCTTGCTTCTCCCTCTAACCCAGTCGGGCCTGTGAACACATTGCAGTGCCCGAGGGCAGCAGCGCCGACAACCTGTGCTCGCCTCACATGAGTGATCAGCGAGCAGTCCAGGACGCCACACTGCCGTGCTCAGCCAAACAGGTGGACGGCGGGAAGGTGTGGGCTGAGGAGGCAGAGTCTTCCGTGCATCAAGGCACTATTGCTTTTGCAGTAGGCCCGCTGCTTGGATCTGAGCCAGCAGGCTTTTACGTGCCTTGCAAGTTTACTATGAAAATGTAGTGAACATGTAGACGGGGAGGTGAGTGTAAGTAAGAGCAGGAATATATTCCTCTTTTCAAACAAGCTGCTGGTTTCAATATCATTGAGCAGTAGATACACAGCATAATTCATGATACAATTGCTGACTGAAGTGCTTTCTTTCAGACTTGATGATGTAACAAATACTCTATCCCCCTGTAAAACCCTAAATATTAAACATAAATTCCCCAATCTTGAAAAAGTACATAGCTAAAAGGTTATACTACCATTAGAGGTGGTCCAGTTCATAATGCATGGGGAAAGCGAGCTTAATTCTACTTTACACATTGGAATAAAGAAATGACACAGACTCCCCTAGGAGAGACTGAGCCATTGAACATAAATCTCCAGCAGTCTGGCTACTGAAGCCTGGCCCTGAGGTTACGATAAGAGACCATGCTGGTGGTTATTAAGTGAAAGTTTCCAATCGATAGCCAGAGAAGCGTAATCAGGGAGACTTTAATTGCACTTGGGGACAACATCCATTCAGGTTATTGCTTGCAGCTGTCCAGGGAGGCTTCATTTTCACTTCCTGCGCACTTCCTCTGCCCTCTCATCTCTCTGCCTTGTCCCATGGAAAAGGGCAGAGAAGCAGACTTGCTTGGCCTTAACCTTTGGTCCCCCTAACCTAGCTACTTTGAGGTCACGAAATTCAAGTACATTTTTATTTATGTGCACTACACTGTGCCTTGTAATTTATGTATTATTTTTATTTGATATCAGCATATAAATATGCTGATATCCAGTACCATAAGAAAAGGACAAAAAAAGAAAACAAGCAGGAAATTGTGCACCATACGGGACAGACTGCGAGAATTAAAGAATTTTTGGAGAAAGCTAGATTTGGCCCTGTCTCCGTTATCAAGGCCACAGGCTATTAATTTCCAGCACCATGTGCTGCCTGATCACATAAACACAAAAACACAGGGCCACTTCTTGATGGTCTTGGTCAATTTATGCCACCATAAGACACTGAAAGTGGATGGTTGGTGTTACATCAAACCTGCTAGATGTCAGTAAATTGGAACATATGTTACTTATACTAAACCATCAGGATAATTCTTCCTTGTAGTATGACTCATAAAGCATCAATTTATGAGCATAGATTTGAGATGATGACATAGATGATTTTTAATGGAAGGTTAATATGAGATTCAAAAGCTAAAATCTAAAGCCTTTGATCTTCTATCCAAGAAGTCTTTATACTGTACAAAAAATGAGTATTTTATGAACTGTGGGGTGTTCCTCTTTCATTACATTTTATAGCTTCAGGCATAAAAATATATGGAATATTTTCAAGGATAATAAAATCTTGGGTCCAAGCATGAAAGACAGAAACTAGAGAGAGAGAACATGAAAGAGGAAACAGAGAGAGACAGCAGCAGAAAGAGAGAGAGCTTGTATTCAGACAAGGTAAAGCTAAGAAGCTTGAGTTGAAACTGTTTTCAGATGCCCTTCTGGCTTTTACATCTCTCCAGAGTGATACTCCATTCTAAAGTTCCTTTCACTACCTCCTCTACGTGGCTCCCTCTCAGAGTCATGGCCTGAACAGTTGGTGATGGGTGAGCCAAGCTATTCCCAGTGATGCGTCCTTCTAAATAGGCCAATAGAAAATATGACTTTTCACTATTTTAATAAATGGAGCCCTACTGCTTTTATTATTAATGGCATCCCAGTTCACTTTTCAGATTCCGTTTGTGCAAGACTATGTGAGTAATTTATATTCACGCACATGTGTAAGGCTGTGGGCTTTTCTGCTGTCAGATGTGTGTACCCAGATAAAATTTTAATGTTTACCAGGGCATTTCTGACCTCTACAATCCCCACAGTTATTCACAAAATAAACACAGCAGAGAGGATCAATTAATCAATACATAGTGTTGGTTCATTGCTTAAATGTGAGACACATTCCTTTGCCTGAATAAAAAACAACAAAAAATCAAGGGAGAGAGTCAGAAATAAGCATACGATGTTCTTGAATATGCAGTGTAATCACCTGTAATAACCATTGGTGTACCTAGACTCTGAATATTTGCATCTGGAAAATGACAAAGTGATTCCACTATTATCACCAGACGATGATGATAGTGGTTATATATGCCCTAATTTTATTGTCTTCTATGACCCCTTCACAAAGAGAGGACCTGGATTAATTATCTGAAGTACATGTGTTGTTATTCTGCATTACAAAATGCTAAATTTGGACAGTTCTGATTAGACAGAGACATGAATCATGGTTCCTTTATAATGCTCTCAGGAATAAATGTGATTTGCTGGATTAATTTGTTGGAAATGTTTTTTAACATAACCTGAACATTATCTTGTTCATATAATTTGCATGAATTTCAAAAGCTGAAATTTGAACTTTGCACTAAATGGAGATGGCTTGGGACAGCGAGCAGTGGCTCATTCCTCAAGCTCAGCCTGCCGATGTGCCAAGTAGCTTCAAAGTCGAGGCGCGTGTAATCCATGATTGCTGAGCTATGAGTGTCTGAATATTGCATGACCTACAAGGAGAAGGCAAAGACAATGTGAGCGGAGGGCCTGATGGGGAGGTGGATGGATGGAGGGGGTGAGGAGAGGAGATGAGCGCGCCTCAGCTGTGGGAGCTGAAGCTGAGGGGGAGGAGGAGAAAGAGGAGGATGGGGAACAGATGGTCATGGTCCCCATCCCTTCAGAACAACAGACGGGGGCCGCAAGATGGCAAGAGCATCAGCTGCATGGATTGGGGTGGGGGGCAGGCGAGGCGGAATATGTGACGTGTACCCAGAAGCTCAGAGTGTAATAAGAATTTAAGAAGATGCTCAAGTTAATCTTGTGTTGGGATACAGAATCAATCATCAGAATGGCTAGAGTGTGCATTCAGGAGCTGATGCCTTAAATACATTATCACCCAAACATTTAAAGTGACATCTTTAGAGAGGTGAAAACAAATGATGTCAGTGTTGGAAAAGACATGCTAAAAGTTGCTTTTGAAAGTCAAACATTGGAAATCTGCTTCATTGCTGTCATGCATTCATCAGTGCAAGGTGCTTCAGGAGTCTCAAACTATACTTAGTTACCAGCATATAATGCTTTTGAACTCCATTTTTCCACCACATGTTGCTTCAGTCTTAAACTACAGTATATTCAGACACCAACACATGGTGTTCCAGTCTTAAACAATACACAGTTACCAGCACATGGTGTTTCAGTAGTCTTAAATATTAGTGACTAGCACACGATGCCTGGCGAAATGTAAACCATACCTTCATAAGTACTAAACTATGCACATCCACTCTGAGGTTATAATTTGCGTAGTAATATATTGCATTGGTATGATAGTATTTAGATACAAATCCAAATTAAATTCTAAAGATTCAATGAATGACTGTTTAGGTTGCTCAAAACTTGGCATTTTATTATCATATGTTAATTTAACATCATTATAATGCAGCAACCATTAACATAAATTCCCCAGACAGAAATTGTCTAATATTGAAAAAAAAACTTTGATAAATTAGCTTGTAATGTTGCTAATGTCTGATCCATTTTTAAAGTCCCATTGATAAAAAAAGAGCAGTCAGTGAAACTACTAATTGAGGTCTAATTAGTATGTTAATGTATGCATAGTGTCTGTGATGAGAAAGAAGAAAAAGGAAAAAGAGGGCTAAGAATAGAGTAATGAGGAAAAGAGGCTTTAGGTGACTTCTTGTTTTCCTTTCAGCTCCCTGTCTTTCTGTTCATGTCTCTCTTTCTCCCTCTCTCACTCTGTCTGCAATTTTCCTGTCTTTGCCATGGGGAGCACTTGATACACCTTTGCTTTCACGTTCAATCAGCATCTTTGCTTCCTCAACAGTTAATATTTTAATGCGCACTAATGTAAATCAAGTCGAAAGCTCCATACGCACATGGAGGCAAGTGTATGGAGAGTTCTCAATTCCCAAATGGAGACTTTTTATATTCCAGGGCTTCTGCAAGTTAGCCACAATCAATGACACCATCTAAGTGCTTACTCTCTCTCTCTTTCTCTGTCTCTTTCTTTCCCTCTCTAATTCTCCCTCTGTCTGCTGTGCTCTTTTGCAAAGGGCATAAGATCAGAGTGCAAGAATCATGTATCTTTGGGAATAAAAATTAATAAAAGCACTGGATGTCAAAGTGTGCAGGAAAAATGGTTTCCACTAATGGATTTTGAACTGAAAACAGCTTTTATACACTCAGTCTCTTGGTTCAGGGGCCAGTGATTCATTTATTTTTTTTCACTAAGTCAATCTAAGTCATGAATTTGCCTATTTGATGTCATCAAAAGTAAACATTTGCAGGGTCTGCAGAAGTGCTTTGATTAATTCCAAACCAGCTAGTGTCTAACACAAAATTATGTATTTTTAAAAAAAGAGATTTATATTGAATAAATAAATAAATAATTTCTAACACGTCAGGCAGTAATTTACAGCTAAACTACTTTATATGGGTTATAAGAAAATAATATACGTAGTTATAACTTACTGGATCTTATATCAGTGGATTAAGTTCACAGCTTTCACCTCTGCTGCCGTCCTCTACCAAGCACTAACACTTTGTACTCTGACTAGTCTTAGTCACTAGGGTCATAATGTAAGATGAACAACTCATATGAACAGCCTTTGTCATGAAATTACATTTATATTATCTCTGTCAGTTGATTGGCTGAACCAGTGTGTTGAGTTAAAAATAAATTCACCTTACAGAAAAATTAACACTTTGATTTCCTTGGCACCAAGTGTGACTTTTGGCATCAGGAACAGGGAGCTCACACTAGCATGGGCAGTTCAGATATTCATGGTTGGGTTTCATTTTTTTAGAGTTTAGATTAAAAGTGGTCCTGCATCACTACTTTAGCATTTTAATATGTACATGATTATTAATATATAAATTACTTGTAATATACAGTAAAAGGCTAACAATGTACAATTCTCCAAGGCTGTTACTAGAATTCATTAATTCTAGGTTGTTATGTTGGCTGTTTAAGGTGATTTATTCCCATAAAGCCATAATTTATATACTAATACATGCTAATGTGAAAAGGTGCACTCGTATCCAATTTTACATTTACAAATTCATATAAATGGTTAAAATAAGATTGTGTGTGTGTGTGTATGTTGACTGCTGTCAGACTTTGGGGTAACTTTAAGTGTGGAAGCTTCTTTGCCAGATGTTCCTGCAGAACGGCAATGAAGAAACAGATGTCTACTCAGTCCATACAGCAAAATGCAAGAATTTCTTACGTTCTCCTCTTTTGGAATGCAAAATATCCCTCAATTTTTTCAACAGTTCCAGATCTACAGTTACATATTTACAGTTACGGATCTCCACTATGGAGACACATGTAACATCTGACAAATCAACCTTGATCAATCAATATATGATTACAATTCAATTCATAAGTTATCAGCATGTCTTTTCTGAGATTCAAACCCACAACCGATTTGCTCTAGCAGTTGAGCTACTGGAAGACTACATTGATTACAGTTGTGATGGAGTACACTGTGGGAAAACACTACTATAAAAATCAACTGACTTTCAGGGGTCAAATAATAAAACCTGGTGTTATAAGGCTGAGTTGTCTTTTGTGGCCAATGATACTTAAATGTTTTCAGATGGTTGACCAAGTCCACTAAATCCAGCTAATAGTTGCTAGTCTAATGTAAGTGAAGCTCATCCTTGTGTGTTCAGGGGCAGTTTCTATAGCAACCTGTGCAAACTGGGGATGAGATAAGGGGCCAGAGACAGGGCCCCAGGGGAGTCGTTAAGCATCTGTCTCCTGCTTGCACCTTCCAACCCACTACAACCCCTTCCATCTTTTGCCAGGGATGAGCCACTCCAGACCCAGCATTTAGCTAACATGCTGTATACCACCCCATGCACCACTGCAGTCAACAACCTGATTCTACTGATCTACGGACTATCTTAGCTGAAGTAGAAGGTCTGGATTCCAGAGGATGTCGATTTCTTTATAACTAAACAGTGACAACATCTGCAAGGGCCAGTCAAATACAGTACAAGTCAGGATACCATTCTACATTTTAACTGGTGTTCTTTTTCGAGTCAGTATTAACTTATTAATGTTACTGTTTCAGCACTGAATCAGCATTAACTGATCAGCAGTAGTATTGTATCTGTATGATGTGCAGGGCTCTCCCTCTACCATAGCCCCGACCTTAGTCAAGCTCTATTGCTTATAACGTCCAGGCTTGATGATGTAGTGCAACTACAATGTGAGTTTCTCTGGGCTGAAGATTTCAGTGAAGCAGCCTTTCATCCCCATGGTTCATCCACAAGCTCTGATTGGGCATTTGCAGGTAGCTGCGTGGAGCACTCTCGCTCCACTGGACCTCAATGCACCCTCTCCTCTCAATATGTTCCAATTAAGATGCTCCCATTCTCTGGCACTCTGGCTTTTTCAAGGAGAGGAGAGATAAGGCTAAAATGTGCGTGTATTCACTCATTGCATGACTCCATTTAACTAACGCAATGACAAGCAACAAAAGATCAAGTGCAAAGAGCAGTGGTAAAAATAGACCAGTTGAAATGGATGATGATGACCATTCAAAGGCTGCTATCTTCCAGTGGTGTCATACAGGGCTGTGTAGCATGTAGAAAGTAGTTTTTCATTAACTCTGACAAGCCTTTTTATGTGTGTCCTCATTAAAGAGGGTATGGATTCATTACCAAGCCTGTCATACTGATGAAGACCAACCAGCCATTGTTCTTCATGTCTTTTGGGTTACATCTGGTATTAATGAAACATTTCAATTTTGTGCAAAAGATTAAGCTAAAATCATTATATTTGCCTAGTGCTTTTATTGACTTTCATTGTTCAAATGTAGATCCAATCTGTTTTACTGTCTTTTGGTATTATCATATTGCATAACTGTCCATATGCTTTATGAATGAAGAGCCATTCCTATGGACCATTATGAACCATTCCTCTTAATTTATTATTTTTGATGGCAGCAGTCATCTTTGCATTGCTCTTCTCCATGCAATCATACATGAAGGTGTTTTTGTGTTACTTGTTCACATGTTTATTATATTAGCAAATGAAATTTTATTAGCTGGCACATCTATTTTTATGAAATCAAACCTTTCATTTAACATTGTTCACTATTAATATATATCTACAATACATTTCCACTCTGTAACAATATATGTATGCAAAATGCTAGAAATAAAAGCTGTGGCAAAGAAAAATGTGAAAGTTACATTTACAATATTTTATACATTTACTATATAAAAAGGACAATGAATGGCATAATATTGAGAAAAAATTATGTACCGGGATTATGTACAGTAAATGACAGTGTATGCTGAAAAAGGCAAATTGTAAAACTCACTGCTACAGACATCTCTCTATATTCCAATGGAAATTGTGGAAAATTATTCTAAGAAATTATGTTGATGCTAATGCCTGCTTCAAGTGCTCTTCTAACTGCAACTGACTACCCTTGTTGTACCTGGCTCTGTACACATGTACAACTCCTTTGTCAGAATATAAATGAACACATCTTCATTCATTTGGGAAGTCAAGTCCTAACTTTATTTAGTAGGCGGCTAAATATGCTATCCCAAGTCAATCCAATACCACACCCATTGACAGTACCATAGCAAAGAATGCCATTTTCTTGAACTGGAAGAGAAGCAAAAACGTTATCACAGATTAACAAAATACATTTCCTTACAAATCTCTGTCTAAAAGCCTCACTTAATATCTTGATTGATTAAAATTGATTTGCCATCTCATTGACATTTTAAACACATACGTGTCCACTTTCTCAGTTTCACAGTATTTTACATTTACATTAGTTTACATTTACATTTACATTAATACACATAATATACAGACCCATTCCAAAACATTCTCTGTGAACACTCTGTGAACAACCAGCCTCCGTAGCTATGAACTTTTGTGGCTTACCCATCTTATGGAGGGTATCAGTGATGGTCTTCTAGCCATTTGTTATGTCTGCAGTCTTCCCCATATTGAACCAAACTGAGACATTTCAAACAAACGGAAGCAATTTAATGACACCAGGGGAAATCTGTACAGGTGCTTTGAGTTTAGTGGATGATTAGTGTGTCACACTCAAGTATAAAATATTCATGCTCTGCAAAATTTGGGCTTACTTCTCCATAGTATTTTAATTTTTTGAAATCCTGTTTGTATACATATGTATTGCATGTTTTGCACAGCTGATGAAGGACCTCTGTCTGAAACATCCTGTTTCTCTGGAAACTTTACTACAATTTTTAAATCTCTACGCAGTTACCTCAAATCTTCTTCATATATATAATATATATTATAAATACCCAAAACACTTTTTTATTTTATTTTAATTGTTCATAAATGCTACAATGGTCCCCCAGAGTAGGGTGGTGCATTTGGTAATGAGGGTGTTATGCACTGTACTGCACTCTGGGATGCACTGTACGAAAGGGAACCTGTGAAGAACGCCTTGGTTTTAGATAATGATAATCCCGACCCAAGTAAATTACAAGTAACTACAAATTAGTAATTGAAGAAACTTTTAGAATTTATAAATTAAATAATGCTGCTACAGTTAAAGCATCTCATACTACACTGGCACAAAAAAACATCAATGTGCATTCAAAGGATGAGCATTCTGAAGTAGACCATAAAGTGTCCTGGGTGTGGAATGCTAAAACAGTCCTTGTGTATATGCATGTATCACTGACCATTGCAGATGGATTGGTGGGCCTAGAACAGAATAACAGATCCATCACATCATCATCCTAGTACATTTTTTCAGGCTCATTGACTGGTGGTGTGTACATAAACCCTGACTGAGGCATGCTGTCCATCAAGAGAACTGGGCATTCATTTTCCTACACTGCATTAACAGGTTTTCATTCATTTGAACAGCATCTGCAGTTTTTCACAGTTCTTGGAAAAGTTGGAAAAGCAGACAAAAACCTCCCATTTGTGACTTCATGACTAATAATTTTAATGCTGTTTTGGCTTTGGGATTCTCTGATTATGTTGTGACTGATTGTAATGCTTTTTTTAAAAAAAAATAACATAAAGTATAAAAATAAATAAATAAATAAATGACAAAAAATTTCAAAAAAGAAGTTAGTTACTGACATGTCAACCTATGTAAATAAAAATTGCTTTGGCAAGCATGTCATTCCTTCTAAATAAATAAATGCAGTCCTGCAGTGATATTTACTAAACTGCAAAGACTCACCCATTCCCCCCCTCCTCATTACACTGGGTGCCAAAGGCTAATTCACTAGACGTGTTGTAGTCCCAGTACAAGCTGCTGTGTAAACCTCGCTCCATGCACCGCGGCTCTGCTCCACCACCCCACTCCCTACCTAGCAGCACAGGAGCTGAGCCAGGCAGGCTGCCTTGTTTTAGAAACAGATGATAAATAAATCAAAGTGCACTAAGCACTGCTTCCACATGGCAATCGGCCTCCTTCATAGCGTCTGCACCTCATCAATCACACCATTGTCTGCCTGAAAGGCGAGCCTTGTAAATGTCATATCCACTCAAACCCAAGGAGAAGCAAATCAGAACGCACCCACCGAAGAGGGTATCCCCCCACCCCCCACCCCCGCTCCTGCTCTCTGTCTCTAGGTTTCTTTTAATTGGATAGTGTAATTAAACTAAAAAACCCCGCTAGACTGCCTTTTGACAGGACAGATGAAGACCCCTTTTAATAGGGCTATGAAACATATTTATTAAAAGGGATGAGGCAATGTGTAGGCATACAACTATGTGCCCTTTTGAGTTTTCATTTATGATTAAAACCAAGTAAGATGGGATTCTTTGAGTCCACTTATATAAAAATCTGGCAGAAAGAGGTAAGTGCAATTAATAATAGTTTCATGCTATTCTTGTCTAAAATTTAGTCTGTAGTATTAATCATCAATCATACTGTATTTTCAGACAATAAAATCATCTAAAATAAATAAAATCATCTACCGAATGCAGCTATGAGTGTGAAATGATTGCTCATAAATTGATTAAGGCTTAGGAAAGCTATCATAGAATACTGAATACTGACATCACTCAAAGAATGTGTGTCACTTTTGGAAGCACATGTGCTTTCTTTTTAATTTCATTATGCCACTTTCTGTTCCACACAGGTTTGCTGTGACAGCTGGAGCTCAAGCTGCAGGGTGATTGAACTGCGCTATCATCATCATCATCATCAGCGTCCTGCTTCATCCTGTTCCCCCTCCTTCCTTGCTTCCTTTCTTCATGCTGTGGAGAAGCTGTGGGCAAAGGCACATGGGGGTGGGACCCTCCGGAGAGACTCACTCGGAGAGCCCTCATAGTGGATCGATAGGACAGAGGTGCAGAAATAAATCACAGCATCCAACTGCTGTCTGTCATACACACACACTCACACATGCGCATGCACACACACACACACACACACACACATGCACGCACACGCACACACACACACACACACACACACACACACACACACACACACACGGCGCCACTTGGGTTTATAGTAGCGTTGAGTGTTATTGCAATCTTTTGATAGCTGCAGCTAATTTATCTGATTACAAGAGCACCCCAAGAACACCATGCACTTTCAACCCCGCATTCTTTCCTTAGCTGCAATGAAAAATGCTCTTAAATGAAAGACGGAAAGGGTATAAGGATTTATACTGCCTAATTCACAAATTATGTCACTGGGAGTGTACAGCATCAAACATGAAGAAAATAGTAGATATATATCAAGCGTGACTGTATTTTTGCCAGGTACAGATCACTTCATGATTACACTGCACATGCTGCCGATATGAAATAAACAGCGGCAGGACTCGAGGTAGCAGCTAGCGGTGGGGCCGACCCCATCAAAGCCAGAGTTGTGCACGCACTGAATGAACACGTCAGCTACCTTTTGGCTTTTTTGAATTAAATGGCATAAAGAGCTCCCCTGCCATTCCACCACCCTGGCAGCCGCTGCCGATTGCGCCAGAAAATCTATTTTGGGGCGCACGACCCCCCAGCACCCGCCACACACCCCCCGCAACCCCCTGCTTCAATTCAAAAGAAAGAAAAGAGTGACTGCTGGAGTGACATCAATCAAGACTCGGGACACGCTGGCGGCCAGAAGCAGGCAAGAAAGGTCCAGAGTTCACAGGTTAAAGCAGGCGATGGAGGGAGGAGTAAAAAAAAAAAAAAAAACGAGAGAGGGGTAGGAAGCCTCTTCCCGAGTTTCGATATCTTCTCTTTGGTGAAGTGTTGCTCGGAGGTGGGGGGTGGATTGAGAGAGAGAAAGGAGAGAGAGAGAGAGAGAGAGAGAGAGAGAGAGAGAGAGAGAGAGAGAGAGAAAGACAGAGATAGAGGAGAGAAAGAGAGCGAGAGGAGAGAGAGAGAAACCCCTTCTGTATTCGCCTGCCCTCATTAATCTTCATGCCATCTTCTTTACCTAGTCATGTAGAACCGCTCGATAGAGGTCCGTATAATGGGGAAGGCCCGATGCCAATTACTAGGTTAACATAGTGTTCAGCCCCACTGCAACAAAGGAATGAGATCTTGGAGGAGATCTGGGTTGCAGGGGAGCAATGCATAACATTATGAAAAAAGAAAAGAAAAACAAAAAAGGAAGGACAGAAGCCAGGAAGTTACCACCTTATTTTGCAACATGTAAACAGCACTAAAACTCTCCATTTTGAGATGTGAAGTGATTTATTATGTGTTCATGACCTATATGCACTCATTATTTTGTTTTCTTGCTTGTCTTTGCAATCATGAATTTGAATGTAAACACAAATCAATTGGGAAAATAAGATATTTGCAAAGACAGTAGCTGAAAAGGTCTGATTTAATTTGGCAATCCTCGCAGTATGGACATACTAGTATGGACATCTCTCCAGACTAGCTCTCCAGACATGTGTGCATATACATCACATGACAGAATCCTGTGAATTCCTCACATGGATTTATGCTGATACATATAATCTGCTTACATATATCATATATACAAATCATTTTAGATGCACAGGTGCACTTAAAGTGCTCATCTTGTTGTTCCATACCAATGAACTGTTTCAGATTTGCTCTTAGGTTTCTGTCGGTCCTCATCTTGTTCCCCTCATGCCCCTTTCAGTGTTCATTCATCTCTACTCCTCTCTTCATTTGACTTGAGGGACTTTTGCTGTGCAATCCACTTGTCACAGCTGCTGTCAGGCCCAGCACTAGTGTACTTATTTAATTCCGCGTGATTAAAATAGGGCCGGGTCAGATTGGCGTGAGCTTCGGGGGCCCGCTGCTTTTATTTAGAAATGAGGACAAGATTAAACACCCACAAAACACAAATGTCCCACTGCCGCAGTGTGTGTGGGGAGATGGGGCAGGCTAATGTTATTGCAATACGAAGGCTCACCCCCCCTTATTGCTCCTCACAGGGAGATGCTGTAAACTATAGCTGCTGTCTGGCCCTTCATGTATTCACTCTGGTTTGCAATGATGATGTGGGTGGACTGCAATGTCTCAGAGAGCCCTCAGGACTGTGGTCATCCTCTAGCCTTCCCTTTTAGTTAAAGCTGCTTGAGATCGGCTGCATGTCAGCTGTTTATGGACTATACATCTGTGCTTCATCTCTACATATCAAAACTGCATTTTTTCTGTTTTATCTGTATGTTATTGCTGAGATAATGCCAAGACTGGACTATACCTGCTCATCGGTGACGAAGAATCTGAGGTGATGCCAGAAAGTGTCCTAGTGATGCCAGTAGATAAACTGATGCTGCCACATCCACCCACTCTATCTACTCCAATGGATGCAGAAACAGCTTGCCCACCCGTGACTCTTCAGACTCACTGGAGAAGCTGAGTCTCCTACACCTACAATAAATTGGCTACATGGACTATATATAATGTAATAAAGAGTGTGCTGTTTATTAGCCCAAGGAGGATGGGTTCTCTCTTAAGTCTTCATCCTCCCAAGGTTTCTTCCTTAATTCAGCCCAGGGAGGTTTTGTCTTCCCACCTCTGGCTTGCCCATTAGGGATTTGCACCCATACGATTGTAAAGCTGCTTTGTGATGGTGCGTGTTGTAAAAAGTGCTATATAAACAAATTTGCCTCTTTGACTCATCCATATGTGTGATGTCCGTTATTTCTCTTTGCCCCCTATCGTCTCCCCTCTTTGATCTGGTTGTGCTTGACGTCCATACATGCTGGCGCATTATCAGCACCGCGTTGCCCTGCGAAGCTCAGTAGGTGCTGCTCTTGTGTCAGCAATCCCCATGGCTACTGAGTAGACTCACGACACTGCTAAACACAGGAGAGGCAGGCAGAATGCACCATTCTGCCATTCAGACCCCACTGCTGCATGTATTGGTAGATATGGTTCAAAAAGAGTTCATTATGAATGTGATATGCTGCATTTAGCATATTTCATTCACTCCCTCTAGATCTCTCTTCTTGCTAACAAACAGAGGCAATATTAAGGCCAAGGTGAGTGGAGTGAACTGAGAAAGCATCTGTGCTCTGAGCTTGGTGAGTCTGAAGATAAGCTCCATTTTTGTCTTTTGTGATAAGGCAGAGAAAGCAAACATATTACCGGTCTCAAAAATTCCATATCTGTAGGCTTCCTTGTTTCCCACTTCCAATAATTCATTCATTCGGTGCCTCTGATTCTCTCTCTCTTACAACATCTGTTTCATACATACATCACCAAGCTGATAAGAGATCTGGGAGCCGAATTGGTAATATAGTGCGAATGGGACACTGTTTGGCCAGATTAAATGAGTGCGACACCATGCTAAAATGGAAGAGGTGGTGGGATAAAAGGGACCTTATCAGCAGTTTTATTACACACAGACTGAGAGAGAGCGAGAGAGAGAGAGAGAGAGAGAGAGAGAGAGGAATGATGATTGTGGTGATGCGTACAATTTCATATGACATGTGGCAGCTGGGAAGGAGCCTGATCCGGGACAGACACTCCTCCCTGACCTCAGTGTCACACATGATACGAATACACACAAAAGCCAAACACATCATTACCAAGCTGAACAGCATAATGATTGATCTGTTTCACAGGATTGGCCTGATGCATTTTAGGTGACAGAAAAAAAGGAAAATCCAAACAATACAATGGAATCACAGTTGAACGTCGGTGCCAGGGTCTGGAAGCAGGTAAATCATGACGTTTTCCTGTGCGACAAGGTCATTACATCAAAGACAAAAAGAGCAATTGTTTTTTGAACATCATATTCAAATGTTCCACGGTGCTGTGCTGAATCTCACTCTTAGCATTGTTTTTGTTTTTTAAATGACCCTGAGTGTGACGGGCAGTAGGTGCGAACGAAAAGGAAGCGATCACGCCAAGTCTCAGAGAAAAAGAGGGGTTTAATGAATAACGTGCGCAAACCAAAAACCCGTGCACTTGACACAGATTAAGGATATAATAACCAGCAGTCAACTGGTACATAGACAAGGCATATATAGCCAGACAAACGACCATCAGGTGAGGGAGCTAATAAGCCCCACCCACCTGAGGGACGCACACAACGCAACAACAACAGGACAACTTCCGCTGTACCGGAGGCGACCGGTAGGGGGAGCCTCCCTCACCGTGACACTGAGATATCTCTAAAAGGGAGAAAGTTTCCATCTTAAGATGAAAATCATTTATGGTTGGAACAAAATATCTATGCCATATTCTTTTTATTGGGCTCATTCATGATTAACTGGAAATGTACAGTACATGGTTGTAAAATATCACATTACAAATGCCAGAGCATGTTGAGATCAGTGCAAATGTCAGGTTTGAAATTATAAGTGACTGAAAATGTCAGCCAATCTCATAATTTATAACCTTGTTATAGAGAATAATAACATAACATAGTTTACCTTAAGTGGGAAACAGTATTTTGAAGTTATTCTAGCTAAATATCAGTCAGAGCCTACCACAGCATGTGTCTTACCATCTATCATTGGTTTCTGACAATGATCATATTTTACCAGCACAACCCAAAGATTTCTACTGAACATCAACGATACGGGGTCCATCCTCTCCAAAAGACACACATTTATACATTATGGGAGGGATCTGCTTGGGCTCTGCCTTTACAAATTTGCAGATTGCTAGAAATGTGCCGTTTCCATCACATGAGATGGAACACCTGCAACAAAATGGCAACCCAACCTGGCAGCAGACTGAAAGGTCATTGAAAACAGCTTCGTGTTATGGCACCTGGTTCTTGTGGACAAAAATACAAAGAAAAAAATTCAGTCGCTTTCAGAACAGAGGTCAGAAAAGAGGAGAAGCAGAGAGCATCCGCTTTCTCCCATATCCGCTCTCATCCTTCTCCTCCAACTCAATTGAATGAATTAGAATAGGAGGCATGTATCAATGTGTAAAACTAACCTTGTTTACCTCAAGGTTCCAGTATCCCATCCATACTACTGTCCCGTTTGGCTGTAACAGCTCAGACATACAAACAAACACACAAGCATGTTGACAGTATACGCACACAATTTTGAGAGCCAGGACAGAAAAAATACATTTTGTTTCACAATATATTTTGTTTTTCAAAACAATTGTCATATTATTTGTCTGTGGGAAAAGGTATGTATTATACAATAGGTATATAGGAATTACTTATAGGAATTATGTATGGAGTATGGATTCAAATATGAGTACTATTTATCTTTTCAGACTTAGTTTAGTTTTCAAATATTTAAGGATGATCAAAAACATGAATAAATCAAGTAAATCTTTAAATAAATAAACCGGCTGCATATGGATTGACAGTGCTGACACGGATTAGAGTATTAGTCACAATTGTGGATTATAAACCAGAAATGACACCTAAAATGGCCATTGATTTATCGGTGTAGTGAGTTTGGTACTGGCTTCCATGTATATTAGTGCTACAAATCTGGGTCCATTTAGCAAGCAGATACTCATACATACATCACCAGCCCTGCTCCAAGCCAAGGTCACTTCTCACTGCATCAATCTTTCCTGCAGGGCTAGTCTGTACAGGGCCAGGTTTGTAACTGTCGCCACAGTAATAGAATCTTTTTTTCTTACGCTTCATCTTTTCTCTTATCACGTAAAATATATTCAACTCCTTTTTCCTTCATTCTCCTCCATTGCCTTTTTTTATCTTTCAAACATTCGGTGAACCTCATCCTTTTTGTGCGGACATGCGCGGCAAGGATCATAGATGTTTAACACTTTCATTTCTGGTGCAGTCAGGGGCTGTGGATAAAGGGGCTGTGGATAAAGGCACTCTCAGAGAGGTCAGCGCTACACACTCTATGGAACATGGCTGATTTTATTTTAATTGCCAAAGTAACTTCATCTCCAACCTCAGTCATCTTTGATTTAAAAGTGTAAATAGACATTAATGTCAATTATATTCAAACTGCCTCATATGAAGAATATTATAATTTTTTTCATAAAAATAAGATTTTTTTTTTTATAGACAAAATAAGAACACCAGAGTTGATATTTGGCGAAAAACATTTGTGAAAGACAGGCCTGAGGTAAATAAGGACTATTTTTGTTGTTCAATACTTGAACTTGGGTAGCTCATGCATAATTGTCAAGCTATGCAGAATTATTACAAAAACCAATCAGGTGAACTGGGGTTGTCCACACCAGTGCAACGAAAGAAACCAGAGAAGCCAGAACTACTTTAATTAATGAGCATAACTGGCTTTTTCCTGATAACAATTTTCATTTGTTCTATAAAACATTATGCTAGAGTGACATTACCTGACAGCATTTTAATCATTAGTTGAGTAAATAAGAGTAATTTATGCTGCTTGTTGGCAGACAAGGGGCATGAATCAGCAGTGTGTCATATCTAACACTCGCTGCATTGATGAGCTGGACAGTGTATGGGCTGTGCTGGAAACAGCAGAACAGCAGGAAGTGACAACACCATGCGGCCCTAGTCCTGTGCAGCATCTGGCTGACAGGACATCCTATACCAATTTTAACACCAGAGACAGAAAGGGACAGAGAAGAAAGCATTGCTCATAAAGAGATAGGTGTGGGAGGGGACAGGTGGAAACAACTTTGGTTTTAATATATGCCAAGTCAAAATATGAAAACGGATAAAGTATATTATTCATATTATTTTGAAAAACACATACATAAAATAAAATTATTTACAATTAGCTAAACGAATTGTAAGTCCTTGACAACCTAAGTCCTCGTATATAACACTGAATCTGTCCTGCATACTTGTATATATCACGTTACAGCCCAGGACCATTCCCTTCAGGCGTGTGTCTATGTAGTTTGCATCTGTGTGTCGCCTGTGTATGTACTTCCTGTGGGTGTGGTTGCTTGTGTATGTGTTCACCCATCTCGTCAACCTAATGTGTTACACGCGAGGCTTGTTATGAGTTTTTTTATGAGTAAGTTTAGCAAATGAACAGCTTGCAAATGTTGAGCTGTCCCTTTACAGAGATGAATAAAGTCTGCTGTGGTTTGGCATAATGAATGAAGTCACACCACTTTCAGACGCTGCAGGGATTTTCCTCAACACTTATTGATCTCCTCTTCCATCGCGGAGTGTGTGTCAGTATGTGCATGGTACATGGTAGAAAAAGGGCTTAAGACAGAGCCCACTAAGGAGATGGCTTATGACAAATATCAATTTGGAGTGACACATACATGACAGCTGTCCATCAAAGTGCAAAGCACCATGAGGTACCCTAGAAACCGGACTGATAGAACTGGTGGAATGATAACTGGCACAAAGGGCTGGTACTCATCACCTCATTAAACCCTTTTTGGAAGTATATATATTCAAAATAATAAGTAGGCAATGCAACAAGACACAGTAAGCAGACACAGTCTCTCCAGTATTTTGAATCTTCTTTGTGTCCCTAAAGGAACAAAGATAGACTATGTCATTTAAAATATCAAATAAGAATGTACAATTTGTTCATTGTTTTAATACCCTAACCTGTGCACTGTTTCTGGACAAATTTGCATTTGGAACAAAGAACAGATACCAAGCAGAATCTCCACCAAGGAGATGCAGCCCAACTGCCTGGTTGCTGATCGTGGTCACAATAACAGACTCTAATATAATTTCATCTAATACTGCCATCACATGGCATGCTATATAAACAACATTGTGTATCATGTGATTACATCATTATGGTTTACATCATATATTCCTCTGCCCCTCTTTGGCCAAACCTTTATGCTTGCATTCGATTTTTGCCTTCAGAAGCCATTAGTGCTTTCTGGCCCTGAGAGAATAAAGGCATGAACTGCAGTGAGTGAGATCTTCGCGCTCTAATACAAAATGACACGTTTCCAATAAGCATAACCATAATTCCTCCCATTTGTTTCCAGCACAGCAGTTAACAAGCTTTATTAAACAGATGACGTATTAATTCCAGCACCATTTTTTCTTATCATCAGTTTCAATTTGGGTGTTATGGGATGTCCTCCCCTGACTCATTCTTGATGTAAAAAAGTTTGATGGAGAGGTTAAAGTATATATCTTCAAATTATGAATTAGGCATGCCTAGAAATTTGTATTCTGTAAATTTTAAATTAAATATAAGGCTGCTACAGCAGGTCAAAGGTTAGATAATGAAATGTCAAGTTTAGCATGCAGTTTAAAAAATGTGTTTTTTATGAAGGCATATAGACATTCACAGTCTCTTCAGAGCACAGATTCTGCCCCAGTGCTTTTACAGAGTAAATTCTCATTATCAATGAATGGAATCAGAATGTAATATTTAACTAAATGTTATGAGAGCATGAGTTCATGGGGATTATGATCTCTGTTTTAAAAGGCCATGACCCATGGCAGGACACAAGCCACACTCTAGACTCTAGTTCACTGTACTCCAGGAGATAATCCTTGGCTGAGTATACCTTGATAGCAGTATTTCCCCCTTACAAACAAACAGTGATCGTTCCATTTCACCATTTATCTCCTCTGATTTGTCCTGACCTTTCAAAGCCCCAACATTTGACAGACACAACAAGTCAAACTTCACTGTTAACAAATTTTCTCTCTCACTCACTCTCTCTCTCTCACACACACACACACACATACACACATAAACCACACATAAACCACGCACTGTTTGGCATGCTTACCAGAACTCTGATAACTGTGGCATAAATCGTAGTGCTACTGGACAGTGTTGCAAATGTTCAGACATCCCATGTCATGAAAGATTTGTTGGGGCGCTTCATTCTCATGAGCAGAAATGAAATGAGACATACTCCTAAACTATAGCTATTTATAAACTATAAACTATTTATTGAATGACCATTTTCTCTCCATGTTTGTACATTACAATATTTCTAGGTTGAAGAGCCTTTACAATATTTAATGAAGACAGAACTTTGTCAAAAAACATGTTCATTATTTTGAGATTCTACAAACCTATAACAGACTATTTAGCATATTAAATTCACATGAATATTAAAAATAATTATGTTTGTCCTGCACACATCTAGGATGCACTGCAGGCTACAGAAAACATTAATAATTAATAAATACTAAGTTGTGGAACCACTGTAAGGTGACTGTGAAGTGACCACTGGGCAACTAATATATCATGCAGCAGAAGAGCAGAGAAATGGCTAATGTTTAAGGAATGTTGATTAGTGAACCTTGTGCAACAGTTTATTGAGGCAATATATCACTACTGTTGTGATATTATTCTCAAGATGAGCCACTAATCTCCCTCCCCTGCAACATGACTTGTAGTACACACCGTTTAATATGCCAACACAGCTCAGGGACTCTTCTCAGAAAATTAATTAAGAACAATGTCGGATGTGGTCGAAAATACATTGGAACTTTAATGAGGCCATGATTACATGAATCAGACATTTAAAGTGGAACTTTATTGAACCTTTTTGATGTGTGTTCGTGCATCAGCCCCAATGCTGGTTGTATGACACCCTTTTGATGTGTAGTATGGTATCAGACTCAGTGAGGAAAGTCCTGTAAACATGTAAAACTGACATTACAGCAGAACTTTGAAACTGATGTTGAAGCAGAACTGTGCAACTGAGGTTAAAGCTGAACTGTGCAATTGAAGTTAAAGCTGAAATGTGCAACTGATGTTAGATGGCAAACATACTAGATATTAAGTCACATGTCACAGAATACAACAAGCACACAACCAAACCTTATTTTTGTTGAAAGATTATCTGTTAAATACATCAAATCTAACAACGCAAAAAACAGAATTTGCTCTGTTGAACCAGCAAATCTTTTGTGTTTGAATCACTAATCATGTTAATTGATCTTTTATTTGGCGCACTAGCCAGGCTCAGATTGCATTAGGCATAATGAGGTTTTAATGTGGGGTCAAGAACAGGGCGGGGTCCTACCTTGTCAGGACATTGAGGGAAAATGTGTTTGTTTACTCCCTGCTAGGCACAGTGTAGTCTCAACTCCACCAACAAACACGTCATGGGACAGCCAGCATGCTTTGGCCAAATCAGTTATCTCCAAAAAGCAGTGTTTACCAATTGCAACAGCAATGGCACCATGACAGGCCTGCAATTTAAATCTTTACCATGTCACACAGACTTGGCTTTGAAGAGGAAAAATGAGTAGTGAGTGACAAAGTAAAACCACTAAATCAACTCGTAAAATCAGTAAGTAAACTTAAAAGTGTTATTCAAGGAAGAAAACAGGATCAAAACAACTGGATCTTGTGTGTGTGTGTGTGTGTGTGTGTGTGTGGGTGTGTGTGCGTGTGTGTACATGTGGACAAGCACCTTTTCAGGTCAGACCACAAACTTATCATGACCAAGGGCACAGCGTACAGCCCCGCTCATCCGGTAAACAATCCAGCCCTGTCTGCTGGTTCTGCACAGATCAGGCCACACAAAAGCCTCGATTCAGTTGTTTATGAATGTCCCTGCCTCACTATTCATCCAGTACTCCCTCATGTCAAGGTCATGCCAAAGAGCTGGGCGTAGAAAGCTCTAACTGGAGTTCAATTACATTCATAGACCTTTCTTCTTAGCCCAAAAGTAACAGGGACTTTTGCCCATTTTCTCTCTTTTTTTTGAACAGGTGACCTCTACAGTCAGGTCCACAGTGCAATCATATCATGTCTAAGAAGGCAAGCATTGAAATGAAATGGAGCCCACAAAACAGAAAGGAAGATTAAATCAGTCAGCCTCTCATGCTGTTTTTGTTTGCAGTTTGGGAGGGGTGGTTTTCAAGTTTTCTCAGGTTAATTAGATAAAACAATTTTAATCTCAAATGAGGTCTCTGAGACTTGTTTGCAAACAAAAAATTCCTTCCTTATCCTTTTTTGAAAATGATCCACAATAGGAGTAAAATTTGGCTTTGGTATAGTTAAATAAATAAAAAATCTGACATTTTGGTAAATAAAGATGATATTATTAGTTGGTCTTCCTACACAGTGCTTCCCACATATGCCCATCCTGATGTCCTCTGAAAGTGTTCTATAAATGAGAAGTTGTCATATATGCTGCACAGAGGCCTTTTTGAGAGGTTTTTCTTATAACCTGAGTCTTCTCGAACCTCTGCTCTAAATAACAAAACCTCCTCTGTTTTTTTTGTCTCTTTGTTGATATACTGAACATCTCACTTTTTAAGAGACTAATTACATTTCATTAAATGAAAGATGCTTGGTAATTGTATATTCAAACTCTCTTGATTGCACGTTTTAAAAAGAGTGAATTTTCTGAAATTGTAAAATAGAAAAGTGTAATTCAAATTATTTCACAGAATATTTGTATTGACTTTTAATGGGATTTGTTTGAAATAGGGATGCTGATGTCACTCTACAGAGGCCCCCTGCTAGCCGCCTCCATCTGCAGCGGCAGTATTTCATGTTGTCTTGTTGTTGCTTTGGGTTCGTCTCTCATGTGGGCGGGGCCGAGTAAGATACCGAACACCTGAGGGTCGTTTGTCTGTCTATATATGGCGTGTCTTTGTACCAGTTGACTGCTGGTTATTGTATCCTTAATTTGGATTATGTCACAGGTTTTGTGTTTGTGCACTTTATCCATTAAATCCCCCCTTATCCCCAAGATCGTTTCCTTTTTATTTTTGCACTCCTCGCCAATCACAGCTGAAAGTTGTCATCCAAGGAAGGGAAAAGACTTTGGGCAATATGTACCCTTTTGGAAATGGTTCCCAAAATGTCACAGGAACCTTTGCCCTCTTTGACGCTAGTGCAGAAAAGGCTTCTGACCCTGAGGGCAACATCTACAGAATTATTTATTCTTGTTTCAAATGTGGAATAAAACATCGGCAAATAAAATGGTCTGGCATTACATCATGTTCAGATGTTCAAATCACCAGTGAAAAGGGTTTGGAATAGACCGGTCTCACATTCTATCCCACTAGAAGGATAGTTCTTCTGTCCCTCTACTGTCATATTTAACCACGTTGTATCACTGGAGATATAGTAAACCTTGACCTATGTTTGCTTATTAGATCAGATCACAGAGAACAAACAGAGACTAACAACTCAGAGGAGAGTGGTTGTTCGAACCATGTCGCCTTGATAAGCTCACATTTCAAAAGACCTTGGTCCAATCCATTAGGGTAGCTAGAAAAACAAGATGTTCCTCTCCAGTTTGGCTAATTAGCTTTTTCCCCCTCAGAGCAGTCCATATTCTTAAATTGCTGTGGGGATCCAGATGTGTAACTAGGCTAATGACTGACTGGCTAACAAAGAAAAATGGGACTACGTTGTTGAGCAGCAGTAGAAGTCACCCCTTCTGGCAGTGACTCCCCGTTTTAGTCCTGCTGAGCTAATTGCCCCAGTACTTTGGCAAATGCAGGTTTACATCCACTTAGTGACATTACGGATGGGTAAACCAGACAGATGTTTGTTTTACTCTTGATGTAGTATTGGACAATGCCGTGTCTAGTCCCAGATTTGTCTTGTTTGAATCTGTTTAGAAGGATAATCTACCACTTAGATTATTTTAGATTGTCTGTAATACTGGATGTCTTAAAGAAAAAGGCAGAAAAGGAAGGAAAGTGGGAAGGATAGAAAGAAAGATAAAGAAAAAATAAATTAAAAACTTGGAAGTATTTTTGGAAGTATATTGATTAAATTAAAATCACTTACTGCCTTGCTGCTTGTGGCTCATTCAGAGCAGTGCACTACAGACAAAATTCCACCTAATCTCTCAATACTGCATAAACCCAAAGTAATCTCTCAATACTGCATAAACTCAAAGTAATCTCACAATACTGCATAAATCAAAGTAATCTCACAATGACAGCTGCTGGCAGCAGGCTTTGGTACTCGCTGTTTCTTTTCACGTCAGACTAATACATCATCCTGGTGGGGGCATGGGGACATTCTGTCCTTACCCCTGCCCATAGGGTTTGAGGAGCATGTGGTGGGAGAGGTGCTCCATACAGGCAGGCAGGAGCAGCAATACCTGTCTGTGTTTTGAAGTGGAGCAGAGTTGACAGAGGCCACCTCAGGAGATGCCTCACTCGCCGTCACAGAGCTGAGAGGAAGAGGCAGGGTCTGCCAGGGGTCCTCCACTGCTACAGGAATACACCCCCCCGCACTAATGCTGTTCAGTACCACACACACACAGACAACCTGTGCTGAAGCTACACCTGCAAGTCCATGTACAGTACATTTTTGTTCTTTTTTTACATTACTCAGTAACCTTCCACACTCTTGTGAAAAAGTGACAGATGCCAGAAGATTGGATCTACTTGTATCTGCACTCTTTCTAACATTTGTTACGATACCAAAACAGACTTACTACATATTGCCAGAAGATATTTTCAGTAAGTACCTAATTATCATCATATTTCATCTTAAATATTATATTTGGACAAAGGTGCACAACAGAATTAGGACTTATAATATTTGGACCTCATACCTTAATAATATATAAATGGTAAACAATATGATATAAATATTGAAACTGTTAATAGGAATTGACAAATTCCTATAAATGTTTAATAACAAGGGAGAAATGCTAATGAACAAATCAAAAGTAAACTCCACCTGGATCCTTAAAGAAACACAGTCATGGCCAATCAATTATACTCTTTACTCAGGAAAAAGTCTTCCTGTTTGCCCAGGAACAGCTAAAACACTACCAACCTCAGCATGTAAACACTACCAACCCCAGCATGTAAACCTCAACCCATCAGTTTTAATCTCTCAAACTTTCTTTTATCTGTCAAAATTAGTGAACGGGAAGAGAGGGAAAATGGAGAGCATGTGAGTCCTTCGAAGTTTTATCTGCAGGGTGAAATGTGGTTATCGTCGTGCTGTGTGAAGAACTCGATCTCGTTCGCCTTCCCCCCTCTCTTCTCCAGGTGACAAGCACAAGACGAAAGAGAGATAAGATTGGAAAAGAATCCCACCCCACTGAGTAAATAAATAATCAATACTCATCTAAATGTAAATGAGAAAGTAGCCCTCTTTGATAGCAGGGTTTTTATCAACCAACCAATTTTCCTCAGACACTCACTGGCCTCAACCAAATCACCATCATTCAACGCTCCTGTAATAGAGAAGAAAAAAGAATAGAGTGAAAGAAAAAAAAACTGAATTGGTCACCTGAGATCAGCCAAGTTCAATCAACCTTCCCCAATACTGCTTTTTTTGGGGGGAATGCTATTTAGTTTTGTTTTTATTGGACTTCTTGTAAAATACTATGTCTGTGTGTATTGTTAATCTAAAATTATATGACTCTTTAAAAGAAACATTTCAACATGTTCATTGTCACATGTTCTATATTCATTTGCAATGACAGTCTTTTTGCTTTGATGATTTACTTTCCAACTTTTTAACCTTTGCATGACCCATGTATTTAATTACACATCTATTTGATTTAGAGAATATGTAATATACATACCAGTGCTTAATTAAAATACAAACAGCATTTATATCATATTGTCTGAGTTTGCAAGGGGAAGTTACACAAAAGAAGTCGTTTTACATGCTGGGTGGAGTCACACTTTAATGAGAAAGATAAAAAGCCTTGCAGCCTAATGAAATGAACAACAAATGCTGCTTTACTCTGAGAAATTCTTGCTGATAGTGGATTAATGTTCAAGTTACACTGCAGGTTGTAAAACAAAAAACGCTTGCCTAAGCATGAGTTTAACAACACAATTAAAAAAAAATAACCATAATAATAGAGCAATAGCAAACATGCAGCAAAGTTTATGCCCTTCTTACCACCTTTATTGGTACCTACCCTTCTTACCACACTTATTGGTACCTACCCTACTTACCACACTTATTGGTATTTTATATGCTAAACTCCCCCTTGAATTTTTCCCCTCCATTAACAGACTACATGAACATTCACTGGTGACTCACATGCATTCCAAATAAGCCACCACTTGACCTTTGCTCCTCACAACTTGTCTAATGTGATGAGAGGGCCGCCGTCGGTCTCAGCCTGGTTGCACACCACTGGCAGACTGAGGAGAGTGGACCGCATAACCCTCCCGCATGTCAGGTCTGATCGGGGACCTGGAGCTGTGTCAACCACCAGGGCAGGGCCCTAAACTCACTTTGACAGCTCTTCCATAGATCCCACTACTGCACTGACATCTGGACGTGAGCTGTAAAATCAGAGGGGTTTGGATCCATTTGGTGATCATGCTTAAGTGACAACAGGAAGGGGCAATGGGATTAAGGTGGTGCGAGATACCTGTCCTCGTCTGATTTGCAATCTCTATGGCAAGAGCTAAAAGGAAATTCGACACTAAAACAGCCTGTGGCAAATCCCAATATGTATGAAATCGTCTGTTCAATTCAATTAACTGCAGAGTGCATGTTAGTGATATTCACCTTATTATAATTTTTTTTGTTGTTATTATTTTTTTATTATTATACTATTATATTATCCATGGTTTTTATATAATTTCAATATTTTTTAAAATACACATCATGTGCAAAGAGGTAATAAAAAAACTGAATTTCCTGCAGATGTTCTATAGTAGACATTATACTATATGGATTTTTTTTTTTTTAAAAGGTGAAAAAGACCAAATTAGCAGAGAGGAAGGCAGCATGCTCCACTCTGTCACTCTGTAAGCTTTCGGTGCAGAGGAGGATGGTGAGAAGGGGTTCGGCAGGCTTGCTAGAAAATGTCAACAAAGCTGCAAACATCTGCCAGGGAGCTGTCAGTTAGATCAGATGGCCGTCTCTGATTCTCCCTGTCGCATTTCTGCGTTGATGCAGCTCTCCATGGGGGTCCGCCGTGAGCGTGAGGGAGGGAGCTGAATCAGAGCAGGGAGACCTGGAAATCTGACACTGTACTAACATCTGCCCAAGCTTGGTGGCGGAGGAGAGGCGTCGGCTCACTCGTTTGGTGGGAAGGAATCAGGGAGCCATGAGGTAAAATTAGGAGACACCTGTTATTGCAAGACAAAGCTGTCAAAAGCCTGGAAAGCAGGTAGGGGATTTCCAACCTCAGCGTCATCTGAGACAAACAAAACACAAGGATTTGTGTTGCAGAGATGCTGAGCAGAGATGCCAAGTGACAGAGGAATTATGGGTAGGGGACAACGATGTCTCTCGCAGACATAGGTATAGCAGGACAGAAGTTCTTGGCAGGCCATCAGTTTTAATAGGTGCAACATCCTACATATTCCTGTGAAAATATTTTATAGCAGCTACTCATAAAAATGATCATATGTCAATTTTTATGCAATATTATTGTTTTATAAAATCTTGTGTTTAACGCTAGCATGGCTGAAATCTCAGGATCTCAGGACAACACCTGTCCTTCTTTCCAGCAATTATAGAGCCATTTCCCATCTATTATTATGCAAATTCATGAGAGAAATGTCTTGTGTTTATTTATGTATTCATATTTAATTCGGTTTGGTTTGGTTGTTTTAAACTGGGCCGTCTTTTATTCTGCTTTGTACTACAGTAGCTTCAGCTGTGCAGGCTGGGGAGAGAAGCAGGGAGATGGTGTCTTTAATACTAAAAGTCTTGCTCCAACAAAATAAGCCATATGTGACGGGCAGGAGGTGCGAACGAAAAGGAAGCGATCACGCCAAGTCTCAGAGAAAAAGAGGGGTTTAATGAATAACGTGAGCAAACCAAAAACCCGTGCACTGACCCAGATTAAGGATATAATAACCAGCAGTCAACTGGTACAAAGACAAGGCATATATAGACAGACAAACGACCATCAGGTGAGGGAGCTAATGAGCCCCACCCACCTGAGGGACGCATACAACGCAACAACAACAGGACAACTGCCGCTGTACCGGAGGCGACCGGTAGGGGGAGCCTCCCTCACCGTGACAGACCCCCCCCACCAAGCCGCACTACGGCCCGATGTGCGGTCCACAGCGGCAGTACAAAAGACGCGAGACGAAGGGGCAGGAAGGCGGGGACAAGGCAGGGTAACACCTCCTGCGGTCCCGGAGCTGAAACACAAAACATACAACATAGATTAGCTCCCGCCTCCCTGGGCGGGACTCTGGACCGACTGGGCCGTCAACAAGACAAAACCACGCCCCAGTCGGTCACAGAGCCCTCACGCCCCAAGGGCCCCACAAAGTGAGCGTGTGTGCAGGTTACCTCCCTACTGCACAGTTGAACGTCTCCTGGACCAACCTCTCGGCTCAGGGTAGACCCATATATGGGGCCGGGAGTTCCCCTGGGCATCCCTAGAACGGCCGGGGAGACCGCCCCTACCTAGAGGCAGTACAAAGCAGGGTGGACTCCTCCACCCTGCCGGAGGTTCCAGGGGGGAAGTACTCCTATCCCCAGCGTGGGCCGACTACTCCCCAGGGCGAACCTCCTAGTCGCCCCGAGCACGAGGGGAGGTCCAGGGACTCCACAGTCAACCGTGGGAGGAACCTGCACACAACACGTACGCACAAACACACAGACACAACACAAACGCGCACTTACCCTGACCTTTATGGCACCCCTAACACAGGGGGGGAGAGGTCTCCATCTCGGAAGGAGGGGACACCGCTTTACTACGTCCCTCACTGGAAGAAGGGGGCCCCTACCGTCTCTGGAGAACACTCTCGAATACCTGGTCAGGGCCTCCCGTAGGAGCTGCGCCTTCCGTACCACAGACCGTGGCACGGGACCCTCCATAGCCCCTCCCCCAAACGCCCTTTGGAGGAGGAGTGTACGGAGAATTACATAAAACAATTCACAGGCACGCTAGGACAAACACAAACACGAGGTGGGCGACACAAACACACACGCGCACTTACCCTGTCACCGGCGGGCTTCACACCCTCTCTCAGCTCACCCCAGACCTTCTCTCTAAGAAGTCTGAGGGCTCCAGGGCAGCCCCCTCACACTCCCGGTAGGGCCTCCTTCCGGAGCTGCGCCCTCTGTGCCACAGACGGTGGCACAGGACCCCATATAGCTCCCCCAAAAACATATTTAGGGAGCCTTAAGGGAATTACATATAAACACGAAAGACAAACGCAAACACGCAAGACAAACGGCAGACGCACCTTCCACTCACTCAAGCCCGTAGTCACACACATCTCACACATGCACAAACACAAACACAGACTACGGGCGAGCACATTAGTGAGAAGGTGCCGCCCCCTTGGAGGAGAGCGCTATCAGGTCTCTCGCTTCAGACACCGCCGTGCTACACAACGTACTATACAAACACACAAACAAACAAGCACGTAGGCATGACGGGACGAGCGGTTCGCAACCCAGCTCTCCTCCACATACATTCAAACAACAAATATCACGTAGACAAACACTTACCACGAGACATGACCACAAACGAAGGAGAAAGTAAAGGAGACTGGCGGCTTCTGAAAGATGGCTGGTTATTCTGTGACGGACAGGAGGTGCGAACGAAAAGGAAGCGATCACGCCAAGTCTCAGAGAAAAAGAGGGGTTTAATGAATAACGTGAGCAAACCAAAAACCCGTGCACTTGACCCAGATTAAGGATATAATAACCAGCAGTCAACTGGTACAAAGACAAGGCATATATAGACAGACAAACGACCATCAGGTGAGGGAGCTAATAAGCCCCACCCACCTGAGGGACGCACACAACGCAACAACAACAGGACAACTGCCGCTGTACCGGAGGCGAGCGGTAGGGGGAGCCTCCCTCACCGTGACACCATATAAATCATTAAATAAATTCTGAGATGTATGTTTAAAAAATAAACATCTTTATGAAATGACTCTTGTATCAGACTTGTACCAAAATGTACCAATTTACAAGCCTAACACCTCTGTCCAAAATCAAAAAACGCTTTAAATGCAAAGATCTTTAAAATGCAAAGAAAAATAAAGCAGAATCCACTCACTCAAGTGAAAAAAGGTGATATACTCAGGACAATGAAGTATGCAAAGTTTCCAAAGAAACCACACATTCCATACAGAGGTCCTTCACCAGCTGTACAAGGAACATCCTTTTCTCAGAAAACTGTGTACAATTGCAATTTTGAATATCTCTGCCTAACTTATTACATTACACTGCCGTTATTCACCTGGAATCTCCTAGTGCTCTTAATTTTATTAATGTAACTCACAAATGAGTATGAATGAATATGTGCACAAAAGAAAATATGTGTGAAAGGCTTAAAACTCTACACAAATGATTCCATTGACAGTGGGCATTGTCTGCATAATCTTGGACTAAAGCAACCAGGTTGTTTAGTTAAGACTATGGCTATGTGGTTGCTCCAAGAATGAGCTACAGCATCATTGCTACCCCCTCCCCCATTGATCTAGGTCTCCATCAATACTATGGACATTTCCTACTATATAATCATGTATACTTGTCTCACACATACAGATTTCTAGTATATTTAATGATCAGTAGTGTTTTTGAGCAATGATGAGCAGTGTTTTTCTCAACCCAGTCAATGAGGCCCACCAGACAGCTCCACATTTTTGCTCTGACCTAATGTGTTGGGAAATTCGTACCTTTACAATATTGACTTCCACCTAGATCACAATGGACCCTTCTGGACCTCAAAGGGAACACCAGCATTCCTATGACTTTGAGCAGGGTGCAAGATATTGGTGGGATAAGCATACACTGAGAGGCCCACGTAAAAGTTAGTGATCATGTCCAGTAACATATGGAAGGCATTTGACCTGGACACCCCCCATGTCCTAATGGGAAGAACCACAGAGACCCATGGAAAACAACAAAACAAAGATCCTGTGAAACCTCCAGATCCAGACAGACAAGCAAGTAATGGTGATCCAACCAGACATCCTGAAAGCAAATAAAATGCAGACAACATTAGTGGTAATACATGTGGCAATCCCAGATGATGGAAACATCCAATGGGAGGAATATGTAAAGCTGGAGAAATACGAGGTAATGAAAGAGGAAATTGTGAGAATGTGGAAAACTAACATGAAAGTTATCCCAGTGGTAATAGTGGCACTTGGTGATGTGACCCCTAAGCTGGAGGAGAGGCTCCAACAAATTCCAGGGAGGACAACATTGATACAGTCCAGAAGAGCGAAATCCTAGAAACGGCAACCACGGGACTATATATTATATATATATATATATATATATATATAATATAGTATGCTCCAGACATACATGTATATATATATATATATATATATATATATATATATATATATATATATATATATATATATATATATATATATATATATAAGCTTATTGTGCATCTGGAACAATAGTTTAATTAATAGTTTAGTTAAAATGTGATTTATTTTTATTCATTTTATTCAACATCCAGGTTTGCATATATTGAGCTAATTTTACTTCCAAATCATGCACCGTTGTTATGACACATTCTTCATAACCTCCGCCTACAATGGTAAAAATTTGGACCGAGGCAGAGCTGGTGCGTATGGCACCAAAACATCTGCATTCATTGTGCATTTATTGAGAATGATAGTGCAAACCAATCGCATGCATGCACCCTTCTATTAACTTCATGCATGCCCTCCAGGTTGACCCCAGAGTCCCATGGGAGTTATTCCCATCGAGCTCAGCTCTGCACCAGACAGGCCCACTCTGCAACACATGCCTGCTCGACAGCTTTGAAAAACACAAAGAGATGTAAGAGAGGTAAGATGGAAAAAGGCAACATCCCATTCTCTAATCTCAGTGAAAATCACTAACCAGTTGCCTCCTGGCTGCATATAAGACAATATGATGTTGTCTCACAAAGTTAGGCCTTGACAGTCTTACAGAAGTTGAAGAGGAATCTGTCAGCAACAAATATGTTCATGTTTTTCCCTTTAAAATGATCAATTATGAGTATTACTCTAAATTGTATAATTTCAAACATGTGAAGCTAGAGTGAACAAAAGTGAAGAGAAGAAGAAAGAAGTCAGAGGGATGAATAACGAGTGTATTTAAGGGGTTTAAAATAATATTTATGCCTCTGAGGTGCTCATATCTAAGCAATTTAGCTGGGACTAGAAATTGCCTGGATAAATTTTTCCAGCCCTCCGGCTTTAATCCGCTTGAGGGAGATTTGCAGACGATTCCCCAAACCATTTTCAACTCAAACTTCTCACAAAGAAGGGGGGAAAATGTGTTTTTTTTTTCATAGAAAAAAGTAAAATCTTGACAGCATGAAGCCAGTCTTAATGCTATTCCACCACAGCTGTTTTCATTTAAATCCAAGGTATTTATCCATCTTAAAAGCCCAGCGTTATCCTTGGCTTGAACTGTAATCGTTGCACTTGTAGGTAACTGGGGAAGAACACAGTGACAGAGCTTGCACTAAGGCTGGGATGAATCCACCCAAATAAGCAGCACTGATTTCACCCTAAACCTCCACATTCTACACCTTACACTTAACACAATATTTTTCTGAACACTTATCATGTTTCTTATCATCTACCTTGCACCTTGGAGGTGCATATTATAAATGTACAGTTACAGACTGCTTGCATACACAACTTCCCTGCAAACCACCTGCTAACTGGAACAGTGCTTATTAGATATTATAAGTAATAGTTGGTGGTCAGCTGTTTTTGTATGCCAATGTCACTGCTGGGTTGAGAGCAGGCCTAGTTCATGACTAGTGGTGCACCTGACATTTTAGACATTGGGCGGAACACATTAAAGAGTGATGCCATCTAATAATTATTTTATGACAAAGTTACATATGCAGAATATTCCACAAGTATATAGTGCAAGACTGAGATACTCTATTGTTCGACCTCAATCTCTGTGGTGAAGCTTCATTTTAGTTTCCCTCTCTCTGGGGATGTTTTGTTTTAATCTCCCGTGGTTAAAAGCCTCATAGATGTCATAAAACAAATCTTAATTTCCTACTATATAGCAAAACATTTCAAAATAAAATTCAAGATGAACATTTTAGGCTCATGAGATAGTATAAAGCATTTTCAAATACAAATACACATTCAACTCAATGGTTTGTAAAAATCTGTGTAGAATGTACAATTAGCATACAATGAGCTACAATGAGTCTGTTGAATAACTTCCTAACTTTACATTGTAAACATGATGCACTAGAATACAAGATTTTAAGAATACAAAATATTACATTTTTGCTAACACATTGCCTATGGTCACGAGCTTTGGGTAGTGACCGAAAGAATGAGATCGCGAATACAAGCGGCCGAAATGAGTTTTCTTCGCAGGGTGTCTGGGCTCTCCCTTAGAGATAAGGTACGGAGTACAGTCATCCGGGGAGGGGCTCGGAGTAGAGTCGCTGCTCCTCCACGTAGAGAGGAGCCAGCTGAGGTGGTTCGGGCATCTGGTTCGGATGCCACCTGGGCGCCTGCCTAGGGAGGCGCTCTGGGCATGTCCAACTGGGAGGAGGCCCCGGGGAAGACCCAGGACACGCTGGAGAGATTATATCTCTCTGCTGTCCTGGGAACGCCTTGGTATCCCCCCAGAAGAGCTGGAAGAGGTGGCTGGGGAGAGGGAAACCTGGGCCTCTTTGCTTAGGCTCCTGCCCCCGCGACCCGGATAAGCGGAAGACAATGGATGGATGGATGGATGGATAACACATTGCCTTATAGTGCAACACATAATGAATACATTTCAAAACACTAATACTAAAAACGAGTTCTTCCAGCTTACACAATCAAACGATATCAGCCGTTTTTCTGCTCACAAACGCGCGAACAAACACACATGCATGATATGGCGTCATGTAAATCATGCCTGGAAAGCCATGCACGAAGAGCGATGTCCAGAGTCTCTCTCTTTCTTTTTTTTACTATTCTTGAATGTTCTCTGATTTGTAACTTTGTGCATGGTCCTAATCTTAATATTTAATACTTTGAGATATTTAAGCACAACTACGTAAATTACTCCAATTTTCTCTTCTTCATTTGTTCCTTCCTTCAGTCTGTATTTTGTCTACCTTTGCTATCTCTACGAATTTTTGTCGTGCATACAATGGTCTGTTCTCCTGCTCTAATGTGCTGTCTCTAGTTTTATTCTTTTTTACGCCCCTTTTTTACAGCCTCTTAATTTTTAGATTTTAAATACAGAATATCTGTGTTTGTGACTAAGCATGGCTACTTGCTTATTCTAATTAATTGCTACTTACTTTAGCTAGCTAAGTTCAATTAAGTTCCATCAGCAAGCTATGGCCAACAATTTACCTATAATATAAAATACTTATTTGTGGACATTCGATAAATATGAATATTATCAATATGAATCAATCTTAGTCATCTAATCCGATTTTGCAGACGATAAGAACTTGAAATAAGTGCACTGACACAAACATTTTGACAGACACACACAGTTTGTGGTAGTTTGTTTAAAATTACCCAATTAACCCTAATTTGGCAATTCATTCAGTACCACTATATTAGGATATATAAATTGGTACAACCTAAAAATACCAAGGTTGACTAAAAACAGCAAGGTTTCTTAAACATAATCTAACAAACAATAAACAAAAGTTGCATTGTTTATTATAAAACTGAAAACTATGGTGGCCAAGAAGGACAATAAAAATGTACATTTTGGGAAATAAAATTACAAAAGTACAAACAAATTTACTAGATGTGCAACACTTTTACCAGTACGTTACAAAGTACAAACAAATTTACAAATGGCAAATCAGACGGAATGGGCACAATACAGAAGTGCTTCTTTGTTATGTAACACCCAATGTGACCCCGTGGCATGTATTGGGATTCACAGTCCGCTAAACTCTCTCCTACACCGCTTCGTCCAAGGAACTGGCACATGTTGAATTAGGACAGGATTTAATATAAGAAAGTGTGATACTGAAACAACAAAAATACAGAAAGGTACTCAGTACACAAATCACAATATGCCCACTTAATCAAAAACCGTACCAAAGCTATGTGCTAGGCACATTATGTGGTTATGCTCTACTTAGCCGCGTGCTATATGAACTTGAATTAGATTCAGAATTACTACAATAATCACATGTGTAATATCTAACAACTATATGTGACTTGAGACTTGTATTGCCAGGGATAGAAAGGGGTAGATGGTTTCAGGTTGCAGAGACACACTATGCCTTGCTTGCCCCATGCGAAAACCATATTTTCTATACATTTCTTCCTTTCACTAATTAGCTTGACACAGTAAACTACACAAACCTATATACAGGCCTGAAGAAACAACATAATAAGGGATGCACCAGTACATTCTTGCTGATCTTTGTGTCAGTCAAATTATTAGCGATTGCAACGAGCAGTAAAGCTAAACCATGTTTTGTCCATTTTGTTGAATTCATTTTAGCTATTTTAAATGCTTTTGTTTTGCGTGTGGGAAGTCTTTGGAGCTAGCTAGCAAGCGTTTACAGTTCACTTAATTTGATTAACATTTCCATTTCTCTTTCTGTCTGCTCTTGGGGCTTCCCAATAAAACAAACATACAAAAAACAAAAAAACCAAAGCATGCCAACTGGCTAATATAAGTTCCACAAGACAATTGAGCTTTACTGCCTGCTGCAAACTTCACTGTATCCCCATGAACTAGTCTGACTACCACAAAGATCAACAAGAAGCTCTCCTGTGTATTGTTCCTACCCTTTCTGTCTGATTCGCTGTTTGAAAATTTGTCTCGGTAGCCTAACGGTAAAAGTGTTACACATCTTGTAAATTTTGTTTGTACTTTTGTAATTATGTTCCTAAAATCCCTGCCACCATAGAAAAACGAACTGGAAATGTAATGTTTATGATTTAAAGGCATATCGAACATCGCTCTTCACTAGTTGCACTGTGGTTTTAGTTTAGTTTTAAAGCAGCAATAGATCCAGTAATTTTGACAAAGGGGCACTCTAAATGGCTAATAGTGCTAAAAGGACTAGTAATAATGTCGCTAAAATGGCTGACTCCATGGGCACTTCACTAACTATCTAAGGAGGGAGCTGTGTGAGGTGTGCAGAAACCTAAAAGTGTGAACGCTCCCTCACTGCGCATAATGTCAGAAACTGAACTTTGGCCCATTCCTTCTGTTCCTTGCTTTAAAAAGCTCATTCTCATAGGTGTTGTATGTCTCTTAGGCGGCATGCGTGTCTTACCATTCTCCTTCTCAGTGTTACACTTCACGCAGGGGTCTCTCAACTGCATTGTTCAACAATTTGATGGCAAGCTGATTAAGGAGCAATTTCCACCGACTATAATGCTTTTATTGCTGGTGTTGTCAACTCAATTCTCTAATTTCGCTATACACCCTGGCTCCACTATTGAAGTGTCATCTGATTTGCTGAGTTACTGACAAGGCCACAGTTATCACACTGTTCTCCATGCTGGTCCCTCCCTAATAACACTCCTCAATGCCTAGCTTACCTCAGCATCTGAGATAACAACTGTGAACTGGAACAGCAGTGGAATGGTTATCGGTGAAATCAGAGATCTCCTATGCACCTGTATACATTTTGTATGAGTTATGTTTGTCAGCACATGATCAGGGGACTGGCCACTGCGATCTGCTTAACATGGAAGGGTCAAATAGTACAGGGAAGGTTGCTCACTGCACCCGTGACAGGTTTTTATTGAGATTAGAAAGCAGTAAATAAACTTTACTGCCAATAGTGCCCTTACCATTCTTTCACATTAAAGCCACAAACTCAACTTCCCTAATAAATCAGGAAAGGGTACCCAGAATAAATATAGAGATTTGGGCCTCATTTGAAGTGAGAGGATCTTTCTGGAGACTTCCAGAGAGCATGTTCAAGAAGGCTGGGTGATCCACTGCAGATTTATGAACCCTCAGAAATAAATACTGATTCATCCTGCTTTCAGTCACAGACTTCAGGCCACTGCAGAATCTTTGAGGTGTCGTTTCACATGAGGAGTTTGAGATAATTAAATATGAGAATCAAAATGATCCACAAAAGACCTTAACATTTCTAAATGAAGTTCTTTTCAGTCATATATATGTTTACTATTACTATAATTAAGGTAACTGAAATATCTCCATATAATTAAAAATCAAAAGAAACAAACATAAAACATAATAACAGAATTAATCAGAAGGGAAAAATTGTACCAGTTCTATCTAAATATTTCTCCAGTGGTCTTTTTGAATAAGAAATTAGTAAGTCAGAAAAATACATTTATAAAAGGTAAAACTCACAGGTTAGCCTTCCGTATTTTTCTTCATGCATCCAGCGTAGTCGCCTGTTGTTCGCACGCTCAGGAGCATAGTGGTGCCTGTGTTTTGAAGTAATTGAGAACACTGGCGGGGGCACTATCCCATTACTGGCCGTGAGGGAGCTGTAGTAAGATCTCTTTTTGCAGTAAGACCCTAGAATAATCCTGCTGTCTCCTATCATTCCCTGCCATAGAATGGATCCTAACTGCTATTTATTTGCAGGTAGGTATTGGGAATAGTCCAATGCTTTTTTGTTTGCAACTGTGGATATAGTAGGCATATATCTACGTGGGACATTTTTTGTAGAACAAAAAAGTCAGTGGCACTGGGCTTTTGGGTAGTTTATGTGTACTAACTGGCAGAATATATCATTAGTACATATATAGATTACATGATTATTGTCTCAATCATCAATATTACTGGCCATTTTACACAGCACTGCAGGGATCATGGTATTAGCTACCCTGTACAGTCTGTTATCACAGGTATGGCTGCACTGCTGTACCTGCTTGAATCAGTGTTGGCAAACACTCAATGACCTTTTCCCTTCATTTTCTGTTTCGCTTTACATACACCTTTTTATATGTTCTGGCTCGGGACTCTGCCATCTTTGTTTACAGCTGGTTTGCATACTGCTGGCAGCCTCTAGGCCACCAGGCTGTTCTATTCTGCTGGCCCTGTAGGTATTGAACAAACTAAAGAGTAGACAATGTTGTATTTTGCAGGACACCTTTGTAAACACTTACATAAACACTTATATAGGTGGTGTTCAATAACAAGCAAAAACAGCATGGTGTCTGCCTTTTACTTCACTTACTAAATACCACTTTACAGAAAATTGTTCATTACAATTACTATGACTTTATAAAGCATATTTGTCGTTATCCTCATCATCTTGATAATCATCCCCACCTTGTTCCCTTTCTGTAACTTTGCTCAGGTGAGGGCTGTCTCAGAAGAGGTTGCAGACCTTGTGCTGAACAGTGATGCAGTGCTTCCATTACAGCTACGCTCTCGGCCGCACTGCACAGTCTGTTGTTTATGGCGCTGACACCTTCAGTAATGGGGCTTTCACTTTATCCAGTCATCAAATCACTGGAAGCCTTCAACACTATGAATGTGTCACTGTGCTGTCTTTGTAAATGTACACTTTATTATAACAATAATTTGTCATTTGTTAGTCAGTATCAGGTAGGTCAAACATTTTTAAGCCTTTAAATGGAGAAAATGCTGTACATTCTTTATATAACACCAGCTTTTCTTGAACTGGCTCAATTATTAGAAGTAATTAGATGCCAGAATCATATAAAGCAAAAGTTAGCAAAAGTTCTAAAAGGTCTAAAACCATGTTTGTTATATCATCCATCCATCCATCCACCCATCCATCCATCCATTATCTTACTGCTTTATCCCACTAGTTGGGATCATGGGGAGGCTGGAGCCAATCCCAGCATCATCTGACGAAGGCAGTGTACACCATGGGCAGCTCGCTTGTCTGCCACATGGTCGTTTGTAGTAGAGTGAAATGAAAGACTCCTGTATACTTTAGATTGCTGAAGTCTCTCAGGGTCTGTTTTAAAACTAGTGAATATGATAAGAGATAAAGGGACATGGAGCTCAGTCTTTAAATCTTCTGAGATTCATAATGTACGAAAAAGTGACAACCATGGCCATCGTCAGTAACAAAGATAGGTCAGATTCAATAGCTTTTAATTGTGTTCAGGTAATTGTGTTCAGATATATACTAAACTGCCTCAAAAAGAATTTAATACAATTATTCTGTTATTCACTTTGGCTTCTTTGCATTTCTTTAAGCAGAACATCCTACAGCAAAAAAGCACAATAAAGCATTTCCTTGGGTAAGCGACTCTGTTACACTTAGATTTGAAACAGTCTTGCATCATTCAAATTTGAATCAGGTGGCTGAGATTATGCTTTTGGTAGCCTGGAGCTATGCTGAGGATGTTGTTAAATTCTTTATAAGCCATTTAAACTATGTCTAGATTCTAAATAAAGGTTTACGGTATGGCTTTAATTTTTATAAACAGAAAGCAAAATATTCTGAAGATGGTTTATTCAAATACAAAGCCCTTCCAACCAATTAAAGCAAGTAGTACATAACATAAAGATGTAACATACAAATATATACCATAAGTGTGCACATTGGATTTCCACTGCTACTTCAGAACCTTCAGCCAATAACAGAAGGCCCATTAAAAGTAATCGAAAAACATCTCTTCTATTTACTCTCATTATTTCCAGGCCTGGTTAGTAAGATGCCTGTGTGGGTACCTTAGGGGCCCAGTGAGGTTACCCCCACATCTGGAGCGATGGGTTTGACCCCCTTGAAAGGGCGCTGAAGTGGTCCCCCCTCTGAACGCCACAAACAAAAGCGTCGGGCAAAAGCACGGGGGCTCTTCACGCCATTCATCGCGGCTAATGACTTGTTCATTAAGAGTGATGATGGATAAAGACTTCTCATGCTGAGATGAAATCAAGATTTATACGCGCTGTTTCTGCACCCAACTTGTGGGAAGATCATCATCATTTAATTCTATCTCTGCGGCCGGTGATGGGCATCCAGAGAGCGGGTTATCAAACGGTGCAGTCAGCTGGCAAAACCCACACACACACACACACACACACACATGAACACACACAATGAAAAAAAAAGCTTGTGCTGTTGGCACATCTGGAGGTTGCCGCCACAGCTGAGGGTGAGCTATGGAGGCTGGCAGGGGGCCAAATCACAGTGAGAGAGAAAGAGAGAGAGAATGAGGGAAAGAGAGAAACAGTAGAACACAGAAAATGAGAATGATAGGAGAGAAAGAGCGGAAGACAGAGAGAGAGAGAGAGAGAGAGACAGAGATAGTCAGAGAAAGAGCAGAACAGAGAGAGAGAGGGAGTCAGAGAAAGAGCAGAACAGAGAGAGAGAGGGAGTCAGAGAAAGAGCAGAACAGAGAGAGAGAGGGAGTCAGAGAAAGAGCAGAACAGAGAGAGAGAGAGTCTGAGAAAGAGATCCACCTAGGATTCTCTCTCTTTAGATCATCATCCTTATTTATTTGCTTATTTATCATGGTTTTCCACACCCTTTGTGTCTATCCTTTTATCCATACTCTGCTGGTGAAATAGAAGAAGAACGCAAAAGTGCAAGAGGAGAGAAAAAACCCATAAGCACATTAGTGTGTGCTCTCACACCTCTGGCCTGCCGACCCGCCATCCTCTTTCTCTCTTTAGGTCCTTATCTCAGGGTGGAAATAGGCCCCTAGACACTTCATCAGTGTCCTTCAGCCTGCTATCTCCTGCTCCCAACTTATATTAAAACTTCCGCTCTTATCAGCTCCAAGGTAATTCAGGCATGACAAATTGGGCACCAGATGCCACCTCTATTTGAGGCCAGTGCAACGCCTGTGCTGCTACCTCAAAGCATGTGCTGTTGTCTCAAGGTCTGTGCTGCTATCTCAAAGCATGTGCTGTTGTCTCAAAGCCTGTGCTGCTATCTCAAAGCCTGTGCTGTTGTCTCAAGGTCTGTGCTGTTGTCTCAAGCCACAGGGACATGGTGGGCTCATGTTTTGTGGTACGTTCACCTTTCGACCATAGGGGACAAAAAGTCATCCACATCAGAATTTCTGGCTGATTTAACTATCAACCAAGTTTCTAATACATTTTCAGGACTGTATAGAACTCACTTACCTCAACACCTATACACTGTACATACAGCTGTCCACCCCCCCACCCTCTGAACTAGATTCTAAGCTGTTTTTAAAAATTAAACTTAACAAGTAAAAATTGTGCTGGTATTTTTTCTAATTCAAAACTAGCCGAATATAATAGAACAGACTGTGTTTTTTATTCCTGGTGTTGTACATGGAGCAGCAGGAGGTGCAGTGGCGGACGCTTCATATTTACTGTCTCCCCTTGGCACACATTTCTCTCTGGGCACTTTAAATGATAGGACGCTCTTTATGACGCATTTCAAAAGGGGCTGAATATGGAACAGGTTTGCTGAACCTTAGCACACAAATGATGTGTGCACACAGTTAAGTAAAAGCATGCCAGCCCCGGGAGGCTGCTATGAAAATCAATCACTGCCAAGTGTTCTCTATCGCCAAATATCACTTCTGCCTAATAGCATGATGAACACGGCGATTGTTCGACAGTGCATACTGTAGATCTGTGTTGGCCATCATTGAAGCACTTCAGACAAATACACAACATATACGGATTTTTAAAATAGCACCACAAAAATAGGAGACATTGTCACATAGGTTGTGCCAGACAGGAAGAATAATTGAATATAGGAGAGGAGTGGAGACTGTGCTGGTGCTTTGCCTAGCAGTGCATTGAGGAGCTGACAATAATGAGCTCTCGGCACAGTACAGACGAGGGGATGAGCCCGGGGACAGTGACAGGGGCGCTGAGGTGGTGTGGACCGAGCGGGGGAGAGGGAGAGGCCTCCTGGCCGTAAATAAGAGCCCCTGATGGTGTGGGCTCAGTGGATGTGAAGCATGAGATTGAAAACCAAAAGCATGAGAGAAAGTGAGAGAGAGAGAGGCAGAGAGAGAGAGCGAGAGAGAGAGAGACAGAGATGCTGCCATGTTGAACATAGCATAACTCTATGGACAATCACTGGCCTTTGGCAATGCTGCACGCACACACACACACACACACACACACTTAGTAACTTACTCATGCTATTACTGAATAAAAATAAAAAAAAGGTCGACAGATGAAATACATACACACCCATTCACAATTCATCACTTAGTCACTTGATTTTCCTTCAATTCTGCAAAAGGGCTCTGTTCTCTCCATTTTCAGTGAACCCATCATGCCAAGCAAAGCAGGGCCACAGATAATTTCGTACATCACGTTCGCTAATGCCATTGTCTCTCATGTGTGTCCACCCACAAAATGAAAAGAAAAAATGAACAAGGCACATAATCCAATCATCTAAATTAAACATATATTTCAAAACATTGGCCCTAAGTGAATCACAATTACACAAACACTCATAATCTGATTCATCTTCTGACGGCATTATTTCACCCGGTATCTGTCTGATTGGTTTTACCCTCCCTCTGCCCCACTCCGCCCCCCTCCACCCACGCTCAGCGTACCTCTCTGCCGCTCGAGACGAGCCTACCAGCCAGGATGCCAGCTGTTAGCCTGGCCTGAAATGTGTTTTAAGTGCTGCTGCAGGCTGGTAATGCACCTCACAGTCTGCCAGACTGCAGGCCTCCTAAAGCAAATGTGGGAAACAGTGGTTAAAAAGCAGGCCTTCACTTGGGCCCGGGCCAGAGTGTAATGTAGCGCTCTGAGTAGCGGCACTGCCTGAAGGCTCCAGCCCCAGCCCAGCCCCAGCCCAGCCGCATGCCCCTCCTCCGCCACCACCATGCATATCAGACGAAAATCTTTTTGCGAGAGCAACACACAGTCGTGTGCCAGTGGGCCCTGGCTTACTTACGGTTAGAACCCTGAGGCCACAAATAGCCTTCGGTGTGAATTAACAAATACAAGAGATTTAGGTTTGCTATTGAGTATCAAATGGTTCTAAGGGAACCCAGTCAGTGTACCAAAAATAAAGGATTTGCAGATGGGCCTCTTTATGTAATTTACATTGAATTTACATTTTGTTTTAGGATTTGTGAAGGGGTTAACAGCAAGCTGTTTATTCAGGCCCCATAGGATTAGTACAAGGACACAACCCATCATCACCTGGGACCACACTGTCAAAACAATGCCGCACAACTGTCAAGCCAAATGTTTTACCTTCACTGTATTTACGCAGTTTCCTTTGCATAATTTTTCTTCCTTTATTTTCATTGCTTGTTTTGTTTTTACAGTTATTTTATATAATAATTAAATCATATTGCAACGGGTCTATATTTTAGGTCTGTAGAAAAGGCTGGACTTTCCTGGATGCTGGATATTTCCACTTTGTCCAGTGTAAAGTGATGGTTTTGCTTCCAAGCATGCTGAAACTTCACACAAAGCACTCAAATCAGGTCTCTGTCCACTGTTTTCCATTTGCCTATTTCTTTGAAAAATAAGCCAATTCCCTCAACGAAAATGCATTTGTTTTGGCAATTTGTTTTGTCCCTCAAGTTTCCTGGATAAAGCGGACTTGGGTTGGAATAGCCAGTGATGAATCGTGCCCATTAAGGCAGGATCCTGCACACCTTAAAGTAAAACACATAGAGGAAAGAAGGAGATCATTAGGAAAATGAGGAGAGGCCTGAACTGTGTTTGTGAGAGGGAGAGATAAATGATGGCATCTCACTCCAGTCCATTATGGATTCTATTTATACAGCCTGCCTCTGACGAGCCACGCCAGTCCACAGGCTTGTGTAGAATTAGGTTACCTGTGTTTTGGGAGACTCTTTTCAGCAATAAATATAAATAGATTGGAACAACATGGTAAAGGTATTCATCATTTTCTTGTAAATTTTGAGCCATAGGTTTTGTACATAATGAAAAGGGACACCGTATACTTTCTAATGCTTTGTAAACCTTCCGCCTTTTTTTCTTCTGTGACAGAGGAAACACAATGAATGCGAAGAAGTTTAAATCATATTCCTTTAAGAGCCAGAGGGAAAAAAGCCAAGGATGAAATGAAAATTGGCAAAAATTACACCCCAAAGCACCATCGGACTGTAGGCGAAAAGTGTGAAGAAACCATCATGCTCCACAACTCACAAATATGCCATGCGATCATGGCATTTTCAAATATCTCTCCATAAAAAATTCCATTACATCCCCAGACTGGGCCGTGCACATGTGATTTCTCAGATATGTCTGTCCACTCCACGTCCTCTCTCTCTCTCCCTTGAGGTGATGTGGTGCGCTCAGCTCTGATAGGTCCCCGGTGACAGCCCCTATGGGCCGCTACGGTTTAACCCTGCTCGCTCTGCAGAGGGCGATTTGACTGACAGAGGAACATGGCGGGGCACCGGGGACAGAGGGCCGCTATTCCCCACGCTCCTCGCTGGCGTCTCTGCCGTGCGGCGGCCTTGATCGCCCCCTCAGGATGGAGCACAAGTGGAGAAGCATAAAAGATTGCCCTCTGTATTTTTTCATTAGACTTTCCTTTTGTTACCGGATACATAAATCGGTGGTGGCACAATGCAATATGTATGGTGGTGCTCCACCTGCGGACACGAGGTAATGGCTGGCATGTCGTGGGAGTCAGGGATGATAAGTGAACCTGCGTGAATGTTAATGATAGTGATCATTCTGGCCCGCTCTCCCTCTCCATCTTCCCTCTGAGGCCCTGCGTGTCACTGCCCGGGTGGCAAGGTTCAAAGGAGCAAAATGAAAACAAACACTCCAGGTAAAGACGGAGCAAAGCAGAGGGGCACACAGTGCGGCGGCAGACAGCGCATGCAAATGTGCGCAAAGAGTTGCGTAAGCTGGCCGCTATAATTATGTCCTGCCCATTTACTGGACGACGTGTAAAAAAACAGGTAACATATCATGCACTACATACAACTTGTCTTTTGAGAAACTGTGCAGCTGAAACTAAATGTGTTCCATTGATGTGTTCATAAAATTTGCAACAGATTATTAATATTTAATCTGATTTGCTTTCTTCAACTCTGATCTATGTAGAAAGATATATACAGTGCAAATAACCAACAACCTTATGTTTTGCAAAGATTTCACCACCTGCTACAGTTTAGCAGTCTGAAGCCAGCACACATGGACAAGAGCATTCAAAGGCAGTTCCTTGTACTTCCTTTCATGGAGATTCTTATTAAATTAGAATGAACTATTCAGGCAAAATGGAAAGTGGAAGGTGTTTATTATAACTTTTCCATAGTTACCCAATGAAAGTAAATCCACTTTAGGAAAGAAATAATTATTTTTAAGAAATAATTCTCCTCCATGAGAAATGTGTCTACTGCCATCATCATCAAAGCTACAGTGCAAGCAACAGAGATTCTTGCCTTTGTCTTTTTCAAATGTGTGGAAGTTGAGAACAGGTGGGTTCAGACAGATGTTGCAGTTTACACTGAGAAATATGCCTGAGGTTGAAATCTGGCCATTGTTGTAAATGGCTCTGACAACCTGCACACAAGCTGTGCTTGCCACCAGTCTTAAAGCTCCTAATGAACACTGTCAATATTAACATGTACTAAATGCGCTTCACCCAGTTATGGAGTCTGAAACATGTAGCACCGGAAACAATTAAACCGCTCCTAAATATTATCAACTCGTCTCTCAGCACCGGTTATGTACCAAACATATTTAAAATAGCTGTAATCAAACCTATAATTAAAAAACCGGATCTTGACCCCCGTCAACTGTCCAATTATATGCCAATATCTAATCTTCCGTTTATCTCCAAGATCCTAGAAAAGGTCGTAGCGCAGCAGCTGTGTTCATATCTTCATAGAAACGGCATTTACGAAACATTTCAGTCAGGGTTTAGAGCCCATCACAGTACGGAGACAGCGCTAGTTAAAGTAGTAAATGATCTGTTACTGGCCTCTGATCAAGGTTGTATGTCCCTACTCATATTACTTGACCTTAGTGCAGCATTTGACACTATTGATCATAGCATTCTTTTACATAGGCTAGAATACGTGGTCGGGATTAAAGGAACAGCCCTCTCATGGCTTAGGTCGTACCTGACAAACCGATACCAGTTCGTTGATATTGACGGCGACTCCTCTGTTCATACCAAAGTTAAATTTGGTGTTCCGCAGGGTTCTGTCTTAGGACCTCTGCTTTTCTCGTTGTACTTGCTACCATTAGGTGATATAATCCGCAAACATGATGTTAACTTTCATTGTTATGCAGATGATACTCAGTTATATGTCTCAGCGAGACTAGATGAGGGAAGACAGCTTAACAAGAAAGTTGAGGACTGTGTACAGGACATCAGGGAGTGGATGTTGAGTAATTTCCTTCTACTAAATCCTGATAAAACAGAGGTGCTTGTATTAGGACCACAGATAGCCAGTAATAAGTCCTCTGATTATTTATTATCTCTGGATGGTCATACAGTACCATCAAGTACAACAATCAAAGATCTCGGTGTAATTATTGACTCGAGTCTATCATTTGAACCTCATATAGATAACATGACTAGAATAGCGTACTTCCATCTTAGAAATATTGCAAAGATCAGAAACTTAATGTGTCTACACGACGCAGAAAAGTTAGTTCATGCTTTCATTACCTCTAGACTAGATAACTGTAACGCTTTATTGTCTGGATGTCCCGGTAAGTGTATAAATAAACTCCAGTTAGTTCAGAATGCAGCAGCAAGAGTACTTACTAGAACCAGAAGATATGAACACATTACTCCTATTTTAACTAGACTCCATTGGCTCCCAGCAAAATTCCGCATTGAATTTAAAATCCTGCTATTAACATATAAAGCGTTAAATGGTCTGGCGCCGCAGTACTTGAGGGAACTTTTAGTCCTATACGAACCTCCGCGTTTACTTCGATCACAAGGTGCAGGCTTCTTATCAGTCCCTAAAATTATGAAGACTAGAGCAGGGGCCAGGTCATTTTCTTACACAGCCCCTCAGCTATGGAATAAACTTCCATCCAGTGTTAGGGACTCAGATTCAGTCACTGTGTTTAAATCTAGATTAAAAACACATTTGTTTAGTCAGGCATACTGTTAAGAGCATTCACACACCACTCTGTGTTCCTTCTTGTCTCCCCTACTTCATAGAGACAAGGACCACTCCATGGCACCTGGAGGCACAACGGTTCCTGATTCCGGACCTGCTCCACGCTTGGCACCCCGGACTAAATTACTCCACCCACCACACTTACCACTGGTTTACCCCAACACCACTATCTCAGTCTGTATTCCCAAAAGAGGATGGTTTCCTGATGACTGCACGCTAACACCTGCAGGCACCAGGGAGATGGTCTGGCTTGCCGGTGGATGTGCTGATGCCGGGTTGGACTTGCCGTTGCCGCGGGAGGACGTGCTGGTGCTGGCTCCTGCCTGGGCTCATCATCTGCACCGAGGGGACTGTGACTACTGGGCCGACGACTGCATGCAAGCACCTACAAGCACCTGGGAGATGGTCTGATGGTCTGTGGATGTACTGATGCCGGGGTTGGATGTACCATTGCCGTAAGGGGACGTGCTGATGCTGGCTCCTACCTGAGGTGCACCATTTGCACCGAAGGAACTGTGACTACAATACGGATACGGACTGGTGCTAACGGGCCGCCCAATGGAGGATGGGTTCCCTTTTGAGTCTTGGTCCTCCCAAGGTTTCTTCCTATTTCCCTGCCATCTTAGGGAGTTTTTCCTTGCCACTGTTGCCTTTGGCTTGCTCATTAGGGATCTGGACCCATACAATTTGTAAAGCTGCTTTGAGACAACATGTGTTGTAAAAAGCGCTATATAAATAAAATTGACTTGACTTGACTTTACTAGATATGCTTACGATGTTCATGATATTTCTAATACACTTTGATCTTGGTGAATTAGTTTTCACTGTCCCAGTGGAAATGTCACAAATGAAAGCAAAGTAACTAAAAAACTAAATGAAATTCGGCATTTATAAGAAACCAACATAAAAAACACCTTTGTGAATTTAAAAAAAATGCTGATTTTAAACGTATTGTAGTCTGGTGTAGTCTGAGTTCTTTTCCACCAGTGAACGAGAATGTCTGTCCTATTCTGTCCTTTTTCTGTGCACTGGTGCCGTTTGTAGATGCACATCAAGCAGCGGAATGTGACAGGACTTAAAATGGAGCCCGGTCCTCTCAAAGCACTCCAACGCCTCAGTATTTCTCCAAATCCCTAATGATGACAATACAGCACAGGAAGATGACTTCTGCAGCAGCCTATGAACGTTTTCCTATTCATCACATATCAGTCAGGGCTGGGATTTAAATGGCTGGGCTCAGGTTGTGACTTTCTTTGATGTGAGAGAGTATTGTCCCATTTTCTGTAATATTGCCCATGCATAGTCTTAATGCACTCAAACATATGCACACATACAGAACACATATGACATGAACTCTCACCATAACTTCGTCTTCTTTGGGTAGTTTTTCCAGTTATTTTCCTCACACCAGTATTTCCAAAGAAACCTCACCAAGGCAACAGAAGTGCTTTGAGGGTGAAACAAACAATATAATTGCATGCACGCATGTACACACATGCCTGCATGCACACTTGTACACACGTGCATGCAGGCACACATATACACACATGCACACCTACTCACACATGTTCAACCCTTCATTCCTCGGTCCTCTCCTTGTCTAACTTTGCCAAAGTCCTTGGAAGTTGCCAAATGCAGTCATGCCTGCTTAGCTTTCTGGAGTGATTGTGCCAGAGAGGGGAATAAGACACAGATGTATACAAACTGAGGGCGGTGCCAGTGGTGAGACAGCTAACGGCTTCATCTCCACCCTCTCTGCTTCTGCAGCTGGGCACAGGTGGGGGTTTAATCAGGTTCCTCTCTTCACTGTTCAAAGTCGAGCCTACACCAGTTGTGACAGCCGCCTACTTCCATCCTCACTGCTGTCCCACAGTTCTCCACCAGCCCTGAGAAAAAGCAAATATGGGAATTTGGTCCCAGCCGATGGTGCCGGCCGCTGCTTGCCAACCGCGGCGGGTAACAGTTTGTGTTGGCATAGGCGAGCTAAGGGGGCCAAGTTTCCCCAAACAGATTCTCTCCACTCTCTCTCTCTCTCTCTCTCTCTCACACACACACACACACACACACACAAACACTCTCTCTCTCACAAACACAGACACTCTCTCTCAGACACACACAGACAGACAGACATACACTCTCTCTCTCTCTCTCTCTCTCTCTCTCTCTCTCATACACACATGCGCACACACACACACACACACACACACACACACACACACACACACACATGGATGGAGATAGAGTCCAGACCAGACCTTTCAGTGTCTGGCCAGTCTGCCTTCATAACCCTAGGTTCTCAGCTGTGCGCCAACAGCTGAGGAGGAGGAGCTGGATGTAGGGCGTAGCTGCAGAAAGGCTGGCCACACTGCAAACACCTCGCATCATGCCAGTCACAACCTCCAGCCATATACTGCAGACAGAGATATGACCATGGACCAGGTCTTTGGTCACGGGCAGCACTGAGAGATATAGAATCAGACAAAGCATCACGTTTGACAACCACAGCAACCACCATCAAAAAGGCAGAGAAAATGGTGAGGAAAAAACCTTCACTTTTCTTCTCTAAAGTATTTGACAAGTCACATCAGTTCTTGGAAACCGACATCCCTTTGCTCATAAATGTGCAGTCCCATTATCGAGTACTTTTACTCTGGCTTGATTTTGCACTAAAGATGAG